>JBAMNC010001296.1:0-402500 GCA_037902135.1 Cetoscarus ocellatus
ACAGTCTTGTTTTATTTGTTGATTTTTATAAAGCATTTGATACAGTCAATCATAAATTTATGCTAAAAACACTTAAAACCTGTGGATTTGGAGATCGATTTATCAGGGTAATTCAAACACTGTATAATGGCTGCAACAGTTCTGTTAAATTGGCACATGGAACATCTCCAAGATTCTGTATAGAAAGAGGAATAAAACAGGGATGTCTGATCAGCCCATACATGTTCTTGCTTTTAGCACAAATGATGGCCACTCAGATTAAAATGTCCAACTTCCAAGATATCAATGCCTTTGACAGAGAATTCAAAATATCACAGTTGGCTGATGACACAGCAATTTTCATTAATGATCAGACAGAAGTGAGTATAGTAATTGGTTGCATTAAAGAATTTCCAGAGGTGTCAGGATTAAGAATGAATCTAGGTAAGTCAGTCCTGTTACCACTCAAAAAGTGTGATGATCTTGAAATACATGGCACTCGGGTAAAGAAAACAGTCACTTACCTTGGAATAATTGTCAATAGTGATCAAATAGAACGGTCTAACTCAAACTTTAACCCCATCATTGAACAAATAACTACCAAATTAATATGTGGTTGATGCGTGACCTCTCAATTTATGGAAGAGTTCTATTAGCCAAAACTGAAGGTATTTCAAGATCAGTATATATTTCTCTGTCTATGAATATGCCTAACAAAGTATGTAAAAAACTAGAGAAGATACTTTTGAATTTTATCTGGAAGAACAAAGCCCATTACTTTAAAAAAAAAAAAAGACATTCTCTGTAATCAGAAGGGAAATGGTCTTGAGCTTCGAGACAGTTAAATGTGTTTAAAATTAAATGGGTATCTCGGCTTGTTCACTTTTCTTTCCTTTTTTATGTTTATTGCAAAAATTAAAACCTTAAATGGGAGTATAATTTGGCGCAGTAAAAAATTATGAAGACTTGGTTTTTTATGTTGTGGATGAGATGTTACATGACTTGTTACAGAGGTTTATCTATTTTCATTTTTTATACACGAAGAGGCGCATGTGGGCCCCAGGCCTCATTTTGCCCATCCCTGGAGAATCTCAGCCTCTTATCATTTAGGACTGGTGTCACAGTTCAGCTGGTGTTGTATTATCTGGGGCCTGTGATGTGGCAGGAGCGTGGACAGAGAGCGTCCTGAAGGAGCCTCACTATCTGGTCCTCTGAGGGTCTTGGGGGGCCTCAGAGGTCTTCAGTTTGGTTCAGACTGCTGTGACCTTCTCCTGGGACTGATCTGTCTCTGTCCAATCACAGGGCTGATGAAGAGGACCACAAACAGCAGGGTTTGATTAAAGTTGTTTATTGTGATGTGTTCATGATCAGAGCTCCTGCAGGAGAACATCTAACAGACTGTGGGGAAACTCAGGCAGCACGAGGAGGCAACGCAGGCTTCAGACCCTCATGATACAGTAAATAATCAATAATCAATGATCGTGGTGTCGTGTCTGATTACTTTAAGGCTGATTGTTCAGTGATGGGGTTAATAAAGCTTATTCAGAGTCTGAGTCTGTTTGGTCCCTCAAAGATCACCAACAGTCCCTGAATGACTGACTTGAGTTATCAAGCATGAAGATGACGTTCACAGACAACAGTAACAATCTCAGATTAACTTTGATTTGATGCCAGAAAAGTCATGTGACACTGACACCTGCCTGTTACCACGGCAACAATAAACATAAATGAATAAACACCTGATCCTGCACCCTGTAACACCTGGAGTGAAGGACCCGGTGATCATGTGCTCTAAAGCCTCTCAGATGTACTGAGGGTCTGATTTACGTTAATAAGTTGCGACAAATCAGAATGTGGCAGGCAGGTCATCCTTCCAATCACCATCCAGGTCTACGTCAAAGGTTGCGCTCTGGGAGGTTCTTTAAACAAATCCATGGAGATGTGGACCAGTCCCCCTGGAGCATCAGGATCTTAAATCAAAGTTTGATGATCTGAAGCTTCGGCGTCTGTGATCAGGGTAAAAACAGAAACTCTCCAAACAAACATTAAAAAAAGAAAAAAAAAAAACACGGATACAAACGAAGCATCAAACTGACGACCCAGATTCTATGAGAATCATAAGAGAGCACAAGCACAGCAGGAAGCTACGTTAACAAGGTGAAGCTGATTACAGAGGAAACCAAATGAATCATGACACCACCAGGCCAGCTGTCAATCACCCGCAGGTCCACAGGGGCAGGGACAACCCGATCAGATGGTCATACAGTCCAGGATGCAGGGCCCTGATTGGACGATGCATTAATGTCACTGTGGTCTTCAAAGCTTCCTGTTCAGGCTGAACGATATTCAGTAAAAATTATTTTAACACCTTTTCCTGCAATGATGTGTTTCAGGACCAGTCCAGAGCAACGCCTCCTCTCTGGTACTAAATAATCTGGGTCTGGTTTCATTTATACACCGTCCTGACCTTCTGATGAGGAAGTGAAGCAGCTCACATCCTCCAGACTTCAACAATAAACTTAAACTGAGGAACTTGGTGGTTCTGAAATGGTGTGGGGGGGACTCGTGAAAACTACGATTGTCTCTTTCCTCCATCGTTCATCAGTGAACACGACGGCAGATTCTGCTCTAACCTCTCCGTGGTTCTGGCTTGTGAGGTTCCTGGACTCATCAAGTCCACCAAAGTTTAAATGAATCCTTTGATGAATATTGTAAAAATCAGCTGCTGGTCCAGCCTGATGAGGCCACGGCTGAAGAGGACCCTTACCTTCAGTTTACCTGAGCTCAGGTGACACCTCAGGCTTTAGGCTGATCCCAGGCGTGACCTCTACTAACTGAACAATTCTGAATTTAAAAAGTCTGTAAGTTTCGTATCAAAACGGCCCACAGATACCAGGAAATATCGGTTACGTTGTGTTGTTCATCTGTATTTGGGTGTTTTTGTCCTGATGGCTCCCAGAGGTGCTGATTTGGCAGGAACCTCTTCCTGCAGGCAGGGTGAGCCGGGTCGTTATGGGAAAGTTATTACAAACATCTGAAATGACGATTCCAGACAGGAGATCTCCGCTGAGCATGGTCACTGTTTGAACTATAACACCGCTGTGTGTGCTCATGTATGACTCAGACTAGGGCTGTGCAATATATCGATTAAATCAATTAATTTGAATTATTTTCGCAAAAGATTTAAAAACGAAAAAAAAAAGGATATTTTTTTTGTTGACTGACTGACTCAACTTGGCCCTGTCAGGTTTCAGCACTTCTATAGGCTAATATATATATGTGTATATATATATATATATATATATATGTGTGTATATATATATATATATATATGTGTGTATATATATATATATATATATATTTTTTTTTTTTAAACGATATTAAATCCTGATCAGAGAGTTTCATGTTGACATTCTGTGAAAACAGCTCAGCGTTCATGTTTATGTAGACAGGCCTGTCTACGTTTGAAGTACATAATCAACATTTTATGAAACTCTTTAACTTTAAGAAGGTCACTGTGTTTGGTTTGGGAATATATTTTGACATAAAGGCAAAATTTGATTCATGTCATTTTATGTTACTGGGAGGTTGTTTTTGTTTTGTTTTTCTGAGAGGGACAAAATTGTAAATCGAGTGTTGTGGATAGAAATCTGGGATTTTATTTTTAGGTCATGTCGCCCAGCCCTAACTCAGACCCTTCAGGTCTGTCCAGGTGAGCCGGATTATTGGGGTCACCATGTTGCATTGAGGTCAAAGGCTCTGCTGACGCTGACCCTGACCTGACCTTCAGAAATGATCCTGATGGTTTGTGACATTCAGCGATGGGGAGGTCACAAGTAAGACCCCCCCGCCATCATTTTTACCTGAATATCATTCAGCCCTCAATTCACCTGTGACCACACATCATCACAGGCTGTCCGAGCACGCTCAGTGTAAGTCTGTGTCCTTCAGGTGAGAGTGGTTCATTTGATACAGAGTGAAGATGATGAAGATGATGATGATGATGAAGGCACGCCGCAATCACACGCTCACGTCCATCACGCCTCCATCTGTCATCTCCAGCTGGCCTTTGACCCCAACAATCATGTCCCTCATCTTCAGCTGCAGGGGGTCAAAGGTGTCCTGACAGGAAGTCCCGCCCCCCTCGCAGGATAGAGAGGGGCGGGGCCTCAGACAGGAGCTGCCCCCCGTGGAGTAAATGCCCGAGTCCTGGCTGCCGCTGCTGTCCTGACGGCTGTGCCTGAGAACACAAAACAGACCATGAGACAGGGACACATCACAGGTCAAAGACCGGACTGGTCTGGTTCAGCACAGTTTTGAGCAGTAAGCTCTGACTGTGTGACATCACAGCGGTGAACAGTTGCTGAGTCTATGGGTTTCAGGTGCTGTTAGGGGCGATGAGTCCTGTGACCAACCAACAGACCGCAGCATCGTTAGGACCGAACTGGACTCAACTGGACTGAACTGCCTCGTGAGCTGTCTCTGACCACACCCCTCTCAGGAAGTGGGTGTGGCTTCAGCTCTCCAGCGCTGTGCTTTAATGCAGTGGTTTCCAACCTGTGGGTGACGACACCCCAGAGGGTCGGAGGAAGAACAGGAACCCGTTTGAGGCCATGTGGGCAGAACGTCAGTCACCCAGAAGAGCAGGGGAATGAGGCACATCCACCTGAACATCAGCCACAGAGGTCAGAGGTCAGCTCTGCCTCTGTACAGAAAGAGTCGGCACAGAAGCTAGGGCAGCAGACTGCTGCTGACTGCAGGACTCTGTCTGCGTGTCTGACAGTTCACAAAACCATCTCCTTATTTAGGCCCTACTTTAGCACACAGCACAGCCAGCGTGTCCTTCCACCAACAGCTTCACAGAGGACAGAAAATCAGCCCGTCCCAAATAAAGGTGATCCAGGTGTTCAGGTAAAGATGATCCTGCTGACCAATCACAGTCAGAGAGAGTTCCAGCTTGGTTCACCTTCTCACCTGTTTACATCACTGATCACCTGACTTGAGTCTTTATCCAATCAGCAGTGAGAATGATCTAAACTCCTCCCCTGGAGATAAACCTTCACTCAGCTCCTAAAGTCTGATGTTGGTCACAGCAGGAGGCTCTGATGAGGAGAGCTGCAGGTGACCTGTGACCCCTGAACACCCTGAAGGGACTTTTCACAGGTACCCAGTTTGACCACATGAGCTATTGATCTACAAACCTGTATCAGCAGGAACCATGGGTTCTCTGATCCTCAATCTTCCTATAACAGGTCATTGATGGATCTATGACATCACTGATCCACCTATGACATCACTGATCTGTCTATAGATCTATAATTATTAGAACCTGTTAGTGTCACCTGTCACACCCTCTTGGTTCACAGGTAAAACTCACCTGATGTCGGGCTCCTGATCTGGGTTGGGGGCCTCCAGCGGGTCCTCAGAGGGGGCCAGGTGGACCTCCACTGGGGGAGGCTCTGGGCAGATGGTGACCTCACACAGCAGCTCGCTCTCTGAGTCGGGGGTGAGGAGTCGGGGGACGTCGGGGCCGGGGACGTCATGGAGGTACTGAGGGGGCGGAGTCAGAGATGGTTAATGATGTTAGAGGGAGTGAAGTGTGATCAGACTCTGAAATGATACAACATGAGGCCCTTTAACAGCAAAGATACAAAGAGCCCTTCTTTATGGATTTCACTGTTTGATCAGTGAGGTCAGAGGTTAATCAGCGTCTCAGTGTCCAAGCGCGGGGCGCTGACCTTCAGGAGAGTCCCTAACGGGGGGCCAGGTGGATCCTCAGACCGCAGAGATCAGTGTGAAAGCAAAAAGGATTAAATATTAACAGGTGTTACTTTTCTGTCCTCGAACCCTTGACCTTAGAGGTTCAGGATCAGGAGGAGCTCTCTGAACCTGATTGTCAAACTGTCTGTGGGTGTCAGTGGGATTAAGCCCTCTGAGGGTCTTCAGGTGACCTGAAGGTCCTGGTCTGTCCACAAAGCATTGATGGTGACACCATGTGATGATGTGTTTAGACAAACTGTGATGGAGCACTCCGACAAACATGGAGAGGAACCATGACGAGCAAACGTCAGCGCAGCCGACCAGGACGTGCCTGGTGGAGCTCACCTGCTTCAGGTGCTGCGGCAGCATGATGGGCGGCCACAACATGGACTTGATTGTCCTGTAACACCAGAAGAAGCCCGAGAGAGACGCCAGCACGAGCACAAAGAAGACAAGGACGGACGCCAGGAAGTACAGGACGATCTGCCACCAGGGGAGGGTCCCTGAAACAGGGGGGGTTATAACCGGTTAATTAGTTCTATAAGTCGACAATAGGTTATAACAGGTTAATTAGTTCTGTAAGTCAACAATAGGTTATAACCGGTTAATTAGTTCTATAAGTCAACAATAGGTTATAACAGGTTAATTAGTTCTATAAGTCAACAATAGGTTATAACAGGTTAATAAGTTATATAGGTAAATTATTGGTTATTACAGCTTAATGACAGGGAAGTACAAAAAAATTAGGCTACACTGATACATCAGGACGGCTTGCTGTAAAATACTGTGTCCTTATTTTTTCAGTCCATCCCCCCCATCCATCCATCCATCCATCCATCCATGGACTCTGTGTTGGCATGTGGATCACCTTGGGTCTGCGTGCAGATCGGTGTTGTGAAGCTGCTGCTCTTGTTGTAGAAGTCGTAGCGTGTCTGAACGCTCACGCAGTACCAAGTCCACCCCTTCAGACTGTGCAGATTAACCACGTTGTTACTGCTGCTGACGAAGCCCCGCCTCCCCGCCTGAAACACACAACATGGAGCTTAGAGAGAGAGCGTTTGTCCATCATGATGACCTTCAGTGATGAGCTCCACTGTCATAAGTGATGAAGCATTGACACCATCAGTAAGAGCACAAATTAGGAACTACAAAAAATGGCAGCTAAACTAAAACGCTGCCGCCATGCTCCTGCCCTCTGTCTCACCTGTTACCTGGAGTTAGGAGATTCTCCTGATCATGTCAGTGCTCGTGGCGTGGAGATCTTGTATGTCATGTTATTTATTAAAGGCAACGGAAACGGCCTCATTTAAGGTTGACGGGCATTTCTGTAGTCCTTGACAGCAGTTTGTAAACAACAGTTTATTAAAGACACAGTAAGACTTAAAAATACACCAGAGAGAAAAATAACAGATGAGTTTATGTTGAGGGATAAAAACCTGAGAACCACAGGTGCATGTGCTCACCTGATTTGAGACTTTTATCTAAAAACTCTGAGCTGAGCAAACAGGAAGTGCTACGGCACCAAGTCACGTCAGCGTTTTCATGACTCATTCCTGCGCCTCCTGATGATGTGAATCTCAAACAGGGTTTAAAGCTGGATGTCACTGAGCAGCCGTACAACACGCTCAAGGGCCGCCATGTTGGATGTCTTGACTGTGACGTACACGCCAATGCGCCCTTGGCTGTCAGATGTGGGCTGAATCATACAAGAGGTGTTTTAGTGTTGAAATAACGCTGCTGGTGCATCGGCGCTGACCGAGCTGCTCAGGCCGTTAAATATTCGACACACCTGTCTCGCCGTTTTAAGACATCAATGCTTCTGCAGATGCTTAGAGATGATAAATCTGACATGTGATCATTCATCAGCCGCAGCACCTGGAGCCCACGAACAACACCTGTCCTTGTGAAAATCAAACCTTCAGATCAGGACTTCCTTTTTTACTTTGGGAACAGCAGATTTATATAAATTTATAAAAATATACATAAGACATACAAAAATCAAACCGCGTCCATCTCTGTGCGAGTCAGTTTCACTCCACACAGGTGAGAGCAGGTGCATGTGTTCAGGTGTTCCCTCTCTGTTCTCCTCTCAGACCTTCACCCTCTCTGCTTTGCCAAAACACACGTTTATCTGCACGCCTGCGGTCTGTGGTTAGTTTGTCGTTTGTGCCCTGAACACCTAACAGGGGAACTTCCTGTTTTCATGACAGCCTCACATGACAAACACAAGTCTCTCTGAGGTGCTGTGGTTTCCTGCAGGTGTGTTCTTCTCAAACAGCAAACAGGTGAGTCTAGGTGACACACAATACAGAATGCTCTCAGCCCTGGATCATCCGAAAACAACAGAGCAAAGTTCACCTTCAAGAGGGGCCTCGACGACACCACGTCAAGGTCAGAGTGCGGATCAGCGGGGTGCGTTCCATACCTTTGTGTCGGCTTCCCTCTCCCAGTGCAGGATGCGGAAGTAAAGGTTGCTCATGTGCTCCCTCATGGAGGTGTTTTTGCTGGTCAGAGGGTCGGAGATGAACACGTCCAGGTCACTTCCTGTTGCGGACAGGTGCACTCTGGACGGAGGACCTACAGCCGCTGCAGACCAAGAGGACAGTAGGACAGGTGGACTTATTCAGGTGACCAGGTGTTACCATCATAATTACTTTAGTTATTATCATCTCCTCATCGCTCTCTCTCACCGACTTCATCTGGGCAGAACTCTGTGCTCGCCCACTCTGATTGGCTGAGGTTGGCGTTGGCTCGGACCCTCAGGGTGAAGATGCTGAGATACTGCAGGTCTAGCGGCGTCAGGTCACATGACCTCTGTGGAGACTCCTTACATGCGGTGTGCCAGCTGACCTTCTTTGACCGCAGCTTGAACTTCCTGTCCCACAAATACGGTCATCACCATGGCAACAGAGGAAAGGTAGGTATTGTTATACATGGTCAGTCAGTACAGCTGTTCAAATCATGTGAATATAAAACATGTCACATGTGAACTGCATGCGTAACTCACGGTATGTACTGCGTGGTAAAGGTCACGTCAGCGTCGTGCGAGGCGGTCTGCCTGTAGTCCCAGGTCAGAGTGTAGTTCGTGTTCAGGGTCACCAGGGAAAGGTTCTGAGGAGGGGCCACCGTCAGCCCTGCACACACACAGTTCATATTTAGACAAAATTTCATCTCAACACAGAAAATAATTTTATTTATTATAATCATTCAATGATTTATCTATATCTGTATTTATTGAATTATTTTATCATTCAATTTATTAAATAATTGAACAATACTAATTGTTTATTCATCTATTTTTCATTTTTTTACTTATTTATTTACATTTATATTTATTTCTTTATCCTTTTTTATATCCTTTTTTATTCATTTACATGTTACATCTATTTTTTATTTATCTATTTTATATTATGTGTTTATCATTTAGTCAAACATTTACATTTATTTTTTCAATTTTAATTTTATTTATAACTCATTTACATATTACATCATTTCTTATTTCATTTCTTGATCACTTATTTATTTACTTAATTACTAATTTTCTAATCTATCTTATACTTTTTTTTTTCTCTTACTCAATACATAATTTATTTGTTTAATAATCTTGCTAATATTTTACTGGTAATTAATCAGTTAGATATTCATTAACTTAGGTATTTATGTATCTATTTTGGAATTAATTAGTATATTGTTTTCTCATTTACCTATTTATCCTTTCATTTAAATCATCAATATCATTTTGACTTGGTAGTTTTTCCTCATTTATTCATTAGCTTACACATTTCTTTATTCATTTACCTATTGATCTATGATCTTACATCTTTGTTATATATTTATTCACTTCCTCATTAATATATTAATTACTAAATTTATATTTTAGCTTAAGTATTTATTTATTTAAATGTTTACCTACTTGCTCATTTATTTCTCAAGCACTCAGTTACTATTCCATTTGTAATTTGAAGTATTTATTTGTCTCTTGATTCATTTACTAAGTGATGAATTCATTTATTTATTGTTTACTTACTTGTGTATTTGCATATTTTTTTATTACTCTACTCAACTTTGTTTATTTTCTTGTGTCTTTGCTTATCCATTTATTTACTCAGTGATTTAACTACTTCGGTATTTACATATTTATGTTCACCCAGTTATTTATTCAATTATAAGTTTATTTACTCATTCATTTATTAGCTTAAGATTTTACTCATTTATTTATTCATTTACTCAGTTGTTTGTTTACTTATTTACTCAGTAATTTGTTTATTTACTTATTATTTTAATTAGCTTAAGTATTTATTTATTTACTTATTTGTGTATTTAGTGAGTTGGCTATTTACTTGTGTTAGCTTGAATATTTATTTATTGACCCAGTTGTCTGTTTATTTACTTGTGTATTAACTTATTTATTCACTTGTTTATTTTTACCCAGTCTTCTATTTACTTGTTTGCCTACTGATTCATTTTTTTACTTTATTTATCTAGTCAATTGTCCATTTAACTTGTTTGCTAATTAATTCAGTTATTCACATCTTTAATTAGCTTTTTAGTTGTTTGTTTATTTACTTTTTGTCTTATTTTTTTATTAAATTATTTACATGTTGGTTTATCTACTCAGTTGTCTTTTTATTTACTTGCTTGTTTGCTTATTATTTTTTTTATTTATTAAAATGTTTATTATTCTACTCAGTCATCTGTTTATTTACTTGTATGTTTGCTTGTTTATTTATTGTCAACTCACAGAGTTGAACTCCTGACCTGAGGCAGTCTTTCGGTTTATGTTGGGACGGTTTCCCCTGAGGAGCGAAGACTGACTGTCTGTGACCGGAGCTTCAGAGCAGGAAGTTCAAAGTCACCTGATCAGGAAGTGAAACTAACCACAGATCTCACTTCTCCTCCAGACCAGCTGACGTCCATGGGAGGATCAGAGCCATGGTCCTTCACAGGCCCACAAGAGGCCACATGAGGCCCACAAGAAACCACGAGACCAACATAAGGCCCATATAGGGATGTCACGATATGAAATTTTCAGAACGATACGATACAATATGATAATGCAATTTATATCACGATATCACAATATGAAAATAATCCCAGAAATCTCACAATTCTTCTAATAAAATGTACAAATGCTGATTGAAAAAAAAACATATAAACAAGTATTTTAAAGAAAATACTTTAAAGAAACAAACCCAAACAATATTTTTTTTACCATTCCCTTTAAATGCTTAATTGGGATTTTTAAAAACTCACTATATTCACTATTAATTAAAATTTCAATGTTTTTGTAGCCTCTTCACCCCTCCCTCTGTCCCTCCCTCTCTCATATTCTCACATGTACAGTACATCACCATCAAGTTCAGTGCTGTAGGAAATTATACATACAGCACAGAGAAAGGACAACAAAGTGGAACATAGCTTCTCACATATATGATTAATTGATAAAATATTTTGCATTAGTGATTTAGAAATGTATTGATGTCATATATGTGACCCTGCGTTCAAATTAGAATTTATGACCCGTTCATGAACAAATCTCGTGCTCTACAGGTGTTGCAGACACCATTAGTAGCGGCTACACACTGAGCTGTCTGCAATTACACATTTGCTCTGTTTCGTCTGTACGATAATTTCCCACTTAATATAATAATTTTGAGGCTCTGGTACGCTACTTCACATTTACAATAAAACCTCCAGTGACTTGTCTTCACTTTAGTTTAGATTTTTGTTACAAACATACAGTGCAGTCTGCCACACACACATGCATCCACTCACAAAGCCTGCCTCTGTAACCTCACATGACTATCGTGGCACGATAGAATGTGGAAAATCTTACTAACGATAACCGTGGCCATTCTCAATTGCGATATATCCTGTTACGATATATCGTGACATCCCTAGGCCCATATCAGACCCACATAATGCCACATAAGGCCACATGAGACAACATGAGGCCCACAGCTCAGTGTCAGAGACCATCAGGTTATAAACACAGAGGTCTCCTTAAAGGTTTGGCCATGTGAAGCTGACCTGAGGGTCCATGGTCTCCACCGTGAGGCCAAAGATGTCAGATGATTGATAACCTGTGGTCACATGCTTGATGGGCAGGGCCTCATCACTAACCAGAGGATCAGGCTGAGGCTCATTGCTGGTCAGTTGATGCTGGTCTGGGTCTCTGCAGGGGTCTGGGCACTAAAGTGGGATTATGATCCAGATCTTCACATTCTGGTATGTTTTTCTCAAATCTGAATATTTCTTACGGAAATGAAGGAAAATACAGACTGAGATCAATTCAAATCTAAATTAAACTAAATCAAATTTAAAGGATCTGATTTAATTGATTCTGATTCTGCACGTATGGTCTGTTTAGATAAGTCTCGTTTTTGATTTCGTTTCTTTTTTATTTTCTGTTTCCTTCTGACGTCATCACGGGTCATTTTTCATCACGTCGTTAAAAATTATTTTAATCAATAATTAAGATCACGGGCATAATTCTGATGCAAACGTGTTCGTCACGGTGACGTTTCTGAGAGTTTAATGTGAAATAATAATAATTTAGATAATCGTCAAACAGACTGAGGCACCAACTACACACGGACACACAAATCTACACAACACCCAAACCCGAGCTCACCAGTGACTCCGGATGTTACAGGTGTGTCAGATTCATCCATGACCTGCTCAGACCAAACCAATATCATCGCTCTGTTTTCCATTATTGATCCGGACGTCACTTAACTTCATGACAAAAGCTGTGGCCTAATGTGACGGTGACGTTACGGATTAAACAGTGCTCGTGTCTATTGGTGACTTCCGGCCGGATGAACCGCGTAAATAAAAATAAAAACGGCGTTAAAGATGTTTGTTTGTCTCGGATCAGCTGATTTTGGTATCAAATAAGAAAAGGCAAACAAGGAGACATTCGTTGGTATTCTGTCTGTTGCTCTGGTTTTAAAAGCTTCCGTGTTACCTGGTGTCTTGTTGTGGCCATTAAGCCTTCCGGTGTCTGTCCCTTTAAACTCACATTAAAACATTAATCTGGTATTTTATACATCACATTCAAATGAACTGGCCCTTATTACCGACTTCATACCTGGTTTACCTCCGACACCTGAGTCATCAGGTAACACGGTCCCTCTCTGAACTATAACCCCAGCGCTAGCATGCTAACTGCAGTCACAGCTCACCTATGGAGGTGTGCAGGCCCATCACAAGCGCACACACACCGACACACAACCGGCCGAACATCATGGACCTCCAACACCTTCAGGCCCTGGTCCTGGTTCAGGATTCTGGTCCTGGGCTGGTTCTGCTCGGCAGGGTGAACCGCTCCTGCTCTCCTTCCACCACCACTTCTTCCTCTTCTTCCTCTCTTCTTCCTCCTCTTCTTCTTCTTCTTCTTCTTCTCGTGTCAGCAGACTACAGTCCGCCGAAAAGACTCACTCCGCCCCCTGTCGGACGGTGAGGAACACGTCCCGAGTGAAGCAAAGTGTTTATAATAATAATTATTTAATAATAATAATTTTAATAATGATGATATTGTTTGTTTCATGAAAATAACAAAAATACAGATAATAATACTAACCATAACAATAATTACAAAGTCAAAATAATATCAATAATCACAATGATTACAATAACATTGATAATCTTAATAAAGATAACATTAACAATAATAATAATAATATTTTTATTGATATTGCAACATCTTAATTTAATTCAACTTTCTGTGTTCGATTTGGGAACATTAGCTAACTACAGGCCTATATCAAACCTTCCATTTACTTCAAAGATCCTGGAGAAAGTAGTGGCTAATCAGCTATGTGACTTCCTTCAAGACAACAGCCTTTTTGAGGACTTTCAGTCAGGATTTAGAGCTCATCACAGCACAGAGACTGCTCTAGTTAAAGTAACTAACGACCTACTCTCAGCTTCAGATGAGGGACTTCTCTGAGTACCTGTTTTGTTAGATCTTAGTGCAGCTTTTGACACCATTGATCAAGAAGTTCTGATACAGAGATTAGAGGTATTACTCGGGATTACAGGGACTGCCCTAAATTGGTTTAAGTCCTACTTATCTGATGGATACCAGTTTGTACACGTGAACAACAAGTCCTCTGTGTACACTAAAGTAAGTTACGGAGTTCCTCAAGGCTCCGTGCTAGGTCCAATTCTCTTCTCCATTTATATGCTTCCCCTCGGTGATATCATGAGGAAATACTCCATTAATTTTCATTGTTAGATGATACTCAGCTGTATGTATCAAGGAAGCCAGGTGAGACAAATCAGTTATCTAAACTAGACGCGTGTCTAAAGGACATTAGGACCTGGATGGCCAAAAATTTTCTTCTTCTTAACTCAGACAAAACAGAGATCATTGTGCTGGGCCCTCGACACCTTAGAGAAACCTTTTCTAATGATTTAACTGCCCTAGATGGCATTAGCCTGGCACCGAGCACAACTGTTAGAAATCTTGGGGTTCTATTTGATCAGGATCTATCCTTTAACTATCACATAAAGCAAATTTCAAGAACAGCCTTTTTTCATCTTCGTAACATCGCTAAAATTAGGCCTATCCTGTCCCAGAGCGATGCTGAGAAGCTCGTCCATGCTTTTGTTACCTCTAGACTGGACTATTGTAATTCTCTTCTTTCAGGCTGTCCCAGTAAGTCGCTTAAGACGCTTCAGCTGGTTCAAAATGCTGCAGCACGTGTACTGACTAGAACTAGGAGAAGAGACCACATTACTCCTGTATTAGCTTCTCTGCATTGGCTTCCCATTAAATATAGAATAGAATTCAAGATTCTTCTTCTCACCTATAAAGCTCTCAGTGGACAGGCGCCAGTTTATCTCAAAGATCTTGTAGTGCCGTACAACCCCTCTAGAACATTACGCTCCCAAAATGCTGGCCTGCTCGTGGTTCCATCAGTCTCTAGAAGTAGTATGGGAGGTAGAGCCTTCAGTTATCAGGCTCCTCTTCTCTGGAACCATTTACCGACCACGGTTCAGGAGGCAGACACCCTCTCTACCTTTAAGGCTAGACTTAAAACATTACTCTGTGATAAAGCTTTCAGTTAGGGACCAGCTCATAGTCCATAGTTTAGACACATAGTTAAGATGCAATAGGCTTAGACTGCCGGGGGGATCTGGCACATTGGGCTCTATCCCTCTCTCTCTCACACTCTCTCTCCATATCTGCCTCTGCCCCTTTCTGTTTGCTCCTGTACTCGTCTCTGGCTCTGGTCTTGTAGGTGGTCTGGGATCCTTGGTGGAGACTGCCTGCTGCTGTGGAGTCACGAAGCCTCAATAACTACAATTACAGACATAACACATATTTGGCCATCTCATTCCAGTTCATAATCATTATAGCTGTTAATGTAGATATTAGCATGATCTTTCTATCCATGGTTGATACAGCTATAGTAACTATCTCTAGCTCCACATGGACATGAGATCCCTCTTGAAAATGAGGTGTCACATCTCAAGAGGTCTACCATTAATACATTTATACTTAACAGAGACAAATATGGTAGGGATGCACTTGTGGTCTGGGCACCCACGAGTTCGTCACTACCATAAATTCTTATTTTCAGTAAGACTTTTATTGATTATACTTCTATAAAATTATCACCACAACCACACAGACATGAGGACCCTCCTGAAAACAAGTTGTAGCATCTCAAGAGGCTAACCTCTAATAAATTTGTTTCCAGCAGAAACATATTTGACGACGACAGGTCTATGATTGGTCCATTGATCTGTCTCTAGCTTTAGTTCTTACTTTAGTCCACTTGTCTCCACTTACCTCCCTCCCTTTGCCCACACACCCAACACAGCATCGTGTGGATTTGCTGTTCATCATGAGACTGGGGTCCACATTCAAGATTTCCTGCTGCTTCACAGAAGGTTTTTTCTTGCCGCCATGATGGAGGGATTCATGATTGGCTATATGGATTCATGTTGGGTGTTGGATGTATATATTTGTATATATATGTATATGTGTATTTTTATATGTATATATGTATCTATGCATATATGTGTATCCATAATATGAAGAGCTTTGTGCTCTATTGTAAAGTGTCTTGAGAGAACACTTGTTATGAATTGGCGCTATACAAATAAAGATTGATTGATTGATTGATTGATTGTGGTGAGTCTTTGTCCAAAAACAAACAAAAATGGAATTAATTAAATCTAACATCAAACATTTGCACAGGTGCATCATGGGGGTGCGCAGGTTAAGTTAATTATTCAATCAAAGACCTGCTTTTTTGGGATTTAAGGACTTAAGGTCAATCAGATCAGAAAAGATCAGGGCTGCTGTCTCATAAACACAGGCCCACACAGGTGCATGATGATCCTTCACTTGCCTGTTTCATCTCAGGTGTGTTACCCTGGGGTCCACAGCAGAGATTTCTCAGTAGAGGAGATTTTAGGCGATGTCCATCATTAATGACATCCTGCTGCTGTGACCTCTGCTGTGATCGAGTCAGAGCAGCTGGTTAAACTTCCGTGTTTTTAACCCTCTGACCTGGCAGCTCCAAGTGCGTCATTGAATTAATGATCAAATCTCTAAATTAATTTTCAATTGAATATTTCAAGAGACATAGAGATTTTAACAGAACCTTAGGTGTGTATTCATACATATAAACATAAATATATACAGTATATACTCATACCCACTCAGCCTTCTGATATAATAATCCTTAAAGTCTTCGAACCTTCGACCTCAAGGACAACAGTCTATCCCTTTAAAACGCGACACTGAACCTTTTATTTATCTAAAAGCATCAACAGCCACACAGACATTCATACAAAAATAACTTCAATATCAACAGACTATTCAGATATTAACTTATAAAATATTCAACAGATATATATGGCTTTGAAATAAACTTGCCCCTTCATTCAAACACTTCCTGTTTTAAATCAGTGGTTTGCTGTGTTAGAGACTCGAGGTCAGAGTTCAGTCTGCTGATCAGTGATGACAATCACAGGGCTGTAAAGTGAAACAGAGAAGTGATGACATGTCTATTGTCCAGCCCTGAAGTTCTCATGGAGCTGTTCCCTCTAAAGCCTCTGGGATTATCCTCTGTTCTCGTGGATCGCAAAAAAACTCTGAGGACAGCAAACCTTCATCAGACATGTTCGTTCATCCATAATCTTCATAAACAGAAAAATAAGAATTTTTTATTCTTCATCGTAAACAGTGACAGGAAAAAATCTATAATCCACCTTTTACAGAATGACAGCAAAGATTTTCACATGCTTGTAAACATGTTTACAGCAGATCAACTCATTTGTAAACATGTTTACAGCAGATTAACATGTTTGTAAACATGTTTACAGTCTCTTTCATAAATGATGTTGGTCTTGATATTTATGTCTTCATAACTCATCTGGACCAGGACACCAGGTTTGTAGAATCAGGGGCATGGCTGACATGACTGCAGGGCAGCGTGCTGTTTGGCTTTCAGCCCCCTCAGTTCCACCTGTTGTTGATCTGAAGTTAATCTGAGGCAGAGTGTACTGGACTCAGAGGAAGACTTCAGTAACCAATCAGCTGACAGCTCTCATTTCCCTGACATGTTCTCTGGTCTGTGGTCAACCTGTCACCTCTCTGCCCTGCCCCCTCTGTCACATCACACTCTGAGTTGCAGCTGCTCACTGCAGCCTGCAGGGGGCATCCTTCTCTGTCAGCCTGCAGGGGGCACTCTTCTCTATCAGCCTGCAGTGGGCACTCTTCCTCTTCCATGGAGCCATGTGGGATGACTGTTACGGGGTCACAGACCTCCTCAGGCGTCCTGGACGCCATACCGTTGTGGTTAATGGGGGAGGGTTTCGGAGCTGGAAAGTCCTGTGGGAGGAGCCAAACTGATTTAGTTTGTGTTTCCTTATTGAAAAAAGCAAACAAACAATAAAATCCTATTTCTGACTGTAGATTCAGTGGTGACGATCAGTTTTGGTCTGGACTGCTGCCCTCTGCTTTGAGTTAGTTACCTGAGACACGGTCTGTGATGCTGTGGCGGTTGCTAAAACAGACCACAAAAATGGTCAGTGACTTCCATGCAAAAATTTCTGATTGTTTTTAATAATCAAAAACTAAAAGACCTTAGACACAGACATGAGCACCAAGATAATCAGGTCACTGGATTAGGAGGAAATTCTTGAACTGGAGGTGCGACGTTAGATGCTGAAAGTGTAGGAGCTGCTTCTAGGCTAAACTGCCATGTTGTAGTTCTACTATAGATTAATAACAGCTTTAGATTATCATGATGAACTTAACGTGTTGGTCTAGCCGGTGAAGCGGCTTTCAGTCGAGACACTGTGGGTGACAGCAGACTCAACCATTCAGAGACACATGGGGCGTTTCATTTACATCGGAAAAGGGAAATGAAAATTCTGTCACATCCCATCTAGACGCGTTCCAGCTGGTAATGTCGGGGCAGGTGAAGGACGTCCGATTTCGAAGTGGGAAATTCTGACTAAAGGGGGCATTCCCAGTGATGTATCTAATGCTGCGTACCAGGCAACCCGTAACTTGAAAATTTCCCAGTTGAGATCTCTGAGTTCCGACCTGAAAGTGTTCCAGGCAAATTACGACTTCGGTTTGAGCGCAAGGAATTCTGTTTTGTAAACAAACCAACATGGCAGACATTGTAAGATTTATGCTTAATTATTTCAATCACCAAAGGAGCCTGCAACTTGCTCATTTGATTGAAACGGAGGAGGGGAAACGACGCAGACGGTGACAGAAGCTTATACTTTACATTTTATGGTATTTGTCATTATTTAGAGGCTGCCATATTGTTTAGGCAGTGATGTGACGTCACAAGTCGTAACTCGGAGTACATCGATCTGGTAAAAGTTCACGGGTGGGAAGTTACGAGTTCGACTGCCGTTCCAGTGCACGTTCACGAATTACAGGTGGGAAAAACACGAGTTACGGGTTGCCTGGAATGCAGCATAATTTGCAACTCAGAATATCAACTGAAACGCAGCATTAGCTGTGACACTCTAGGATTGTGGGTGGTGTAGTTTGCAGCTCCTGATAGTCCAGGTATGTGTTAGAACAAGGTTGATGGATCCTCCCTGTCTTCATCCTTTCACACCCAGGCAGATGGCTGCAGGTCTGCATCAGATGGTCAAAGTATTCTCTTAAAGTCCCTCATATCATCATTTAGAGGACATTACTGCAGGTTATTAATCTAAATGTTCTTTTGAGCTGATGAACTTTGACCCCCAGTGAGCAGGAGATCAACAAACAGCTGATACTGAAACAACAGCGGGTTATAAACAAATCAAACACATCTGTATCACTATTATTACGTCATTATCATCACGTTATATCATTATCTGCATTGTTAATTTTACTGTAAAATAATTATTGTTGTGAATTGTCATTATCATAATTATTATTACTATTGTTTAGAACATGATTATTATTCTTAACAATGTTATTACTATCTTCATCATAACTATAATAATTATATTTTTTATAATAACTATGATCATTTTTAATTCAGTGATATTAAAATTCTCAGGGGTTGAAACACCCCTCTTCAACTTAGACGTACCTGAAAGTATGAAGGCACAGAAATATTTGGACACAGGAGGAGTTTGATTTTTTTACGATAAATGACTGTGACCACGATCAGGGCCATCGCCATCGCCATGACGATAAATATCACCACGGCAGCGACCCACGGAGCCTTTTCCTCTGGGGGGACACAGACAGCAGTGTAAGAACATCAACATGAACCTTTAACTCACTCTCACTGGCCACTGTATTAGGTACACCCTTTCAATTGCTTGTTAACCCAAATAGTTTATCAGTCAATCCCATGGCAGCAGCTCAGTGCATTTGGGCATGTAGATGGGGAAGAAGGCGATTCAAAAGACTGAACGTGGAATCATTGTTGGTCTGTCAGAAGCTGCTGATCTGCTGGGTTTTACACACACAGCCATCTCCAGGGTTCACAGAGAATGGTCCGACAATGAAAAAATATCCAGTGAGCAGCAGCTCTCTGGGCCAAAAGTCCTTGTTGATATCAGAGGTCAGAGGTCAGAGGTGAATGGTCAGATGGTTGGAGATGATAGAAAGGCAATATGAACTCAAATCACTACTCTTTACAGCCAAGTTCTGAAGAAGACCATCTCTGAACACAACATGTCCAACCATGAAGCAGATGGTCCTCAGCAGCAGGAGGCCACCCCAGGGTCCACTCCTGTCAGCGAAGAACAGAACCTGAGGGTCTGACTCTCCAAAACTGGACCACAGAAGACTGTGAAAGTGTCTCCTGGTCTGATGAGTCTGGATCTCTGCTCCACATTCAGATGTAGGCTCAGAGTTTGGTGTGAACATCATAAAGCATGGATCCATCCTGCCTTGGATCAGCGGTTCAGGCTGCTGCTGGTGGTCCCTTAGTCCCACCTGAGCATGGTTCAAACCCCACAGCCTACCTGAGGATTGTTGCTGACCATGTCCATCCCTTTATGACCACAGTGGACCATCTTCTGATGGAGACTTCAGCAGCTCCATGTCTCAGAGCTCAGATCATCTCACACTGGTTTCTTCACTGTACTCCAGTGGCCTCCACAGTCACCAGATCTCAGTCCAGAAGAGCAGCTTTGGGATGTGGTGGAGCAGGAGATTCTCCTCATAGATGTTCAACAGCTTTGCGCTGCTGTCATGGAGATACGGACCAACATCTCTGACGGATGTTTCGGCAGCTTAAAGAATGAAGGAACTCTGAAGGAGAAGGAAGTTCAACCTGGGACTAGAGAGGTGTACCTAATAAAGTGGCCAAGAGCAAACATAAACATTTCAATAAAACAGAAAAAGAGTCAAAATAAACACAAATACACAAACATTCATTAACATGTAATGACATAATTAAAAAAGTGTAAAAAATGACAAATATAAAATAAATAGACCTGTTTAAATATAAAACTGTATAAATAAACCTTTCGAAATATAAATAATTATAAATTAACCTTTCTAAACATAAATAATCATAATTAAACCTGAATAAATATAAATAATCATAAATAAAACTGTATAAATAGAAATAGTCATAAATATAAATAGTTACAAATAAACCTGTATAAATATAATTAAAAATAGACCTGTACAAACATAAATAATCATAAACAAACCTGTCTATAAATAATCATAAATAAATCTGTCTAAATATAAATAATCATAAATAAATAAACCTGTCTAAATATTAATAATTATAAATAAACCTGTCTAAATATAATTAGTTATCAATAAATAAACCTGTCTAAATATAAATAATCATAAATAAATAAACCTGACTAAATATAAATAAGTATAAATGAAACCGCATAAATATGAATAATTATAAATAAACCTGTATAAATATAAATCATCATAAATAAACCTGTTTACATGACGACATTAATTACCATAAACTGAATATATTACATGCTCTCTGGAGTGTCTCTTACTGTTGGCAGTGCTCTCACATGCTTCCTTGCTCAGTCTGCTAGGGTTCTGGTTTGTCTCGGTGTGGATCTGGACCTGGACGCAGTACTTGGTCCACGGCTCCAGATTGTCCAAAACCACCGGGTTCTGCTGTAGGCCATCCATGACTTTGGCCTGTAGGGGGCAGCAGAGGGGGCAGTGATCTCATTTACACGTTAATATATATAAATATGTATAATCAAGAATAAACCTGGTCATATTTATTCATTTTAATAATATAATTATATTTAATTATAAAAATGTATAATCCAGAATAAACCTGGTTCCATGTAAATATGTTAATAATATAAATGATTCAAAAAATAAATATGTATAATCTTAAATAAACCTGGTCCTTGTATCCGTCCCTCCAGTAGGTGATGTTGTAGGTTGGCGTGCCGTAAGCTGTCCTCAGTGATGATAAAACAAACTCGGGGTCAGAGACGCTGACTTCGATGGCGTGTCCATTAGAGACGAGAGAGACGGCAGGTGGTCCAATGATGGCTGAGGAGAGAGAGGACACATAGCACATAAAATCTCCCCCCTTTGAAAACAGCATATTTTATATATTAAAAAATTAATATTCATATTTATAGTCTCTCTGGTATATGGGGAAAAAAGACAATATTATAAGGTAACATTAATACATAGTTATATTTTATTTTATAAATTGAACAAAATCACAAAAATAAAAAACATCATTTTACCCTAGGGCTGAGCGATTTTAGGAAAAGATCTAATTGCGATTTTTCTGGCAGATATTGCAATTTCAATATGATTCACGATTTTCTTCAAATCAAGCTTCAGTGCAATATTCACTGTTTACAGTATAGACAACAGTAAGGAAATCAATGATCAAAAGCACATGACACATGATTCATCATCTAATATTGATGATAAAATATCTGGTACCATTATTTAAGGAATACTCCAACTTCTACTCTTAAACAGAGGCTTTGTGTTGTTGACCTGCTTACAGCACTGATAATTTACAAAATAGTAAGTGTAAAATAGTTGACACAACAGATCCTGGGTCAGTCAGGAGCGTTGCAAAAAATTGCAGCTTTGGCGATCACATGATTGCGTTGTCTGAAATTACGATTCCGATCCGAAAACGATTAATCATTCAGCCCTAGGGCACCCTACAGCGTCAGTACCTTCAGTACTTAGTAAGACACCCTCTGGCAGATATCACAGCTTGTAAACGCTTTTTATAGCCAACTACAAGTGTTTGGATTCTATTATTTGGGATTTCCCCCCATTCTTCTTTACAAAAGGCTTCCAGTTCTGAAATATTTTTGGGTCGTCCTGCATGCACAGCTCTTTTAAGATCTACCCTCAGATACTCAATGACGTTTCAGTCTGGAGACTGAAGGCCATTCCAAAACCTTCAGCGTGCGTTTCTTGAGGTAGTCCATGGTGGATTTTGAGGTATGTTTAGAGTCATTATCCTGTTGTAGAAGCCATCCTCTTTTCAGCTTCAGCTTTTTTTTTTTTTTACAGATGCTGTGATATTTGCCTCCAGAATTTGCTGGTATTTAATGGAATCCATTCTTCCCTCCACCCGAGCAATGCTTCCTGTCCCACTGGCTGCAACACAACCCCAAAGCATGATGGATCCACCCCCATATTTAACAGCTGGCAAAGTGTTCTTTTCATGAAATGCTGCTCCTTTTTTCTCCAAACATACCTTTGCTTATTGTGGCCAAAGAGTTTTATTTTAACTTCATCAGTCCACAGCACTTGTTTCCAAAAGTCATCAGGCTTCTGTAGATGTTCTGTTGCATATTTTTGATGTATTTTATGATGAGGACGCAGGTAAGGTTTTCTTCTGCAGACTCTCCCGTGAAGGTCTTGTTTGTGCAAGTATCGCCGCACAGTGGAAGGGTGCACCACCACTCCTGAGTCTGCTAAATCTTCCTGCAGGTCTTTTGAAGTCAAATGTGGGTTTTGATTTACCTTTCTGACCAGCCTACGAGCTGTTCTCTCCGAGAGTTTCCTTGGTCTTCCTAATCTCATCTTGACCTCCACAGTTCCCCTCACCTGCCATCTCTTTATTATACCTCGCACTGTGGAAACTGCAAGCTGAAAATGCTTTGCTATCTTCTTGTAGCCCTCCCCAGCATTGTTGGCATCAATAACTTTCATTTTTTCTGTCTTACACAGTTTTTTAGAGGAACCCGTGGTTGTTGAGTGTTTGCACAAGGTTTGTGGAGTTGCTGTATTTAAGAAACCCTGAAACTGACACCAGCTGGTGCTCCATAGTGACAATTGTTGCTCCTGCTTCAGGACGAATGAGCTGGTAAAGGTCTGAGCTTGTAAAAAGAATTTGACACTTTGAAACTCTCAGGGTGCCCCGACTTTTGCACATGCCAAAATGATGTTTTTTATTTTTGTAATTTTGTTCAAGTTATAAAATGAAATGTAACTGTGCATTATTGTTTCCTGATAATATTGTCTTTTTTTCCTATATACCAGAGAGACTATAAATATGGATATTAAATTTTAATATATAAAATATGCTGTTTTAAAGGGGTGCCCTGACTTTCGCACACAACTGTAATTAATTTATTTAGTAAATAATTCAACATCAAACTGTTTTTATGACATTCAAGCTACAGCAGGTCCAAGCACACGCATAAACATAAATTGGTAAATTTTCAAAATAAAAGCCCCTGAGACCTGCTCTGAGACCTCTGACCCCGAACAACTGTGAGGTCACTGACACTCCACAGACTCATGTGATCAGTGTGATGTAACAAATAAGATCACATGATCAGTGTGATGTCAAAAAGAGATCACATGATCACTGACCATGATGACATCATAGATCAAAGCGGCCAGGTGAGCCTGAGGTGAAGAGGCCGAGGAGTTTGAGTCCAGTCCAGGTGTGTGTGTCCTTACTGTCTTTGTCCATGGTCAGTTCGTCACTCTCTGCCCACTCGGATGGCTCCGCCCCCTGGTGGCTCCTCACTCGGCCTGTGTATGTCCCGAACTCGCTGATGGAGGCGTTTGGCGAAGAGAACACACACTCACACGCCGGCGTGTCCACGCACACCGAGTGCCACTGCTGCCCAGAAATAGCCGACCTGCGGGGCGGGGGGGTTGAAGACATAAGGCCTGCGTGCTTTCTTTTTAACAGATAAGTAAGGCTTTTTTTGGCTCATACCTTTACATGTTTCGACGGAGCTCTTCCGCCGTTGTCAGAAGTGTCATCAGATGGTAGTGTGACATGTCTTTTTTGCAGCTGATCTTACGGAGGCGTGGTCATCCTGTCAGATTTGACAGGTCGACCACGCCTCCTGCTGTCCGGTCGCTCCTCCAGGATGCCGCTCCAGGTGTGAGACAGCATATATGCCTCCTCGTCCCAGTTCATCGTCCTATGGGCACGCTGGCCACAGGACGATGAACTGGGACTGACAGGTTGATCACGCCTCCGTAAGATCAGCTGAAAAAAAGACACGTCACACTACCATCTAATGACACTTCTGACGAAGGCGAAAGAGCTCCGTCGAAACATGTAAAGGTATGAGCCAAAAAACCTTACTTGTCTGTTAAAAAGAAAGTATAAGCATATTATCTATGGAGACATAATGAATTTTCTCGGACTAATAAGGTCTGCCCCCCTCATCACCAATGTTACAATGGCGGCGTGGGCGGCGCTTCAGACTCACCTGTACTCGGCTGTGTATGTCAGGTCAGCTGCAGCGCCCCCCGGTGGATCCCAGCGGAGCACCAAGTCCATGTTAAAGGAGGAGAGACGGACGGTTGAGGGCGGCCTGAGGAGAGCTGACACAGACAGGTGAGTGACTGGAGGCTGCAGGTATAATTAGCTATGAGCAACTGGCGGTAAGGTTGATCTGAAGGTGCTCAGGTACAGTCACAACTAAAGATCGACCGATACATCGGCCGGCCGATATATCGGGCCGATATTTGTGTTCTTTACTTGAATCGGCATCGGCCGATTCGCGCATGGGTTCGCCGATGTATTTTTCCGCGGCATGATTTACAGACAGGCATCCATGGGCAGCTCTGTGTTGCCGGAAGACCCTGCAGCACATGCAGACGCGTTACCCCTCCCCCACTCCCCCACTGCAAGAGTGGTGAAGGCAGCATTAGCTAGGATCCTGCTTCACAACAACGGCAAGTTTTGAAATTTCATTAAGCCTCTAAAAGTTAAACTTAGTTTAAATATTGCCACCCACTTTGAAATAGGAAACATGAATGCCAAGTGCATGTAACATACGTGCTTGAAAATATAGTTAAGTTTGTGGGTCAGAAAAACGTGAATGCTGTTGAATGCTTCATCTTTAAAACTGCTTACCATCGTATTTAGGGAGCTGTTGATGTAGCTGTAGGCTAATAAGTACAGCTGTGACGAACACCGGTCTACGGATTAAGTAATGTCAACGATGTCAATTCAGTTCCATGGTTTTTGTAGGAGTTTAATTCAGCGAACACCGGGCTGAGGTTAAATGTGTGTGTGTGTGTGTGTGTGTGTGCGCTCTCTCCCTCAGAGCGGTCTTTAGCGTGCACTAGACGAACTTTAATGATGAGAGAAATGTTTTATATGTAGTACTAAATTGTGTCAGTGTTTCATGAAAACGTGTTCAGAGCTGTTTGCCGCCGTTATCAATCCAGCGTTAGCGGAGGTTTTCAGTCAGCGTCTGCTCAGCTGATGTGTGTGTGTGTGTGTGTGGGGGGGGGGGGGGGGGGGGGGGGGCAGCCATCACATCGATGGGAGATAAAACTTAGACTATGAGAGAAATGTTTTCTACATGGTTGAATATTTATTCCTTTTAAAATTGATAATGCCATTTAAAACTTAAACTTAAACAATTTGTTGCTTAATGTGCTTCTGACATCACGGTTATTCATCAATAACAAACTACTCAGAGTATTAGTTACTTTTAACTGGTGATGTCTCTGTCACCTCTCCAGACTAGGGCTCGAAACTTTGTGTGTTTTCCTTTACCAATAGTTAAAACGCTAACAATCAATTAATCATTAATAATTGATAAGATACAAAACAAGTGATTTTCCCCTCATTTTGATTGGTTGTTTTTTTGTCTTTTTTACTCATTTTAAGTTTTTATTTCCTTATTCAGCAAATGTCAGACAAAAAACAAAATGAATACATTTTTAACTGGTTAAATTCTTAATGCAAAATCAATCATTAACGTCCTTTTTTGGTTTTGGTTTGTTTTTCATCCTCATGTCCTGGTATTCATTGGCTTGTTTACTATCAAATCACCTTACTGGCTACAAAAACGCAGATAAAATGTTTGGATATTAATTAAAATTGTACTCAGTACTCAACTATGATTTTAAATGTAAGTAGATTACATGGTTAAATGAATACTTAAGTACAAGTAAAAGTACAGAATTGAAAATGTACTCATAAAAGTACAAGTACCTCAAAAAATTACTTAATTACAGTAATCTGAGTATTTGTAATTAATTACTTCCCCCTGGACAGCATAGTAGCCTAAGACATGATCACTTTATTTTGTGCAGAAAAAATGAAACCATGACAGTCTTAAGATACAAATCAAGCACTTTATGTTAATGTTGCTTTTCAGGTTTATTGTTTTCTCTTAAATGATTCAAATGTGTGACAAAGGACGTTTTCTGATGAGTAGATTATACCTGCCTTATAGTATGTCAGCAAGCAGTGCATCATTAAGGCTGTGTTGTAGATGTTGATGAAAGGATGATGATATTGGGTGATATGAATGTAAGATGATGCCAAAAGATTGATACTGATTGATACTAATCTGTGTTTTTATTTATTCTTTATACAGATGGCTGAACGCAAAAACCCAGTGTGGCAACATCTGCACTTTTTTACTTGAAAGTATGTGTGTTGAACAAAGCTGAATCCTGCTGTGTTCAGTAGGTGTTGTTAGTTAAAGTTGTTAAATTGTTAAATGTTTACATTTCAATAAATGTTTCTTTGTTTAAACTTAAGACCTGTAATATTTGTTATCGTTGTCACTTTTTTCAGGTAAATTGAGGGAGCAAAAGCAGTATCGGCCACAAATATCGGCCCAAGAAAATCGGTCATCAGCTAAGGGTGATGGAAAAAAATCGGTAACGGCATCGGCCCTAAAAAATCCATATCAGTCGATCCCTAGTCACAACAGAGGACAGTAGGGGGCAGTACAGGTGAGAGTATGGAGGTATGATGTACCAGGAGACAGCCGCAATGATTCAGTAAATCTCCTTCAAAGACTTTCGGCACCAGGGGCGGAAAAAACTGACGATTGACCACGCACCCACCTGAGCCTAGGTCAGAGGTCACAACAGACTCGACACCAGGAGGCTGAGGCCTGGAGCTTGTTTTAGTGAAACAGAAGATAAACGTGTCCATGTGGTGTCCAGCATACTCAGAGCAGTATTTTCACCAAGGGCCTCACTCAGAAAATTAAAAGACGACTTGGCGCTAATGTTTCCTAATTCCCTGTATTTGTTAATGAATCCATAATTGATTAGTAATTCCAAATGAATAACAATGATTTAATACAAAAAAATCAATTAGGTTAAAAGGCTAATGAACACCCCCTTTAACGAGGCTAATTAACATCAATACTTTAACTAGGATAATTAACACCCTCCTTAAACAAGGCTAATTAAAAGAATTACTTTAACAATGCTTATTAACACCCTCCTTAACGAGTCTAACTAACAGCAATACCTTAATACTTACTCTTACTACACTAATGAACACCCCCTTTAACAGGGCTAATTAACACCCCCTTTTTTAGAGGCTAATTGACAGCACTACTTTAAAGGCTCTGATCAGTAAACAGCAGGATTCTGAGAAGGCCAACTGGATTTGAGGGGACCTGGTCAGCCTGGGTGTCCTCTGGACCAGTCCTTGGTCGCATGGTCGTCGTTCAGTAGGGACATGAGACACTGGGGGTCAATCGGCTCTACGCAGGGGCAAGAGGGAGCAACGCCCCCTCAAATCAAACTTTGAGAAGTTCGAAAGCACATTTCAATATACACACAAAATGGATTTAAGACAAGCTGACAATAGAAACTGCAGTAGTGAAAAAATCTGTCAAAAAAGGGACAAGGTACAGCGTCAGCTTCCCGTCATTTCTCTGTCCCTCTGCTGTGAGGATCCTCACAGGCTGCCCCCCCCTTTCCCCAGCCCTCAGTATTCATCCAATCAGCTGTTAGTATGCAAATGAACCCAGCCTGACCATAGTGTCAGGTATCAGCATGGAGCAGACTGAACAGCGAAGCTCTGCCAAATTTGTCTGACTCGTGAGATAATTAATAATTAACTACAACAACACAAAGTAACGATAACATAACGTCAGTGTTTGTTCAGTCAGCTGGGGACAGACTTCCAGTTCCTGTTTCAGGCACAGAGAGGAGAGTCCACCAGTGCAGAGAAGAGATTTTTGAGCTGTTCAGTTGATAATAATAAAAAAAAAAGGCAAATAAAAGAAAAAACAGAAAGAAAAAAAGTTACAAAATGTTCTTCTCTATATCTGTTATAGAGATATAAATTAGTTTGAGAAGGGATTTTTTTTATTATTATAAGACTACCCCCCAGTTTTGTAAATGTTGTTGTGAAGTCTTATTTAAGGTTTAAATTTACTGGAACAATAGACCATTTAGTTAGGATAAATGTCATGGAAGCAAATATGGGCCATAATCCAAATTAAAAAGGATTCACAAAAAATGATTCCCATTTTCAGAATAAAGCTGCATTTTTTGACTCATTAATAAAATGAATAATACATAATCCAAAATGCATTTTCATTTTCTTCTTCAAGACTGCTCATTCTGTGACTTAATTAAAATGAAAAAGAAAAGGACATTAAAGACTTAATTTTTAAAAGATGTGCCGGCAAACGGTTAACAAAATGAAATGTCAAATTTGAAAATTAAAATGCATTAGCAGAAAGGCTTTTTCATTTCAAGGTTATGGCTGCATTATTTGACTCATAAATTAAATTAATATTAAAACATCTTAATAAAGGGTCCAGATTTTAACAACCAACAGCAAAACAGTTTATGGTGAAGTTATTACATTTTCTTTGACTCTATGCTGTGGTGACAGCAGCAGCACCGAGACAGATTAAAGCTGTCTGGCTCAGAGGACGGCGGGTTTGGAAGAAAACGTGGTTGGAGCTCACAGTCTTGGTGGTGGATGTTTCTGAAAGAAACAGGGTTAACCCAAACCCTCACCACCACGTCCACATCTGCGTCGCTCGAATGGCAACACAATCAGCGGCAAACAGCAGGTTTGGACTCGTCCGTCTCCCACCACGTCAACAACAGCTGCTCCCCTGGTAAAGTCAGAAAGATCTACAGACTTTCAGGGTCAACAACTCATCAACGAAACACCGCCGTTACAAACCTGACCCTCTTTTTAATCTGTCATGAAGACTGAGCTGCAGCCTGGTGTGGCTCCACAGCTCAGATCGGGTCACCACAGCAGAGAAAGAACATTTCAGAACTTCACCATCAAGAGTTTGGCTCTTAAAGTCTGGACATTTTATTTGTTTTTTATTTTTAATTTTGAGTCCCTGAGGGACTGCCACCTTATTGTGTGTGTGTGTGTGTGTGTGTGTGTGTGGGGGGGGGGGGGGGGGGGGGCTCAGGGACCTTAAGAGCAGGAGCTCAGTCTTAAAGTGGGACATCCCAGTTGGACAGGTCTGAAGGTGGAGGCCTCAGTGAAGTGCAGTCCACCTCTCGAGGTTTGGGTTGGACACACAGCTAACAGAGACGTGCTGCAGCATGAGGCCCCTCACATCTCTGCCCCCCGCCCACCTAGACCCGGCCCTGCTGGGGTCCAAGTCCACTGCAAGAACAGAACCACCACCTCCAGCCTGGACCAGGATCAGGACCTGAAGTCCTGCTGTGGACCGCATGGACTTTTTTCAGGAGTTTTCAGGAGTTTGGACATCCCTGCTGCAGACACCATCACAGAGGACCATGTGACACGAGTGAAAGACACCTTTAGTTTGAGACGTCCATGGACATGCAGCTCAGGTCCTCTTAGGGTCGGAGGACAAAGACAGAGTTGTACATGAAAAGAGGACGTCCTCACTTGGACGCGTCCTCACAAAAATCACTTTTATGTCTCAGGAGGACATCAGGTAATTACCAGGGTGTCTCCGTCTGTCTGTCTGTCTCTGTCCCTCTCTCTGTCCCTCTGTCTGTCTGTCTGCCCCGTCTGTCTGTCTGTCTCTGTCCCTCTGTCTGTCTGTCTCTGTCTGTCTGTCTCTCTGTCCCTCTCTCTCTCTCTGTCTGTCTGTCTGTCTCTCTCTCTGTCTGTCTGTCTGTCTCTGTCCCTCTGTCTGTCTGTCTCTCTGTCCCTCTCTCTCTCTCTGTCTGTCTGTCTGTCTCTCTCTCTGTCTGTCTGTGTGTCTCTGTCCCTCTGTCTGTCTGTCTCTCTGTCCCTCTCTCTCTCTCTCTGTCTGTCTGTGTGTCTCTGTCCCTCTGTCTGTCTCTCTGTCCCTCTCTCTCTCTCTCTGTCTGTCTGTCTGTCTGTCTCTCTGTCTGTCTGTCTCTGTCCCTCTCAGAAAAATGGATCTGGACTCAGACTGAGTCCTCCTGTCCTGATGGAGTCCCTCATAGGCAATGATGATCCGGATCCTCCAAAAACCAGCACAGAGACTCAGAGACGGACCGAGAGCTCGCGGACAGGTGAGTGCTTACCTGCTGATCCTGTGAGAGCCGTCAGGGTGAGGCCCATCAGGACGACAAGAGCAGGAGACATCTTCACACCATTCGCCCCGGAGAGTCCTCACGGGTCCTCACGGGTCCTACACGAGCCTCTCACTTCACTCCCGGACCGTTTCATTATGATCCGGGTACTTCCTGTTTCCTTGACTGACAGGGGCGGGGCCTAATCAGAAACGGATCTCTTCCTGATTAGACATGACTGACGCTGCCCATTGGAGCTGACGTAGAAACCGGCCGCCATCTTGGATGGGTCTCCCATGCGCCTCCAGTGCGGTTATTTCCACCGAGGAAGGTTTAGGGTGTACTGTGATTATGACAAACTTTAACAATCGTCATAAGAATCATAACTCCCTGAATTTTTACCCGATTTTTACACGGTTTAGTTTGTTACAAACGACAGAGATGTAGTTATGATACAGGACGCGGTCACACGTTAAAAACCTGCTTTCATGCTGAGATACTCTGTATTTGCTCTTTTTTATTGTGCGATGAGACGGTACAGTGAGACGGACAGACAACATGTGAACAAGAACATCTGTGGTCATGTGAGTGTGTGTGTGTGCTAAGAATATGATTGGTGACATTTATCACAGAGATAGATATGATTTTAATGGCTCTAAAGGCTTGCATGACCATAAAATGATAGTAACAACAGTAATAATAAAAAAATCAGTTATGAGACAGTCAGAAGGAACAATAACAATAACAGAAGTAAAAACAAAACTAAAAAAAGAAGATATATATCTATATCTATATATCTATATATGTGTGTGTGTGTGTATATATATATATTCATTCATTCATTCATTTTCTATACCGACTATCCCTTTCGGGGTTGCGGGGGGCTGGAGCCTATCCCAGCTGTCATTGGGCGAGAGGCGGGGTACACCCTGAACCGGTCGCCAGTCGATTGCAGGGCAACATATAGAGACAGACAACCACTCACGCTCACACCCATACCTAAGGGCAATTTAGAGTGACCAATTAACCTAATGAGCATGTTTTTTGGTCTGTGGGAGGAAGCCGGAGTGCCCGGAGAGAACCCACGCATGCACGGGAAGAACATGCAAACTTCACACAGAAAGGCCCTGCCGGACCCGGGAATCGAACCGGGGACCTTCTTGCTGTGAGGCACGTGCACTACCTGCTGCGCCACCGTGCCGCCCTATATATAATATATATATATATATATATATATATATATATATATATATATATATATATATATATATATATATATATATATATATATATATATATATATATATATATATATATATATATATATATATATATATATATATATATATAGTATTAATAATAAAACAATAATAATGATAGTAATGACAACAATAATAGTAATTCTTTTTTATTTTTATTTTACGTTATTTTTTAAATTATCATTGTATGTGTTAGTTATGGGTGGGGTGTATTACGTATGATTCTGTTTGACAAAGACAGATGCTGTGGCATTTTAATAAATGTATAAATAAAGTAATTGCATATTTTAATAAAGAAACAGTTTGTTTTTTTGAATTTATCTCTCTCTCTCACACACACAATCATGACCCTTCTGTACACCAACTATAACACAAGAGTTTCTTCATATTTTAGTTTTTGTGTGCTGTGAGTGTATTCAGTGTAACTATTTCAGGCACATGTACGTACGTCCACACACACAAACCAGACATCTCATATAAATCCTGATGACATGTGTATTAAACTTTAAATACGTTTTTTACTCAGTTGTGTTTGAATAAAACTAAAACACGTGATCTGCTTCTAATATTGCGCCGTTTACTCTAACCTTAGGCTGCACAAAATACGGACATAAATGTGTTGACTCCAGTTGTTTCTGGTACTACACTGGAGTGAAGAGACCCATCCAATATGGAGGCGACGCTGGATCACTCTCCAACACGTAATGAGGCGTCTACGTTTATTATGTCTATGGTTAGAAACGGCGCGAGCCCCCAGATAGAGGCTTGTGCACTTTTTTGGGCGGGTTGTGCAAAAGCGGATAAGAACGCCAAATTTTTTTATGAGGCTTGTTTAAGACCAAAAAGATTTTAGCTTAGGAGCCCAACACAGATATTGAAAATATCCATATACGACACCAAAGTTGTTTTTCATTGTACATATAATAGTTTTCTTGAGTCATAAGAAGAACGTTGATGATAAATTGTTCTTTTTTGTCCATTAATGAACTTAAAACTGATTTTCATTTTTCCACTGATTATTAACCCCCCTAATGATGTGTAAAATAGAGCACCAGGACACCTTGTACCTGTACATCTTTCCTAACGTCCTACAAAGTAGGCTATAGGCGGAATTTAAAAAAGGGAGAAAAATGTCCTGTCTATGTAAAGTGTTTCCTCTTTTAATTTTTTGTTTTACATTTATGCATTAAGTTGTTCAAATTCGCAAATTCAGTTTTTAAAGAAGTATAGTCTGATCTATGTTGCTCTTTTGATATCAACAAAGATACTTAAAGTGATTTTTCTTGTTAATTTCTGTGTATATTTCTTCAGTTAAATCCATTAGTGCCATTGATATAGAATAATTTGCCCTAAATCTTGCTACTATTGCTGCTACTAAAACTGTGTATTTGTCAAGAAATGCATCTAACCTGGCAACAAATAATTTTTCAAATATTTTTTTAAATTATTGAAGCAACAGTACTGGTCTGTAGATGTGGAATCATGCAGTTTTCATCTCATCAGGAAATACTCCTGTTGAAAAAGACAGATTACTTTTATACAGAAGTGGTTCAATAGCAAATTCTATTATACTCTTTTTGAGTATCATGTCAATCACAATCAGTTGATCCTTTACTTGCACATTTTTTTTCACAGTATTCAGTATTTCTTCTTTCTCTGTTACACCAAGAAAAATACTGTTAACATTACCTCTGACTGAGTTTCCCTCAGCCTTATTTTCTGTTGATTTCAGATTTTTTTTTGGAAGATTAGGACCCACTTCTCCAAAGAATTTATTAAATTCATTTACTATGGTATTTTACTCATGTTTTTACTATCTTTCACAGAATAGTTTGGAAAATCAGTCTGTACTATATCTGTCTTTATTACACTGTGTATTATTCCCCATGTAGCCTTAATATTTTTACTACTTTTATTTAATGATTCACCATAGTATGGCTTTTTAGTTTTCTTATTATCCATACCAACTCATTTTTTCTGTTGTACCTATCCTCTGCCTCTTTTGCTCTTATTTTTTGTGATGAATTACCCATAATGCACGGCCATCTTTACTCTGAGACTGAGCAGTTATGACAGATAGACAGAATGCACAGCTCTATAACATGTTTCACACCATGATGCACATTCATTTTTATTCTTCATTGTTACTGATAATACTTTGTGTTATGTGACTTAAACAATGTCAAAGTAAGTCAACTTTATTACATTTGGAAGTAATTTGATCATTTTATGATGTATACAGTCTGAGAAGTACTCGGCGGATTTTCACATATTTCATTGATATTGATAGTCTTGCAATTTGATGTTTAAAGTAGACATTTGCCAAGGGCTCCTAAGCTAAAATTCAATAACTGACCCTCAGGAATCACCATGCAAAAAATGGCGCTTTTATCCGCAATTGCACAGTCCTTTCACTAAACCACCAGACTAAGAAAAGCACTGTAAATAATGACCTGTTGGTTTAATAGTCATTTAATCATTTAATCAATTAATTTATCATGGCAGTAATTTAGTTACTCTGTTACACAGTCAAGAAGGATAACAAGCTGCTTTTAAAATGTTAATCAATCAACCAAGTTCTTCTTCCTGTTTGTCCATTTGCTGAGGCGTTTCTATGGAGATGGTCCATCACGCAGGAAGTGACCTTGCTCTGTCCCTGGGTCGAGGGTCAGATACGTCTGCAGAGACATAGGAAAGCCATTGGAGCGATAGTTAGGAATTGATGATCTTGATTTATTAATATTTAATCATCTATTTCGTGATCAATGGAGATTTACCAAAGCTGAGGAAGGGTATTTTCCTGAAGTCCCGCCCACTGCTGAAGATCACGACACTTATGAAGAAGAGACTGAGAGCACAGAGCGCCCCCATGAGGCCAAGCACCACACAGACTGCTGCTGACACACAGAGTGAGCATCATGGTGGATCAACAGTAATGAGTCCATGAACATGACAAAGATCTCTCAGGTCCATGTGTTCCCCAGAACCTTCAGGTCCACTTGTTCCCCAGACCTTCAAGTCCACATGTTCCCAGACCTTCAGGTCCACATTTTCAGATCGTAATCGCAATTTCAGACAACGCAATCACGCGATTGCCAAAGCTGCACTTTTTTGCAGATCCTGACTTAACCAGGATCTGTTGTGTCAACTATTTTACACATTTTACAAATTTCTTGAATAGAATTCAAGATTCTTCTTCTCACCTATAAAGCTCTCAGTGGACAGGCACCAGTTTATCTCAAAGAGCTTGTAGTGCCGTACAACCCCTCTAGAACATTACGCTCCCAAAATGCTGGCCTGCTCGTGGTGCCATCAGTCTGTAGAAGTAGTCTGGGAGGTAGAGCCTTCAGGTATCAGGTTCCTCTTCTCTGGAACCATTTACCGACCACGGTTCGGGAGGCAGACACCCTCTCTACCTTTAAGGCTAGACTTAAAACATTCCTCTTTGATAAAGCTTTCAGTTAGGGACCAGCTCATAGTCCATAGTTTAGACAGATAGTTAAGATGCAATAGGCTTAGACTGGGCTCTATCCCTCTCCCTCTGTCCCTCCTTCATCTGGTTTTTGTCTGGAGGCTGCTCTGGATCATTGGTGCACTGGTCCCATCTTACTGCCCCCATGTGGACACTCTGTGCAGTGCTCAGTTTTCGTAGGTTTTGTTTTCTGCTGCTAAGTTTCATTTTCAATGAGCAGCTCTTTAGTATGTTATGCTGAAGAGGGTTCAGTCTCTGATGAAGGTAAATGTTAGCACTGCTCATGAGGCCTTTATCTGATCTCAGAGGAAGGACTCTGTTGATGAAGGTCAAACTCTGCTGATGAAGGTCAAACTCTGTTGATGAAGGTTGAACTTTATCTTCAGACAGAATAGATGGTGTGGACCACCTGCTGCTGTGGACCTGCACAGCTTATGCTAGCACAATTGCAAATATTTGGCCTTTACAGCCCCACTCTTTTATCATTATAGTTCCTGAGATCTACGTTAATTGAAATACACAGTAGTTCCTGCAAACATCATACACATATTACTGTAACCATGACAACCAACTGGGGTGGCTTGTTGCGGTGGACCCGTCAGACTCTAAATGCTTCATCCTACATCGGCCATCAACAGAAACAACAGTGAACACAAACTCTCATTCTTAAACCCATTAAGCCTTATTTGATATCAGATTGACTGAAGCTGTTATGTTAATCATCAGTCCCCTTTACCTTATAATCATTATTGTTGTTAATGGTAATTAGAACAATGTTAATTAGAATAATGTTTATATTAGAATGACCTCTCTACTCATGGCTGTTATTAATTATACCTCCATAATAAATACCTTTACCACCACGTAGACATGAGGACCCTCTTGAAAACCAGATGCCACATCTCAAGGGACTAACTCTAATTTTTTTTATCACAGGACAAATAGAATGAGGACAGATTTATGGTCTGGAAGTCCATAAATGATCTCCATCAGGAATCATCATGTTAGTGCCCACCTCCCCCAACACGGCCTCAGACGGCTGTTCAACAAGAGTCTGGATCTTTACTGTAACTGTTGATAAATGAGCTGAACTCTTGACGGATCAATGAGTTAGTAAAACAGGATTCATTGAATGAATGACTGATTGATTGATTGATAGATTGTTAATGTGTGTTACCTGTGGGCTGCTCTGGCGTGCTTGTGAACACACAGATGGGTGTGCTGTACAAAGATGTTTTAGTGAACAGAGCGCTCACTCGGACACTCACGCAGTACTCCACACCTGTCTGCAGGTACGAGATCACTGTGCGCTCGGAGAAGGACACACTCAGGACAAACTGCACATAAACACACACAGTTAATGTTATTGAGTGATATAAAACTCAGAGATCAGAGTGTTGCTGAATGTTAGGATCAAACTTTACTTTGACTGATTAGTGATTTTTATTCATGATCAACGATATATATACATATCTATGTATATATATAAATATATATATATATATATATATATATGTATAAATGTTTCGGCGTTAGTATTGACTGTGGGTATCGAAGTAACCATTTCTCCCACAATCTGTTCATGTAACACTGCTGGCTAGGGTTACTGGAGTAGTAGCATTCCAACAGAGCCTTGTTCTCATCTCGTGTCCATTGTCTTCTCTGTGTTCCAGAAGCCCTCTTGTCAGCACAATGCCCTGGTTCCTCAGCATGTCACCTTGTTAACCCGGGCGACGTCTGAGCTGGTGTGACTTTCTGTTTTAACACACTCGTGTAATGAGGAGGGCAATAGCGCTAAGGGTCTTGCCCAAGGACCCACACTGGTAGCTGTCTTTCGCCCCCATACCGGGATTCAAACCCCTGACCCCCCCGGTCAGCAACCCATCGCTCTACCCGCTGAGCTAACCAACCACTATTGTATAAATATATATATACACATGTACATACATACATATACATATATATATATATATATATATATATATATATATATATATATATATATATATATATATATACATATATATGTATACATTTGTGTGTGTGTGTTTCCTCGTCATTGTTCCTTTTTCTTTGACATGAAACTAACATCCAAATGAAGCTGACGAGGATTTTCCATCTGTGTGGTTTTAACAGCTGTTTCCTCTGAACGTCAAAGGAAACTACCGACCTGATGACATCACAACAGGAAATACACACAGTACTCAAAAATACAAAAAAACCCCACTAAACACACATTTAGACTCACCCATTAACCTAACAAGCATGTTTTTGGTCAGTGGGAGGAAACAGGAGTACCTGGATAAACCCACAAATGCATAGGGAGAACATGAAAATCCTTCACAGGACTCAGAGGGGTTGAAACAACCTTCTTCCTGTGAAGCAGCAGCGCCCTCTGCTGCTCCACCATGCAGCCCTGTCTGTTTGGACCAAAGATCTTCTCTGGTTTGTGAAGCCTTCCGGCCCCTCAAAGGTTCTCAGCCCACCATCGTGACAGCCACACACAGGGGGCAGGGTCACCCAGCAAGTGGGAGGGGCTGTCTCTGGGTGGGCGGGATCACTAATCAGTGGGAGAGTTCATGTGCGATGGTCCAAAGACCAACTGAATGGATCAGTGTGGATACAGAGCTGAGAACAACAAACCCAGAGACAGTCTGACCTTACAGCAGTCATCACTGAACTTAATTATCATAAAGGCTCTGCCTGATTCTAATCAAACCAATAATGATCTAATTAACTGATCAAGCTAATCAGACAGGTCAGAGTCATTGATCCACCAGCTGGTTATTCAGCACTTCCTGTTTGTGTTTGTTTACTTCCTGAAAAAAAACACTGAGCCATTTTAAATGCAGCCACTACAGGGCACCACCTTTACCATTCACATAAAGGTAAAATGATAATTGAGCAGATTTAAGGTTTTCACAGTGAAGTTCTGCTCTGAATCTTATTTTGACCATCCATTGTCTAAAACAGTCCTGATCAAACATCAATAATCAATCAGGCTCACCTGGGCTCCATCTCTGCTCCTCCTCACCTGGATCTCCAGCTCTCTGTACAGCCCTCTGAGCTGCTGCCCCCCTGTGGACGGAGGGCTCAACTGCAGCTCCAGACAGTTTCCACAGCCGGACACCGAGAGGTCAGGAGGACCCAGAACAGCTGATCCGGAACAGCAAGACAACATAAGGCTCAATAACCAATCTGTGATCGATACATCCTTCATTTTTAATATAGCATCAATATACGATAAATACAGCCTCACACTGAGAGATCACTGACAGCCTGGACATACATGACCTTTATCTCCGTGGGCAGGACCATACATGTTTGCTAACTTGTGACCTGATCATCGAGTCATAAGTGACATCACTTCCTGTCTGACAGTGGAGCTCTGCTGTCAGACCCCTCTCAAACACTAAATCTGGATTTACGCCCCACACACCGTCAGGGTCACACGTGACACACAACCAGATGAAAATAACAGACAAAAATACCAACAAGTAACATAAAAATATAAGATTATTAAATAATGTAAATAAATAGATTACAAATGATCCCCGGTAACATAAATAGCTAAAATAAAGAAATAATGTAAACAAATATCAAATAATAAATAACCTAAATAAATAAATAAAAGTCAATTATATAAGAAGAGTAACAAGTAATACTATCTCTAATAAAAAGTATTAATGAAAACAACAAATCAGTAACATATTTAATAATATAGTAAGAGAGTAAGAGTGGATGGTATAATCAGGGGTCATACTGTCAGTCACAGGCTGGAAGATCCCAGTCATGGTCCAGTCGGAGGTCTGGTTTGCGGTGAAGGTCTGGACGCGGGCCTGGTACGACTCAAAGGGGTCCTTAAAGACCAATGTCAGATTACAAGTCTGTCCGGCCCTCAGCTCCGAACACGCCACCACAGACTGCCACGCCATCCTCCTGCTGAGAGACGAACACTGAGGCTGACACCAGCGAGGGACAAAGGGGAGGCGGGGCACCGATATCAATAATCAATAATGATTACCACTGGTTAATAACCAATAATAACTAAAGATTCATAGTCAGTAATAACTGCTGCCTATCATTAACCTGGAATCCAGTGAGAGAGGAAGAGGCCAAATATTGAAATCAACAGTCAATAATGGTCAGGATGGATCAATGACAAATAATCAATGATCGCTGATGATTACCTGGTTATGCATGACCTGCCTCGGCCCCGGTGCTCCCGTCTACGTGTTTACTTACATGTTTACCAGGTTACTCGCTTATCTGTTTACTTGTTCACATTTTGAACAGGTAGCTTGTTTACGTGTTTACGTGTTTACTTGATGACTTCCTGGCTTACCAGGTTACTTGTTTACCTGTTAAGTCTGAGGGTCTGGACGTTGAAGCGTGAGTGGGCGGGGCTAAGCAGTCCAGGAAGGAAGTGCAGAGTGTGCTCCATGTTGAAGGAGGAAATGGAAACACTGGAGGGAGGGGGGACTGGAGCACACACACCTGTGGAGACAGGAAGTAGCTGACGCAGCTGAATTTCAAGATAAAGCTTTACTAGGTTGGTGGTGACCCTTTGTTTAGCTAACCCTCCTTAGAAGAACCAAAACGTCTCCATGAAGGGGGAGGTGCTCTATCAGGAACTGAACCTGGAGCTCAGAAACCTTAATGAACGTTCACATAATGAACCAGTAAAGAATCGCCAAAGAATCTTGTACCGACGAGTAAAAAAGACTCCACCAGCTGTGGACCTGCCTCCGTTTGGTGTTTTAGCTGCAGAGGAGGATCTTGAACCAGAGGTCATCTGCTGCAGTGTCAGGGTCAGGGTTCACACTGAGACTGCTTGGGGTTCTGGTTTGGAGGAGTGATAAGCAACCAGGAATGGCCCACATACCTGCCTCTGCAGCCCAGGTTCAAGTCCAGCCTGTGGGCAGTTTGTAGACTGTCCTCCCCTACTCTCTCTCACCCCCTCACAAGCCTCTCCACTGTCTCTCTCTCCTTAACAAAGGCACAAAATGGCAAAATAAATAATAATAAAAAAATAAATCCTGAAGCTGCTGGACCAGACTGCGGACTAGAGGCTCAGTGATGGTCACAGCATGGACATCCATCAGACATTGAGCTCTAGCTTTAGACCACAGGGACCACCTGAGCCCCAGACACATCAGGACTGAGACAGCTGTTACCTGAGCAGCTCCCAACCAGAAGAATAAAACTGACCTAGTTATAAAACTAAAAATTATTTCATTAATAAAACTTTGACTCAGTTATTCAACTAAAAAATGACTTTGTTAATAAAACTTTGACTCGGTTTGTTCAACTTAAAAAAGCCATCTTCTCACTGAGGAAACATCTCTGCAGGACCTTCCTAAGCTGCAGTTTAAACCAAGACCATCTCCAAACCTAAGAACTGTCTCTGGAGGACCTTCTTGAAGATCCACCAATAAGGGAGAAGAGGTTAAATCGGATGAAGGTGGTTACTTCAGCGTCTTGCTGACAGTCTGATTTACCCTCACTCTTTATATCTATATGTGCTGCCGTGTTGTCTCACCGAGCTGAAGGAGAAGAATCCAGAACTTCATGATCCACCAATGACCTGCTCCCGCACTCACAACCACAGAGGTCACGGAGGTTCAAAGGTGATCAGACAGAGATGTTGGAGAGCGTCCTCAGAGGAGTTGGAGAGCGTGATCTGAGCTTCAGTGAACAAACATGCTCTGAGTTTCTGTTTCCTCTGAAGTCCCTCCCTCTCTCACCAAACACGTCTGCAGCTCTGACATCTGCTTCAGAGATCCTGGAGCTCCAGCAGATCACAGGGTACAGCCAAGACATCAGCCTGGCTCAAACTCAGGTACTGAGGCCCACCAGAACCTCCTCAGGACCAGAACATGAGGCCCAAAGTATCTACCTTCTCCTTCATTATCAGCTGAGGCCTACCAGAACCTCCTTAAGACCAGAACATGAGGCTCAATGGTCTCCTACACTTCAGGGGACAGTCTGTGCTGAAGTGTGGGGTCAACATGGTCTACCTGGAGTTACCTGGAGTTACTGATGATGCCTGCTGGTGGAGTCCATGGAGAGCCGTGAGGAGGAGCTCCTGTGTCCTACTGATGGTGGCCCTCACACCTGCTAAATAAGAGAGGAGAGACGAGATGGTGTACCAGGAGGACCCTGATGGATGAAGAAGGAGGAACGATAATTACATCTTGTTGTCGTCCATGTCCTCCTAACTCTGGGGCGTGTACGTCCAGGGGAAAATCAAGCCAGGCTGCAGAGCTTCTGACCTTCAGTGAGATGTTTACTGAATATGAAGGTCACAGTTTAAACACAGCTGGAGCCCTCTCACATGCTGCAATTAACCCCAAGTCTGACCACAAACATGAACCTTCTGATCACATGACCACAGTGAACAGTGATCATGTTAAAAACACTGAGCTCACGCAGAAGCGTCAGTTTGGGGGGGGGCAGGTGGGATGCGTCCCCCCCCATTTTTTCTCAGGGGTCTTTTGTCTCCACCACACTCAAATCCTTCATGTGTAAGCCATTGTAACCCTAGTTATTTTCAGTAGTTTAGAAAATTCCGACGCCCCAGCAGCACAAAAAAACGTGCTGCTGCTGTAAATTTGCGTCTGTGCAAAGTTGAAGCTTTGACCCAGAGTGTGCTTTTTCTGCTGATCATACCTGTGGTGAGGTAAAAAACTTGTTTGCTTGGACTTCATGAGCTGTAAATCCTGTTGAGATGTAGGTGATGTATTTGACATGCTGATTTCAACATGAAATTGTTGGGGGTTCGTAATTCATATAAAAGTGTTGGCCCAGTTCTCAAGAGGTTTTTATTCAATACATGACAGTCACTTAAAACATGAAATAAGTCTACGGTTTTTATGGTAGCCACACCAAAAGTAAAATCAATTATCAGCATGAAAATCCCTCACCTCTCGGTGAAATTCGCTGTTTTGAAATCAGATTAGGTGACCTACGTGAATCCTGTAAGTCCGATGAGATTTTTTTGGGGGGGGGTGTGTGGACGGGATATGGAGGTATACCACAGATGATCAGTGAACTGCGAACATGTTGCGGGTCTGAAGGGAGCCTTAAATTCAATAAAAACATTCACTCTTACAAGCACGAGAGCAGCGCCCGGGACAGGGATCCTGAATCACTTTGTGTGTTTTTATAATTCAGACGGTGTCTCATTGGCTCATGTGCACGATTTAAGTGAACACAACAATTTAAGAAAATGACGAGTCAGCTTTTTGGTTAATTAAAACTCAGCTTTCCTGAGCAGTCCAGCTCTGGTTTTTACTCACTTTTTCTAAATGATGAATTAATCCTGAGGTTTCCTGCATCACTTATTCTCCATGATGTAAGAGCAATCTGTAAAGGATCAAGCTCCCAATGCAGTCTGCTCGTGCAGTGGTTCTCAACCTGGTTGTTGAGGCCCTAAAGTGGGTCTCAGAGCTGTTTTCAGTGGACGGTGTATAAATCAGGTAAACATGTCTTCAGTGTTCAGAGGCCCTGAGTGGACAAACTTCCATACATTTTATTTCACTGTGTTGTGCTGTGTCAGGTAAATATCAACTGTTCTCTCAGGATCTCCACATATCCTGTCATCTTAGTGCAGAAATTGGGGTTTTCCTACGATAAACTTTTGACTTGAGATGTCTAGAAAACAAGCGACATATAAATGTTATGATGGGAAACATAGTGAGTAAGATTTACGGATGTATGATCTCCCAGGGCTCTCATTATCATTTAATGTTTATAAAAAAAATTTCTCCAGTCTCTTTGCACAAAAATGTTTTTTTTCAATCTTAGGTCCAAACTGCAATGTTATTTCACTAAACAAATTAAAGAGGTCGATCTTTTTAAGATTTGGGACATGATGACTATTTGGATAGAGCTGTAAGAGCTCTAGAATTTAACAGGTACTTTATTTTACATTCATACTGTCCTGTAATTCTGCTTGTTTTTTCTCTCAAAATGCATCAGATTGATGCTTTTAAATATGAAATATTCAACATTTTTTTCCGGGGGAGCATGCCCCCCCACTTTTCAAAACAAACTGACACCCATGAACTCACGTGATATAAGCAGTTACATGAGGAGATTAGCACGCTTAAATAAGGGTTAGATGGCTGGCTCTGAGAATCACAGGTTTGTCACTTTAATGAAAAGATGAAAAGTTTGAACTCTGAGGACCAATAAATCAGCCAATCAGAGCTCAGTTGCAGAAAAAACATTCATCAGTACAAATAACTGGACCTTTAAAAAAACGTTTCTTAAAAATCATAAAAAATATACTGAACATGACGAAACATAAAACAGACATTTATAAAAAAGGACGAACATGCAAATGACATCACATCCTGTTTATGAACCGAATCAACATGCTGTGGTTCCCCGACTGCCCAGCAGGGGGCCTGGATCTGTCCATATGACAGCCTGTGGTCCAATCAGCTCAGCTGGCCACTTAACCAACAAATGTTTTTTCGTTTGATAAATTGTCATCAGAGTGCCGATGGAGAGGAGGACACCACCTTCACGCTCACTGTGACCACACCCACAGTCCATCAGCCCACGAGCTGCATCCAGGGTTACATGTTTTACAGTATTCAATGAGAGTAATCTGATTACTCTTTAATTTTACTGAGAATGAAACTTGTTGTCTCTGACAGTTTACTCCATACTTAGTTACTTTGTCCCACAGTAACTGAATAATGTGACCCTGATCTCCTTCCCTTTGTCGATGTACGGTGAAATCAAGACCTGGTGTACTGTTAACAAAAGGAAACACGCCAAACAGTCATGTGACCTTAAAGAGCATTAACTGGTCCATGAGACTAAGGGTCAAGGTCCATGATGAGGTCCCCTGCAGGAGGACTTAGTGCCTGATGTACCCAGAGGGCTCCCCATCACCACCATCATCATCATCATCATCATCATCACCGTCACCATCATCATCATCATCATCATCATCATCATGATCAGCGTCTTCTTCTTCTTCTTCATGATGATCCTCAACACTGACTCTCCATAAAGACGGACTGATGACGCCATGGTCCTCCCTCTCTCCCTCTCGCTCGTCGCCCTGTTGTCGGCCAAACGTCAGCGTGAGGAGGTCCACGTTCAGTCCTTCAGGCCCCCCCCCTCCTGCTGCTGCCTTACAGAGAGTGTGTGTGTCTCCTGCAGGGGGCGCTGTCTCTGTGGAGTGTGTGTCTCCCGCAGGGGGCGCTGTCTCTGCGGATTGTGTGTCTCCTGCAGGGGGCGCTGTCTCCACAGAGCCTGGAGCCCCAGGGGGGGTCGGCGATGGAGGGGACACTGACGACGACAAAGCTGATGATGAAGAAGAGCAGATGGCGCCTCCCTTTATTAGATAAGCCCCTGCCACGCTCTCGTTGTCACTCTCCTCCTCGCTGTGCTCTGACGATGAGGATGTGTGGCTCCTCTTTTGTCCTGCAAAGGGCGCCACCACATCAACGACATGGAGGGAAGCAAAGGATGAGGCAAAGGGGACAGTGAGGACGGGAACCCCCTTGATATGACGCAGAGACGTCTGAAACAGAGAGGGAGGGGACAGAAAATCTACGTTATTACACAAACAAACAAACAACAACAACAACAACAAACAAACAAACAAAGACGAAATGGAGGAGGGGACAGAAAAATATGTGTTAATACACAAACAAACAAAAGAAGAAACAGAGAGGGGACATCCATCTACACCACCTCCACCATCTCTACCATCTACACCATTTGTGGAGATTTTGAAGGTCATAGGTCAACGGTCAAGGTCATTCAGTCTGTTGGTCACCTGTTGTTGGAGCGCTGTATGTCATGTTCATTCTCTTGGAGTGAAAGGTAGTGAGACTCACCAGTACTGAGGGGAGTGGCCTCCTCTTCAGACAGAAGAACCCAGCGAAGAACATCAGAACCACAGTGACGGCAAGACCGAGCAGCAGCAAACAGAGAAGCACGGACACCAACACGTCTGCGGAGAGGAGGGGAGGAGATCTTTAACCTGTTTACAGGCAGGTATGGAGCTCTGTGCAGCTGAAAACACCTTTAACAAAGACTGTGGGGGCCATGGGAGCCCACTAGGCCAACAGAAGAGGGACTGAACCACCAGGACCAAACCCAAAGACCAGAACCACCAGGACCAAACACCAGATACAAAGTAAAACAACTGTAGCCAAAGAGAATAACACCATCTTCCTTACCACCATCATCATCAACACCAACACCATCATCTTCATCACTCTGGTATGATCTGGACTGGCTGTGTAAACTCGTTGGGTTTCTGTATGTCTGATACAGTAACACTCCTGAACAATAACGTTCATGATAACAGGATCTGTTTATTTGGGCCTTGTTAAGCCTCCTGATCAGTCATTTCCTCTCCGTCCCTCCAGGTGCTAAATTCTGGTCTTACCTGTGAATATTTGGGGGCGTGTCCTGTTTGTATCAACAGGTGGCCGTTTGCATGCTGGGATTGGACAATCTTTGGATGAATCTCATCTGGGAGCTACTGAGAGATGATTTCTGCTCCAGCACCTGAGCAGGTGCCTGAAGCAGATGGAAAAATGAGAGCGGGGGGCCTCACATGAACCCTCTGGCTCTGTCTCACCTGTGTTGAAGGTGTTGCTGGTCGTAAGGCACTGGGGTTGGCTGTACTCGGACTGCTGCCCCTCATCAGGATCGGACACGCTCACCCACACACAGTAACGCCTGCCGGGCGCCACGTCGTCCACGACCAGCCCGCTCAGACGCACCCCGTCCCGAGGGAGCTAAAGGTAACAGCCAATGATATCAGAGACTTTTATTTGAACCTGGGCCTGGTGGGCGGGGCTTAAGCTGTTTGAAAGTGTGACTGATTTTTGCACATCTGTACCTGCACAGCGCCGTCCCTGCTCACGTTCACTCTGAACTTCAGCCGATCGTAGACATGCCGCAGGTGCTGCAGAGGGGGCTGCAGGTGCACACACAGGTTTCTACCACAGGGGGCGATGGAGAGCAGAGGGGGCCCAAGAACAGCTGAGAGACACAGAGGAAGAAACAGGCTGTTTCACTGTCACAGGTAGAGCTACAGAGGCCAAACTTGACCACCATCATCTTTAACAAAACAATGCTTAAATTAATAACATTTATAAATTCCTGCTGCGTGATTGTTCCAGAACCTGACTCAGTTATTGGTAAAAGCTTATCTCTGAACAGAAAGCTAAGTCGGGAATGGTCAGGAATGGTCAGGTACAGTCATAGGTGCAAATCACGGGGGGGGGGGGACATGCAGGGGACGTGTCCCCCCCTTCCACAAAGTTGTCCCCCCAAAAATCTGGTTCTAATAAGATTTTTCTAGTAGTACAGTAATGTGTTTTGACGGTACAATACAAGTAACGCTACTTAAAGACACATTGTCAGACATATTTAACTGTTAAAAAGATTACAAACCCCCTACCCTAACAATGGTTTGGTCCAAACTGTTTCTCCCGGCGACCGGCGTAGCTGCTGCTGCTGCAGAGCCGTGTACATGCAGAGGCAGGCGGACAAAGCGGTGGTGATCGGACAAAGTAAGTGTATTAAAACACAGGATGGTTGATTAGTTGTTTATCATTCCACTTATTCAACAAGCACAACATGAAAAGCACAATTTCAACTCCTGTGTTCGAAGTCTGCCGGCATGTTTTAAATTAACACAGCACGCGGCTAATAGGGTGTTTATTTTTAAGCTAAAACGAAATTTGCACTGTATGTAGCACATCTTTTCATCTTAGTATATGGTGTAGTTCACACCTTCCAACCAATACAACTCTTGGCATTGCTGGTTGAGCAGAAACAAATCTGTAGACAGGTAGGATATGGACTAACAAGGAACAATGACTTACAGTTACTGTTTAATATAACTATGCAAGACATTTGAGAAAGTATCAAAACAACACAGCAAAAATACAGCATTTATTTTAATGTCCCCCCCAAGAATTACTCTATGAAATTTTACTGTTTATTGTCCCCCCCAACATTGAAGAGGGATTTTCGCCACTGGGTATAGTCGGAAATGGTCAGGAATGCTCGGGAATGGTCGGGCATTGTAAGGTATGTTCAGGTTTAGTCGGGATACTCACTGTCTCTGATTGGCTTGAATCCTGCAGGTGTGGCTGTCGGTGACGTTTGTGTCTGCAGCTCTGCTCTGACTGAGGTGAAGTACTGCTGCAGGGGGTCAGTGAACACCTGGGTCAGGTTGCAGACCAGAGGATCCTGGACTGCTTGGCAGCTCGGGACAGTAAGCCATGACTTCCCCCTGCAACAGACCGGGGGGGTGGGCATTGTTAAAATAATGAAAACCAGGACTCCCTGTTGGACCAGACCAGAGGGGGTCACTGTTAATATACTCAGTCAGTGGTCAGTGTAGTTTTAGACTGTCTCTGTCCTCCATCTTTGTTGTTGCTACCTCTGTAAAGGATCTGGGGGGTATTCCATGAAGCTGGCTTAGCTCAAAGCTTATTTACGTTAGCCTTGCTAACTTCAGTGAGAGCTCGGTTCCACAAACGAGGCTTGGGGCTAGCGTGGCTTGGTAACCATGGTAAATCAGCCAGCGTGACAACCCTGGTCCCGGGTCAAGCTTACCACAGCTGCGTCTCACGGAAGGTCCGACAGGCTTCTGAAAGACGCCTTGTGAACTGCATGTTTCACATTGAATTCATCTTCATCTGTAATGAATGATGTTCTTGTTCGAAAACATAAATTGAAACCTTTTTTAAACAACACCAGAATAACTGTGAATCAAGGCATGTCAGATACTATACTTTTTGCCGTTTACGTAAGAAACTAAGAGGGTGAGTGGTTAGAGTGCAGGGCGATGAGTCGCAGTAATCTGTGCTTTTAACTGCGCCGCGGGTTCGATCCCACCAGCGGTAACTATTTGAAAATATCTGATTTTCTTTCTTCTGTCACCCTCAAAGTGCAGTCAACACATAACAGAATAAAGGCACAAACTGTCATATGAAAAAATAGAAGGTGACAACAGCCACAATTTTCCATCAAAAATACCTTCCTTTTACCAGCGGGCCATTCTGATCATGATGATCATCTAAAGGTGATACCAAATGACGAGATACCTACTTTATTTGTGAACAAGCTCATTTGTGTCTTCTCCCTTATTTAAAGGTAGGACATGGTAGCACTATCATCCCTAATAAAAAAAAGACATCTCCTCTATACATGTTTTTTCTACTGTTTTATGTTTCATGTGTTTGATGAAACATCACCACAAGAAGTACGCCATTTTTTTCCAAGTTTGCCTACTTTGGTTTTAGTTGTTACCAATGTTGTTGCTACATTCATCCATTATGGATCTATATTTGTCAAATCAAGAACATGAATTAGGCCTACATGTAAAATAGTGAAAATACCACCATCACATTACACAAAAACTATAAAACAAACTATGCTGTTTCATCCATGCATATGTATGTATATACGAGGGCGAGTCAATAAGTAACCAGCCTAACTTATTTCCGGTTGAGATCCACCTCTTCTTTTTCTATGTAATTGCCCTCTAGTGTGATGCACTTAGGCCAACGGTGTTCAAGTGCCATCAGCCCAGAACTGAAAAAGTCAGGGTCCTTTCCATTGACCCACTCCTCAACTGCCGTCACGACTTCTTTGTCAGACCGGAAACGATGTCCACGGATATCCTTTTTCAAGTATGGGAATAGGAAGAAGTCGCTAGGAGCTAGGTCAGGCGAGTAGGCAGGATGTGGTATTAATTCATACCCGTTTCACTCCACAGCATCCATTGCAACTTTGCAAGTGTGGACTCTCGCGTTGTCCTGTTGCAGCAAAACACCTTTAGAGAGTTTACCTCGGCGTTTTTCACGGATGGCGGTTCTCAGCTGCTCTAGCAAGTTTGCATAGTACAGTCCAGTTATTGTACTTCTCTTGGGTAAAAAGTCCAACATAATAACGCCTTTTGCGTCCCAAAATACTGTGGCCATCACCTTGCCAGCAGATGGTTGCGTCTTGAACATCTTCGGCCTCGGGGACCCCGGCCCTACCCACTGACGACTCTGAGCTTTATTCTCTGGCTCATAATAATGAACCCAAGTCTCATCTACAGTCACCAGACGCAAAAGAAAATCATCTTTTGACCTAAAACGCTTCAACAAGGTGCTGCATACTGATGCTCTGGTTGCCATTTGCTCATCGCTAAGTGATTTGTGAACCCAACGGGCTGTTAGCTTGCGCATACCTAAACGATCATGTAAGATTGTTGAAACACTACCATGTGAAATGCCTAATGCCTGCGCTATTTCTTCCACCTGAATTCGCCTATCAGAGTACACCAGATCCCGAACTTTGTTACACATTTCTTCGTCGGTGGCATCCAGTGGGCGTCCAGACCTGGCTTCATCTTCTAAAGAAGTTCTACTGCGTTTGAAGTCCCCTACCCAGAATTTAACCTGAGCATAAGATGGTGCAGAAGACCCATAAACATCAGCTAACCCGCCGTGTATTTCCTTGCCTGTTTTACCTTTTAAATACAAGTACCGTATTACAGCACGATACTCAACTTTAGATGAAAAGCATGCCTTTGCATCACTAGCCATGTTTGACATTAAGTATCTTTTTAAGAATGACTCGATAAGCGTGCAATTTTGTACCCAGGTATAAAACATGTTATGAAACAAGGCATGAAAATCGTGATCGTCTCGGTCAATCGGAAATGGGATAGGCTGGTTACTTATTGACTTGCCCTTGTGTGTATATATTTATATATACATATATATATATATATATATATATATATATGTATATATATATAAACATACATATATATGCGTGTATACATTTCTGTGTGTATATATATATATATATATATATATATATATATATATATATTTTCATATGAAGAAATCAACTTGATCAACAGGTTTTGAACAGCTTTAATTTAATCAAGATCGATCTCCTCTGGGCCACAGTAGTGTGAGGAGCTTCAGGGTGAGAAAAAAAGATCATCAACCACAGCAGAAACTCAATCAGTGCAGGCTGCGTCTCTGGCTTTACTAATTGTAACCGAGTTGCCCTTTGTTGTGATTTTCCCCTTGTAGTCCTCATACAACTCCATGAGGAGTTTTTGCTCTGCTGAGGAAAACGTCTCCACTCTTGGTTTTGACATGATTTCGTCATTTCGCCAATCGACACGTCGGGGCATTTTTCTCCCCCGGACGCGCACTTAGCCGCAGCTTGGATCAGCCAGGCTAGAATAAGCGTCTCTGAAAAACAGCTGAGCCTCGTTAGTGGAACGAGTTGCAGCTGAGATTAAAATGGCTGCTTACTCAAGCCACGCTTACCGGCGATAGCCCAGCCTTTTTTAGCCAGCTTCGTGGAATACCCCCCACGTCCAAACGTACGTGTCAGGGATCACGCTGACTCTGTAGGTCACTCCTGGTGGAGTTCCTGCTCCTCGCTGCCATCTCAGGATGTGAACGAAATGATCAGAGGTCAGAGTGACGTTCACGGGCGGAGGGAGATCAGTCATCGCTGGGAACAAACAGATAAACAAAAGGAAAGATCAACAAATAAACAAACAAACAGATGAACAAATCAACAAAAAGATAAACACACGGAAAGATGAAGAAATGATAAACAAACAGAAAGATAAAGAAAAGATAAAAAACAAAGACAAACAAATAAACAAACAGAAAGACAAATAAATGGATAAACAAACAGATACACAGAAGGTAAAGGTAAAGATAAGGTCATGTATGTATAAATCTACATACATGTGCACTGTAGTACATACAGTGCTCCATATAAAGGCAGCAGATCATATGATCTGAAGGCTTCAGACATGACAGGTTAATGGTGTTGTGTATGTGAACTAAGTGTATATATGTATGTATGTGAACATGTAGATAATAATGTATATGTTCTTGTATGTGTATATTTGCATTGTGACTTTATTTATGTTGATTCAGGTTCATATATACTGTCCTTTTGTTCTTTTATGTGTTGTACCAACTCTGGTGTCACCTGTTTGTGGTCACTCTGCCTCTTTCTCAATCAAACCTCATATCCTGTTCATCAGTGACTGCTGGGACTCACCTGGAAGCACCGAAGACAGCCCGCTGAGCGTCCAGGTGAGCATCCAGGCAAGGGCGGCCATGACATGCACACCATCCCTGCTGCCTTCACTGTCCCTGTGACTGTAGGAAATAACAGCACTGCAGTCATATCACTCAGAGCGGGATCACAGTTATTATCTAAATACGCAAGTGCATCTTAATTTATTCATCATAATTATTAAATACAGTGTTTATATTATTAGCTCTGATTTTACTCGAATAAAAACATTAATGATCAAACTGAATTGTTACCATAACAACAGAAACAGGAGGCAGAGACTCTCCTGACAATGCAGAGCTAGCGCCCTGAAACTTAGAGCTCATGTCCAGCACCCTGAGCTTATAAAAAAAAAGCCACTCAGTGTCATGGTGGAAGCCGCCATTTTGGGTCATCACTTTTCTCACTGGTGCATCAACATATCCATCTCAAACATTTTGTGCTTAACAAGTATTCAGGCCTGGAACTACCTATGAAGAAAAACTTGACATGAACCATAGCGCCTCCTACTGGTGATAGGATGAAAAAAACTACAGACATGCTTGATGCTACAAGATTCTGTTTCAGGAAAAATCAACAGAATGAAATTTTGTTAGCAATTTCAAAAATTTCAGGAGTGGATCTACATTACAAAAAAACACGAGGGTTAGGGTTATTCAGAATCCAGAGTGCACTTTTTGGGACCACTTTTTCAGACACCTACAACATTTTCTCCATCATAACTCAAGCATTCATCGCAACATCTCCAAAATAATTCTGGTGTTTATGAAGAGATCGGCTTTAACGTCCAATAAAAGAGCAGTTTTAAATATCTTGCAGTGCCATCTACTGGCACTATGTTTCCAAATTTGGCCATAAATCCAAGACTGTTGTTAAAATCTCCTTCAATCCTGCTCAGTTACATCCAAAACCAAGTTGATCAACAAGGACCTAGAATAATTCACAGTTATGCTTGATAGCGGTGATTTTTTTTTGTTCTAAGATAAGTTCTAAGTTTAGTAGCTAAATATTGTTTTAATGACACAAAACTTGCAGGCCAAGTGTAAAAAAAATCCAAGTAAATGATTTATATGGCTTCTGTTGATGAGTGTGGCTTAATGGCTTAAGGTCGCCCCTCCTTCAGGTATGAAAAAAATTAGCCCTTGCAGTATGTATAACATAGGACTGTGAAATTTGGTAGACTTGTGTAACAGGCCAAACCCTACAAAAATGACTCTGGACCCATATTTTCACTACAACAGGAAGTCAGCCACTTTGAATTTTCCAGAAAAGTTGGATAACAACAACAGCCAAATATTTGGCTGCTCTTTAAACAAATTCATCCTGGGACTTTTATCTGATTGACTTCAACTTTGGTGTAAAGTAAGACGAGGTCTTTGTGATCAAAAGTGATTTAGGGGATTTTGATAGATTAAAAGGAGTGGTTTCGGTGGCTCCTCAAATTTTGATGACAAAAATGAGCAAAACCCCTGGATTACAAAAAATAAGTGCCTAAAAAATTCACAGTGGACTACATCTCCTCAAAATGATTTTACAAAATCCAACCATTGCTCTCACGTTTATATTTTCCGCTGAACAATCTGTGACAAAAAGTGTGGCCATGGCAACTCAACATTCGCCATGAAACAGGAGGTAGAATTTGAATAGCTTAAAACACTATAATGGCCATGTTTTGCCACAGATAAGCCCGGTAGAAAAGTAAGATCTTTTCAGGCGTTTTTTTCTATAGGCGTAACAAAATGGTACAAAGGCGTCCCCAACAAAATTTTAAAAATTCAGCCCCTTCAGCAGGACTGACCTAAAATTCTAAGATTTGGTGGCATGTGCATCATACACATAATGACTGACCAAAATAAAGGCTGAAAAATGCTGGTTCAGCCATGAAGGTCTTGTCAACATACCTTCAGTAAGAGATTGTGAGTTTTTATCTCATGGCAGAGCTTGGTGGTGTCTCAATTTCAATACTAACCAGCCACGAGTCAGCCTAACATCATCGGATCTGGCTGAGGTTTTCTGTGCTTACTGCGAGCATCAATCTGAAGAACGGCCACTTATCTATAAATTGCAACACCACCTAGTGGCAGCTTAGAGAAGCATTTTTGCATTTTCATACAGAACACCTACAAACATCATAACATCCTGCTGGAGTTGGATGGTAATTGTGTCATGAGACTTAGAGGATACATTTTGAAAAGCTCACTGATCAAAGTGTCATACTGTCGCCACAGCGACACATTATGGGCCATAAACAGGAAGTATACTGTTAAGGTAATACGAATTTCAGGACATTCACCTAACTTGGTACACATGAGCTCAGTGGGGAATGTAAATGGTCTACATTGCTATTATAAGTAGGTGTGGAAACATGGCTCATTGGCGCTCCTTACAAATCATCTAAACATTGAGGCCCTGAAGCAGGAAAGACCTTAAATTCTTAAATTTGGAGGGCATGTCTATCGTGCATTAAGATTCACTGGAAATATTGAAGTTCTAAGTTTGTTTGCCACAGAGCTTATTATCGGCAAAGATCCAAAACAAAAAAAAATCCCAAAGCCAGCTCTGTGTTAGCCTGCAATAACATGTCACTGTTTTATTTAGATTTTTTTATTCAGACAGCCCTAATTCTAGACATTTATAATGTTCCTATTTGAGCAACTTTTTCATGATTTAGGGATCATACCTGGTTCCCTGGTACAGTTTTTCATCAGGGACCATACCAAATTAACCATAAAATACGTCTTCTTGTATTAATTACTTATTCAGTTTTATTCTTTTGTTTGATTTATCTGAAAATGTGTTATTGATCTTCTAATTTTATAAAATAATAATTATCAGCTCCATCCTGTGAGAATCCAGACACGGTAACTGTACGTTTTAAATATTAAATAACCTACAACAATTAAAACTTTAACAACCAACAACTTTATTATTGTTGAAATTATTGTTGGTATTAAATGAAATCCATGACTTATTCCACCCACTTAATTTTCTTAGTGAATATCATAGTAACCAGACAATATCCAGTGTCTTTAAAACCCTAATAAATCATAAAAAGTATAATCCCAAACATTCATCGAAATCACTTTCATTATGACTCAAATCAAACTTAAGTCAATCAGCCATGATATAAACTCTGACTAAACTGATCAGTCTTCACACTTACTAAATAAATAGACAACCATCAGACTAATGAATGAGTATTAAAGATTGCTAATTAATGATTATTTTAATAAAATCCGTATAAACACGCTTATCTCAATGAAGAGCAAGCTTAAGCACGGATGTTAGCTGTGGGCTAAACTCCTCTATAATACAGATCAAAGATAACCATAATTATAATGATAATGGGGGTTAATGTGGGGATTAATTAAGTCTGATTAACATCGTTAATATTTAAACAGTTCTCACTGACCTGACGTGCCGCCATGTTTCTCCTCATGCTAACGCTAATGCTAATGCTGCTGCTGCGTTCAGGGACACTCAGAAAATACTCAAACATAGGGTTCCTTTCAGACTGAATATAATATTAATTAAATTAAGGACAATAAATACATGTATTATCATACTGATTTATTAATGACTGTCCAGGCTGATGGGCGAGGGTAATCATCAGCGACAAAGTTCATCGTCAGAGAAACATTAAAAGAAGTAAATATCATTAATTGTAGTAGTCATCCTCGGCAAAAATTAAACTACGTGAACAAACATTAACCCCGTCTGATCCGGGTACAACCGGGTTAACTTCAGTAGCTGCAGGACGCCGGTAGACCCGAGCAAACATAAAACATCTCTTTTTGGGACAGTATTCTTTTCTCCTAGGCTGGGGCGGGGATTATCACATGTCCGACAGTACTGAACGCAACGCGAGCAGCTGAATGACAAAAAATCATGTGACCGACAGGAAACAGGGCAGAGCATACGCCCAGAGTGGCGAGGACCGGAAACGGACAAAAACATCAAATTAAAATCATAATTATATAAAGGCGAAAAACTACAAGAACAGAGGTGGTAATAATAATATATCATAATATGAGAACAAGGCTAGTACAATAACAATAATTATCATCATTTTAATTTTAACATGTCACTAGTCCACGATCGGCTGTTTGTGGGTCAAGACATGTCCATTAATGTCCAGACATGTACAACTATGTCAACCTATGTCCAGACATGTCCATCTATGTCCGACTATGCCCAGACATGTCCAACTAGAAACACTTACGTCCAGCTATGTCCAGACCTGTCCACCTATGAGCACCTATGTTCAGACATGTCCAAAAATGTCAAGACATGTCCACCTATGTCCAGACATGTCCATCTGTGTAGACATCTACAACTATGTCTAGACATGTCCATCTTTGTCCAGCTATGCTCAGACATGTCCAAATATAACCACTAATGTCCAACTTTGTCCATATATGTCCACCTTCATCCAGACATGTCTATCTATGTCCAGACATGTCTATCTATGTCCAGACATGTCCTACAGGTCCTCACCTGTCTGTCTTCACAGTCATTAAGTCTTCATCATCCTTTTCTGTAAAAAGCAGAGAAGTCCTGAGGTCCTCAAACCCAGACCTCAGCTGTGTCAGAGGACCTTGTCCATGAGGACCTACAGCAGGACCAGAGATCCCTGATCCCACAGGGACACCACCAGCAGGGAAGGTCATGAGCCCCCAGCTCCTTCACGGGGTCCCGGCCGTTATTTCAGAAAAACGTGACCTACACGAAGAAAAGGTGACGGTCTGCGACATGAATAACAGCAAAGAAAATGAAGCTGTTACTGACAACACTTTCTGCACAAATAAATATATGAAACAGAAATGTATTAAAAAATAAACTTTAATGATAGAAATGCTCTTAACACATAAAAACATCTGAGACAGTCCTGAAACACGCTGAATAACACTGAATAACCCTGACCCCGACCTCTGACCCCAAATTCATGAAGAAAGAACTTCCCATCAGAGATGAAGTTTGTCCCTTCAGCTGAATCAGGTAATGAGGTTGAATCACAGTTAATTTGTTAAGACATGTCACCAGGTCAAAGCTCAAAGTTCATGAGGCCCTCTGGTGATGAGGTCAAAGTTCATGAGGCCCTCTTACAATAATTCTCTAATTAAAGAGATTTCACTAGAACTGATCACAGGGAGTGAGTGGATGAGTTTTCTCCTTTGTCTATGGATTAAAAGTTGTGATAATAAAAGGTAAAACCTTGACATTAAAGGCATTAAAGCAGCACTGCAGATCTTTTGAGCCTTCAAATATTCTCTCCAAAATCTGTTCAGTGGAGCTCGGCGCTGTAACAGAGAGAATGGCCCCTGCCCCCTTATCCCCACAGCGCTTCCCTGCTCTGTTTAGGGGCTATGTCACTTTTGCTCCCGTGACGGGGACACATATCGCAAGATGCTGCGAGAAGTGCAAACTGCTTTACAGCACTACGCAAGATTTGGCTTCCAGCTAAAGAAGCTGGTGTTTTGCATGTAGTAGTAGCAGCCATGGCATCCGCAAAGCGTGTGAGGAGGACTCTTTCTCCAGATTCAAGGGCCAAAAAGAGACTATCGGACAACGCAAGGAACAAAACTAGAATTAACATTGGAGCCCACTTTTCTCGGTGGCGAGAGCGTCGGGAGATGGAAAATTACAAGACGGGCGGCGAGCTTGCAAAGTTACTGCTGGAGAGGTAAGTTATGTTTTCGTCTGGTTTTCCCCCGTTCAACGCTTGGTTTCAGTCGGTGGTTGCTCCGTAGCATTGCATGCTTTGTGTAACTTGGCGGACGTTGTTTTGTCACTAAATGCTACCAGCGGTTATTTGCCGGCGAGTTTCTCAGATTGCTGGAGATATTCATGGCGCCGTGACGCTCAGTCATTCACTATTTCACTATTCTATGTCTTCGGACGTCCTGTCGACTCGCTTCTCCCAGTTCTGTATGTCAACAAATGCACGTTGCTGTGAGGCGCTGTGTTATGACAGTGCAATTACACCCAACGACCAGAGTGGCCCCTCGAGAGCAGACAAACCTGAATCTTACATAGTGGGGCTTTAATAAGCTAAGAACACAAGTGTTTAAAGCTTTTTAATCCTTAATGTTCTAACCCGATGTAGAAGCAGAGAAGGCACGGACATCAGAGTAAAAAGCAATCAGTGGACAGTGGTTTCAAAGGCGGGCTGGCTGTTATACCAGTTGTTAACGCGTTGCCTTTTCTGTCTATACACAGCTGTTATCGAGCAACGTCATCATTCTGTGACTAAGTTTCTTGATGCGGCGCGCCACAGTGCTACGCTTCTGCTGCCAGTGGGCGAAGTCCTGCACTGTCGCTCGGACCAAAGCCGCTGCACATAGGTGATGCTGCGCTTCGGAGTATGTGGAAATCTGGGGTAACAGACGCTGCCATAGTGCACGCCATTTCAACCTTAATTTAGCTCCACCCCTCACAGACAAAGAGGCCATGTTGAGACAGGCCTGACCAATAAAGACGCTGCGCTTCCAAAACTGGAAGCCTTGATATATCATTAATAAAAGAAAAACTAGTGTGGTATTAAAAGACCTCTCTCAAAGTGAGCGCACAGAGAGATATTAAAACTGAAGACTGACCCTCTCTGTTGGCCCAGGCTGTAAAGACGCGTATTTAGCCCACTAAAATGTACTTTCCCCACATACGGTCATGGAGGGGTCAGGTTACCACAGCCAGCCTCAAGTGGGCATTCGTGGTACTGCAGGTGTTTGCACTTCCAGCTTGACCTCCATTTTCAGCCCTGGAGATTGTTTCCTGCCTTTTAGGGAGTGAGCCAGCACTCTGTCATAGGGGCCTTTAACAGTTATCCTACATGCAACTGGGACAACCCAACCGCCAAGATCAAGAAGAACATCCCGGAGAACCTCATGGACAGGAACCTCATCACAGCCCCACCCACCATGTGATCAAAACGACCCCGTCATGAAGATGAAGATGAAGATGGACCAAACTGTGACCTCAGAAGATCAACAAAGATCTACCAGTCATGATCAGGTCTTTAATTTATCTTTGGTCTCAAGCCCTCAGTCTGTCTACAGGCTCCTGCTGTCAGTCAGTCTGTCTTCACCTGTGGACTCACAGGCTCCTGTGAATAGATGTTCTCCTCACATATAAACTAATTAAAACCATTAAAAAAACATCTTCACTCTTCATTCAGGAGTTCTTGAGAAGACCACCGTGAACATCACGAGCGTCTCATATACCCAGAGAACCCCTCCTCCCCCTCCCCCTCCCCACAGGTAAGTGTCTGAGTCTGGTCCAGGTGTGTGATGGCTGCATCCATGAGTGTGTGTCTGTGGTCCAAAAGGTATGAGCTGTGCTCCTCCCCCTGCTTCTCCCCCTGCTCGGCGAGGGCAGACAGCTTGATGGAGAGCAGGTTGATGTTCCCAGAACCTTCCACGACCTCCTCGATGGTTTCATGACCTTCATCAGGGGGGTGGGGGGGCCTCCCCTGCTCCTTTACCTCTATCTCCTCTTCACCTCCACCCCCCTCAGTCAAACTCGCCTCTGTGTAGCCCCCCTCACAATCAGAGGCAGCTGTAGATCTCCCACAATCCTCTAGGGCAGAGGGAGGGTGTGATGTGTCAGCTGCAGGAGGCTCCGCTCCTCTGTCCAGGTACTCCTGATGCCCCCCCTCTTCTTCCTCCTCTTCTTCCTCCTCTCTCATCTCAGCTGCCAAAGGGGGTGTGGTGGGGGTGTGGGTGGTGGTCTGTGTGTCTGTGCTGATGTAGACTGGGTCAGGGGCTGGATTCTCGGGGGTCAAGGTGTAACCAGTGTTCAAGGCAGCCTGCAGGGCAGAAGGAGCATCAGAAACCACCTGAACCCACCTGAGCCCTTGAATTAAAACATGAATTCTCAGTGTTCTCACCTGCAGAGTGGAGGGCAGGGCTTCCTTCAGTTTACACAGGTACCCAGAATAGTTCAGACCAATCAGAACACCTACCACCACGCTGAGCACCACCATGAGAAGAAACCCCCCCACGCCGAGAAACAGGGGCACTGAAACAGAGTCATGGGTGTGATGGTGAATATGTGTCTCTCAGTTTTGGTAAAACCAGTTCATTTATTTCTGTAATCCTCATCCATCATTTCCATCCGCTCATATCTCCCTAACGAGCTCTTCTAATTAAGCTGTTCTGTTTGATCAGCTGTCATCATTAATCTCTCAGGTTATCCAGCTGTGTGCTGTCTCACCTGGGCTGGGCGGCAGGATGCTGGTGTAGCTGCAGCTCCAGTCAGATGGTGTCATGTTAGGGTTTAATATGGTGTAAGTTTTCACCTGGACACAATACTCCACCCCCTTCTCCAGGTTAGTCAGCTTAAACCTAGGACTGCGCTCTACATGGTTATGCTGAGGACACAAGGAACATTTATTTACATGTTAACATTACATAAAACACATTCATGAAGATATGAGCATTTTGAACTTTACTGATGGTCTCATGTTCATGTTTGTTCTTAATATTTATTCTCAGTTTTTAAACATGGGGTTCAGTTTTCCATCTCATCAGTGGCGATGACCTTATGGTAACGCTTATGTCGATGATTAAATTGTTGTGTTTTCTGACCTCTGCTCCACCTCGTTTCTTCCAGAGCACTTTGAAGGTGAAGCCATACAGGGCGTAAAAATCAGACACCCCGGAGCTGCGATCAGGCCGAGGAAGAGACACGTTCACCCACAGACAGTTTCCACATCCAGAGAGGGTCACCACGGTGGGGCCGATCTCCGCTGTAAACAACAATATAAACATTAACACTTCTAAATAAACAACAACAATAACTACATCTATATGATAATCCAAAACATCAACTTCCCAAACAGCCCCATAACAACAACAACACTTTAATATTCAGCAGAAAGCAGCTGTTGGTGTTGTTGTGGAGTGATGGCTGAGCCGAGTGTGTGTGTTTAGTCCTGCAGCGTCTGCAGGTGTGTTCAGGTGGACCCTGCAGAGGAGTGAAGGACTCTGGGAAATATTTCAGCTGCCTCAGGACAGTGACTTTAGGACTGATGGAGAAGAAGAGGAGGTCCTTGGTGGGGAGCGACTCTGCTGATCACAGAGCGATGGTTCAGTTCAGTTCTGGTTTCCTTCACCTAAAAACCTGTGAATCCATCAAACCACCTGAGGGTCATCACAGGGGTGGGCAACTGGCAGCCACATGCGGCCCTTCACCTCACTCAAAGCGGCCCACCGTTCATTTCCAAAGAAAAACAAAAAAGTTATATACACGGTATATATGTATGTAAATATATATATATATATATATACATATATTTCTACTAACCTTAGATTGCTAGTACATGTTTTGTTCTTTACAAGTCATTAAAGAAATGACTTTGCCATGATTGTATCTCTAAATATCTTTTATGAGGCATTAAAATATGATAAATAGTATCAGTTAAAACTAAATTTGGAAACGGTGGTAAAGGCTATATTTGCGCTGGTAAACTGGTAAACATTCATTCTTTTATTGCATTAAAAAGAAGCTTAAATTAGCTTTAATTGCTCATTACATTTAATGTTTTATTTTTTTTAAGATAAAATATCATATTGATGGTATGATCGTTTTTTGAAGATTTGCTATTTTTTGATTATCTATTTATGTATTTTTTCCTCACTGATACTGCCTGACAATGTTTAACATTGCCGCCCTCAGACACTGAAAAAAAATGTATGCAGCCCTCTTGGTGATCAAAGTTGCCAACCCCTGGTCCAGGAGGTGGAGCAGGACAGAGTCTGTAGGTGTACAGCAGAGGGAAGAGTCCAAGAGCAAGGCCCAGGACTAGGGCTGTGCAGAGTCCTGGTGTTTGGGAACGGAGTCTCAAAGTATGAGACTGAAGCCTGTGATACAGAGAGAGGCAAACTGAGGGAGTCCAGTAAGGTCCGAACACGAGGGCACACGTGAACAGTGTTGGCTGATATCACAGATTCAGGGCCAGAGGCCTAACCTCATTCAGGACAGCTTGTCACACCCTGGATACTTTTCCATTGGTAGTAGTGTAGTTTATAGTGTAGTTTGTAGTGTAGTTTGTATGGTGTAGTTTGTAATACAGTTTGTAGGGTGTAGTTTGTAGTGTAGTTTGTTTGTAGCTGTTGTGTAGTTTGTGGTGTAATTGTAGTGTAGTTTGTTGTGTAGTTGTAGTGCAGTTTGTTGTGTAGTTTGTTGTGTATTTGTAGGTTAGTTTGTTGTGTAGTTTGTAGTGTAGTTTGTTGTGTAGTTTGTTGTGTATTTGTAGTTTAGTTTGTAGTGTAGTTTGTTGTGTAGTTTGTTGTGTATTTGTAGTTTAGTTTGTAGTGTAGTTTGTAGTTGTGTAGCTTGTTGTGTAGTTTTAGTGTAGTTTGCAGTGTAGTTTTTTGTGTAGTTTGTAGTGTGTAGTTTGTTGTGTAGTTGTATTGTAGATTGTAGTGTAGTTTGTTTGTAGTTGTTGTGTAGTTGTAGTGTGGTATGTAGTGTAGTTGTTTGTGTAGTTGTTTGTGTAGTTTGATGTTTAGTTTAGTGTAGTTTGTAGTGTGGTTGTTTGTGTAGTTTGATGTGTAGTTTGATGCATATACATACTTTGTTGCAGCGGACTGAAGCTGTAGTTAGCAGACCGGTTGGAGGTCAGGCCACCGTAGACTGCCCACACTGAAAGGACCTGGTTCATCAGCGTGTCCAGTTTGACCTTCAGTGACGTTGATGATGAGTTTCCGAGCAGCCTCCACCTCTTCTGATTGTAGCTGCACACAAACACAGGACACACTCAGGTGATTCAAAGGTCCATGTCCTAGAGGGTTTGACCGCCTCCATCATGTCTTTGTTTCTTTAATCAATGTTTGGCTTTAGCTAAATAAAAATGAAAATGTTGCCTCTGTTGAGGATCAGCTGCAGCTCTTTTTCCCTCCCCTTTGGATACAGTCCGATTTATGGGGGCAGGGCTACAGGAGGTTGTGAAAATGAGCTCTGTGCTGATTGGCTGCTCAAATGACAACTGATGGGGGAAGGAGGGGTCACAGGTCGCAGAGCAGACTCTCAAAACAGTCATGAGGTCTGGCTGTGAGGAGCAGATAACTCACATGTGGGCGGGGGCTGTACAGCTATGACATCATAAACCCCAGGAAGTAAAACCAGTGTTTTAGGAATCATTTTGTTTAAAGAGAGGAAGAGAGCATTTCTCTGTGAGCTGAGAGTTTAGTAAAGGTGTCCTGATCTTCTGCTCCACAGGAACCTTCAACCATGCTACAGAGAACTGATTTAACAGGATGTTGTGTACAGGAAGTTGATTTTGACATTAAAGAATAACCCTGCCCACATAAACAGCTGCGCTCCGACTCGGCGTTTGTTTCAGTCTCTGGTTGTTTTTGTGTTTCAGCAGTTTGCAGCATGGGGACCGCTAACCGCAGAGCAGCAGGTCTGTTCTCAGTGGGACTTTCCTCACTTCCTCCTTCTACATCCTGTTTCCATCTCTGTTCAGCATGCTGCTGAAATAAAGCTCCACTACATGTTTGGGAAAAGTTCGTTTGTGTTTCAGTTTAATGTTAAAGTCAGGGTTCAACATAACCCATGGCCGGCTGTAAAAGTACATGCAGGGTCTGTGGATTGGTCAGTCACTGGCCTGGACGAACCAGTGACTGACCAATCGCTGATTACAGTGATTGTGATTCGCCAGAATGCAATGTCAGCGAAGGAGTGCTACGAGTCTGAGAGGAGGAAAAGGGGCTTCCTCCTGAAGAGGAGGGATCAGTATACCTGGCTGAACCATGGCGAAGGTGTAATGTATTGTGAGGTATGCCATCAGTTTCCAAAGAAGGCTGACCGCAGTGGATCATTTTTTAAAGGCACCGACAACTACCGAAAACACACACTGGACGTGATGGCTGTTAGTGCTCTTGTCTGTTATTATGTCATTTTGCAGTGCAGCTGAAGCACATGTGAACATCTGATCTGAATACCTCAGCGTCTTTGTGCGGGCGCTCCTCTGTGTGCCGGTGAGCGTAAAGTCGAGATAGACGCGCATCGCAGGGACAGTGAGGGGTCATCAGTCACTTTTTTGTGATTTTACATGTCAATCGGTGTCTTGATAGCTCATGTGCCCGGTTCAAGTGAACACAAAAGCTTAAAACATAACGAGTCAGCCAGTTGATGAATCAAAACTCAACATTCTTCATCAGTCCAGCTCTTGTTTTCACTCACTCACTGTTTTCTAAATGATAAATCCATCCTGAGGTTTCCTGCATCACTTATTCTTCATGGTATAAAAAGAACCTTTTAAGGATCAAGCTTCAAATACAATCTACTAGTGCAGCGGTTCTCAACCTGTGGATGGAGGCTCATAAGCCTCTAAGGTCTAAGAGCTGTTTTCAGTGGATGGTGTATAAATCAGGTAAAACTGTGGCAAAAATATCTTCAGTGTATGGAGGCCCTAAGAGGACAATTAACTATCAGAGTGTGTCAGAGTATACCCACTAGAATAAACCAGACTACACCACTGGACCTGTTGTAAACTCTGTTATACTGACGAGACCAAAAGAGAGGGAGTGTGTGTGCATGTCACAGTATGCACCAGAAAGCTGTATTCAGCTACCAGCTGTACCAGCAGGTCACCATAGCAACACTACCCCCCCCCAAAAAAAAACAACAAAAAACAAAACAAACAAACAAAAAAAAAAACAGTCATCATGACAACGACCAAATGTGTGAGAGAGACAGACAGACACAGAGATGTCTTTGCCCTAACTACTCCTTTTTTAATTTTTCAGATTTGGAGAACAGCAGAGTTTCACTCAGACTCTCACACACTCACAAACCTTTTTTTGTTCTTACTGCTCTGTAAAAAATTAAATGTGAACAATTTCAATAATTTTTTTTTTTTTTTTTTTCAAAAAATAGTTTTTTTTTTCATTTTTTTGTGGCTAGGCCAGTAAAATTACACAGGGAGCCAGTAAAAGTCGATTCTACTGGCCAAGCGGGCCAGTAAGAAAAAACTGTTATATTGGACACTTAAAGTGAATTAATGTTAAAGTGAAGTTTAACTCATTTTAAACTACTTCTAAGGTGAAGTTTAATTAATGTTAAATTAATTTTTAATTAAAGTTCATGTTTTTAAATAGTTGTTTTTCTTAAAGAGTAGAGATGGATTATATTATATGAATATGGCTTGAGGGGGGTTGGTTACCATCTGAAGACCTGGAATGTTGTCCCTGGGGGCGTGTGGGGCCCGGGGTCCCAGTGGAGGACATGGTGGAGGTTGACAGAGGTCATGGAGAGGTTGATTGGAGGAGAAAGAGAGGTGAGCACTGTAAGGACCAATCAGAACGCAGATTACTCAGTCACAAAAGGAGAACAATGTGCACATGAAGTGAAAAGGCGTGTCCATGATGCACGTAGGCGTGTCACTGACACATGCCGGCATTTATTTATGTATGTTTTGATCATGTGATCACTCACCTGAGATCAGCTGACAGGTGAAAAAGAGAAACTGTCTCATCATCACTGAAATCAGAGTGAGGACAAGTCTGACTGTAACCATGGCAACATCAAGCTGTCAGTAATTTCATTTATTACACATTTATAGGATCAATACTTATTTATTAATATACCTGTTAATTCCATATTTATAGGATCAATATTTATTAATATGCCTGTGGATTATTTTATTTATCAAACACTTATAGGGCCCATATCTATTTATTAATTAACTGTTATTTACACATTTATAGAAAGATTAAATACTTATTAATATACACTCCTAATCAAAATTTTAAGACCAGTTGAAAATTGCAAGAATTGACATTTTGCACTGTTGGATCTTAAGAAGGTTCTAAGTAGAGCTTCAAAGTGCAAAAAGAAGAAATAGGAGTGAGACAAAATAAACTTGAGTAAGCAATTTATTGCAAATAACCATTAAAATGAAATAGGCTGGTCATCAGCTGATCAAAAGTTTATCAGTGGATTTTTTCTTCCCTAATGGCACGGGCATATTCCAAGATGACAATGCCAGGATTCATGGGGCTCAAATTGTGAGAGAGTGGTTCAGGGAGCATGAGACATTTTCACTCATGGATTGGCCACCACAGAGTCCAGACCTTAACCTCATTGAGAATCTTTGGGACGTGCTGGAGAAGGCTTTGTGCAGTGGTCAGACTCTCCCATCATCAATACAAGATCTTGGTGAAAAATTAATGCAACACTGGACGGACATATATCCTGCGACATTACAGAAGCTAATTGAAACAATGCCACAGCGAATGCATGCTGTAACCAAAGCTGAAGGCGGTCCAATGAAATATTAGAGTGTGTGACCTTTTTTGTTTGGTGGTGACTATTTTTTGGCCAGGCAGTGTATTAGGAAAAACTGTAATATCTTATATAAGAACAAGTCACTATTCTATGATACATGATTCAATAATGGCATTATTAATGGTAGCTGTTCAATAATGAAGGTTTACTGTACAACTACTGAGAATTTCTCACCAGGTAACACATACCAGTGGTTCCAAAAGAATTTTCTGTAGTGTTTGAAGCCATCCCGTCTGGTTTGTGCATGCTATTTAGGAGTGTTGAACAGTTTTTGCCCCTGTCAGTGTGACTTTCTGACCCAGCAGATTCTCTATTAAGTAAAGTATGTATTACCTTTAATTTTAATAGAGGTAGGAACACCAGAATCAGAGCTTTATTTCAGGAAGATATGGTTTCCACTTCCACAGTAGCAGTATATGGGAGTAAATTCGTTAGTAATACAAATTGACAAATGAAGTGAAAAAAATTTCATTTAAGTTGATTCACAGATTCTATCCTTTAAAACATTTCTTGCAAAAGTTAAAAAGTGATTTAGATGTAAACTGCTCTTTTCGTGGTTTGTATCCTTAAACATGCTCCCCTTTATTCTGGCTTTGTGAATTTACATACAAACTGAGGAAAGATCTTAATGATTTCATAGTTGACAACATTTTGTCGCATTTCTCTCTTAAATATACAAATATTGTTGTGGTTGCTATGATTATAGTAACAAGGATGGAGATGCAATCTTTCTTATTGATTTAATTCTGCTTCTTACAAAGTTTCAGATCCAGAATGTAACTTTATGAGCAAAGAAAACAAGCTTTATGATGCCTCTAAGGAAACCGAACAGCGCATTTTAACAAGTTACCCTTCCGCGAACAAAAAAGCAGCCACACAATTAATGTGTGCAATTCTTTTAAGGTGTTTCTGTCATCATCATGTGTCACTCTCGGCCTCTTTTTCTTTGTTTTTATTAATTTATTTTATCTTCTTCGTCTCGATGTTATGTTTGTACTTTATTAATTCTTAAATAAAGTTTATTAAAAAAACGAAAAAAAAAGCTAACAGCTAACAGCTAGCAGCTAACAGTGAAGCTTACGTTTGCTGACTCACCGTCAGTGTCCGCCGATCACAGACGACCAAACAGAGAACTATCGATCCGACTGATTAATTATCTGAGTAATTATATTAATTAGCTGATTAATAATCTGGTTTATCCTGTCACTGACGCTGACGTTCTGTCACGGGACTGCCGGTGACAATACGCACGTACCTGCTGTCTGACGCGTCACTTCCTGTAAGTCCTTCAAAATAAAAGCCTCCTCATAAAAACGCAGGGCCTTCATTTCATCTGATTGTTAATCACTAAACTCCTCCATGTCATTAAATCTTTGATTACTGATGTGATTATCGATCAAATATCATCACTTTAAAATCAATAAAATCACAAAACTGTAAAGAGTCGTAATCAACAACTATTATTATTTCTAAAATAATTGCTGGCGTGTTGATTAAACACTGAGTGACCATAGAAGAGTCAATGATGTATTGAATACACACTGATTGATTATAGATTAATCACAGATGAATTGATCATAGGTTTATCACTGCCATATTGATTAAAGACTGACTGATTATAGATTAATCACAGATGTATTGATTACACACTGATTTGTTGACAGTCGGGCCTGATACATCCTTGGAAAGATTGACAGGAGTCCTTAAGTTCAAACCTTAAAAACATTTATTGAACATTACAGCCAAAGATAACTTCTAACAACCTATAAGGATCAATAACAGAATAATCAATATTTAATAAAGACCTATGACCCCTCACATGTTTCATCATTTCAGTTAATAACACACACGCTGAAGTGTGATGTCACTTCTACATGTGTTGGCTGCCCTGTAGTCTCCTCATGATGTCACTGCTAGGCGGTGCGTTGGTGAATATCGTCCCCACAAACACGTTGGTTCCCCAGAGAGCGTGACGAATCACCTTACAGCAGCCGAGGTCGTCGACCACAAACCCGAGCTGAGCATACCGCTCGTCCGTCTCAAAGAGGGGGAGGTTAGTGTACGGGCCGAAGAACTGCAGGTGAGATATGACATCATCATCATCACCTTCATCATTAACATCATCACTTTGTGATTATAAAACATCAACAGTGGTTCCTGGTGTTTCCATGGTAACAGACAAAGGGGGTGTGTTTCTTACAGCAAGGCCGGAGGACGGGTCAATGAAGTCGGCCCAGAATCCTTCACTCTGCAGGGACGAGCAGATCAGCTGGGCCCCGACCATGAACTGTAACCAGATCAGAGAAATGGGTCAGTGCACACCTTCACCTACACACTTGCACACACTTTAAAGGTTAAAGGTCAAGACTAGAGATGGGAGTTACGGTTCTTTTAAGGGAGCCGTTCAAAAGACTGACTCGTTCACATACATTACATCTCCAGGGAGCGTCAGGCGGTGCTGCTGAAGACAGAACAGTGGACCGGCGTCCAACACCACCTGAACAGCTGAGGCTTTTAGCCAAGGTTAAACCTTATCTGGACCGGAAAGACCTTGAGAAAGTTGTCCATGCTTTGATCACATCACGTTTGGACTACTGTAACTCCCTGTATGTCGGCGTTGAACAGTCAGAGCTTAACCGCCTGCAGCTGGTTCAGAATGCTGCTGCTCGTCTCCTGACTGGGACAAAGAAACAGGAGCACATAACTCCGGTGCTCTCTTCCCTTCACTGGCTTCCAGTAAAGTACAAGATTGATTTTAAGATTCTTTTATTTGTTTTTAAGTCTCTGAATAGGCTGGCCCCTGACTACCTGTCTTACTTTATTAAGGTTCATCAGCCCTCCAGAGCACTTCGGTCAGGAAGTCAGATGGTCCTGGATATTCCTAGATCCTGCTTAAAAACTAGAGGAGATCGAGCCTTCTCGTTTGCTGCTCCCACTCTGTGGAACGCGCTACCTTTAAATGTGCGGACTGCAAACAGCCTGTCCACGTTTAAGACACGGCTAAAGACACACTTGTTCACTTTGGCCTTTGGCAGAGTGTAGCCACTTTTATTGGGCTTTTATTGGTTTTACTGGTTATCAAAACATATTTATACTGTATTGTTTTTGTTCTTATTGCTTTTATTGTTTTATATTACTCTTATTGGTTGTACTGGTTTTTTTGTTTGTTTTTTTTTTTCTGTTTTTTTATTGTGCCTGCCTCTTCTACTGTAAAGCACTTTGGTAGGCCACTGGCTGTTTAAATGTGCTATATCAATAAAGCTGACATTGACACTGACATTGAACATTGGACCGACGTCCAGTCTTCCGTCTCAGAGAAACACAAATGCTGGGGCGTTCCTGACTCTGGCTCCTTTGGTGTGATTTTCAGTCTGTCTCTCCTAAATACTGACTCCAGTCCAGGAAGTCGGACTCAGGCGGTGATGGACGCTCACTCCTTTCTCTCCTGAAAAGACAGCAGCAAATGTCTTCAGTCCAGCCGGACGGCGCTCACTAATATCTCCTCCCTTATGTTAGCTTAGCAATGTGCATGTGTAGCAACTCAAACCCTGAGATGCCGTTAGTCTTTCACATGAAGGAAACGTGCAACTCAGACTCATGGGGCACACAGATGATGTGTGAAAGCAGGGCGGGCAATTTGCATTTAAGAATGGACAAACGGCTCACTCACAGTCACGAATTGGTTCTCATGGTTCACTGAAAAGAGCCGTTCAGAAGATTCGAGTCGTTCATGAACATCAGGTCTCGAGCCGTGACCTCCCTCACAGAACAGGGTCATCAGCCCTGGAGTTGCTGCTGCTGCTAAGCTCTGTCTGTGTTGTCAGGTAAATTATTTTTTTTTTTTTTTAAGTTAATTTTTTGGGCATTTTGTGCCTTTACTGACAGGAAAAAGAGAGAGAGTGGGGGAGGACACTGTCAACAGGCCACAGGCTGGACTCAAACCCGGGCCGGCAGGCGCACATACGTGGGTTGTGCCGGGATGCTTACCACTCTGCCAAACCAGCACCCAGTAATTTTTATATGTTAAATTATATTACACTAATAAATCAATAATCAATCATCATACTCTGTAAAGTGTCTTCTCTCTCTCGTCTTCGACCTCGGAGCTCCAGCTGCTCATGTCGTTCTTCGTCCTCTGCGTCACCGTGACCGCCATCAGCCCCGAGGGCGGGGCCTCAGGAAACATGGAGAGGAGGTCTGAGAACAGATGCATGTTAGAGTGAACCTTCATCATCAGAACATGCTCCCTGGTGGACAGCAGAGGAAATAAGAAACAGTTGAGTCCAGATTTGAGTCTCAGATCAATAATTTATCTGTTGACCACAGGCTGGCGCCACCTTCACCTGTTTCATATTTCAAGAGGATCAGACCAGTGGCTTTCTAAAGCACTGAAATCACATTTCTGTCCCCAAATTAAAACCTAAATAAATAGATTTTAACACAAAAATGACTTTTAGTAATTCTTTACTTTAAATCTTTGTTTAGCAATGGGTTCAACACATTTCTCATCCCAAATGTTTAGTAAAGATGTTAAAATGAGTCTATAAACTCCAACATTCACACACGCTCTGAAGAAACTTAATTTGTGAACAGGAAATTTTTCATACAGACATTAACCTTCAACTTTCATACCAGCCCCTCTATCAATCTCCATCAACTGACATGTGGCTCCAGGTAAATTTCCTGCTGTGAGGGACAGGTGTGAATAAGGTCTGGACTTTTCTGAGTATCTGTATAATATCCATAAAAATGTCAGGAGCTAATATGTGAAAAGGGCTAAAGTGAGCGAAAGGCTAATGGACAACAACTATAACAACTATACCAGACCTGCTGTGGCCCCCTCTCCATGTGTTTTGGAAAATAAGTAAATTAAAGGGCTTGACGAGATATAAACCAGCAAATTTTTGTTTAGAAGCAGCGGAAGCAGGATTTGCTATTAAAATGCACGGTTTACACTCATGCAGGTTCAGACTGAAAAATCCCACAAGCAGAGGCCCAGAATATAAAGTTATTGATGTGACTTAATTCATTATTAATTAACATTATATTCAACACATGACACATGAGCTTTATTGTGACTCGAGGACACTCTGATGACAAAAAAATATCCTTACTCTGATGTCATCCATCCCATAATACCCCTGAGTGTGTGTACCTTTCTTCAGCAGCTCAGGACACATCTGAATCACACACTCCACGTCAGAACCATCGAAGAACCGATCACCTTCACTGACACCCTGAGACACAAACACAGTTCATGCAGCAATGATTTCACATGGAACAGGATCCTGTTACCCTCCAAACACACCAAAAAGCCATTGAACCCAACCCAAGACCCTAAGGACCCAAACAAGCACTCTCAAAAGCCCTCCCCAATTTCCTCCATTACAACTCGACAGCTAACATTCAAAAACTACTATACTGGTCCGATACTACTAGTACTGACAAGCAGCCTGTCTGGGTCCAAACAGAGTTCTCTTCCTCTCAGACCTCGTCACGATCATGGCTATGTTCTCAGCTCCCACTGTCAACTACTGATGTTAGCATTAACCCTGTAGTCATTCAGTTGTTTAAAATATGGATGCAATTCCGAAAGCATTTTAGCCTGCAATGTTCCTCCATCCATGCCCCGGTATCCCACAGTCATAGCTTCAAACCTTCTCTTATGGACTCTCCTTTCAGCTCTGGAGTGACAGAGGTATCAGATCTATCAAAGACCTCTATGACAATGGTCCTTCATGTCCTTCACCGACCTGTCATCTAAATTCCAGCCTCCATCTTCTCACCTTTTTAATTGCATTCAAATTAGGCACTTTGTTTAGATAAACGATCCTGATTTTCCTAATCTCCCTCCACAGACATGAGTAGACACTCTTCTCATAACACACCCCAATCAGAGAGGGACTATTTCACACATCTACAACACTCTGGACTCCATTATTTCAGTCTCCCCACAACAAACAAGGGAATTATGGGAACAGGACTTGGGGCACATTGAATTATAATAATGATAATAATAATAATAATAACTTTATTTATATAGCACCTTTAAAAAGAGACGTTTACAAAGTGCTTTAACTGACAAAATAAAAGCAGGAAAGGCAGAACTCTGAGCACAATAAAATCAATAATCAGGTCAGACAGAGACCGAAAGAGTCTAAGGGAAAGGCACAGAGGGTCATGTTGATTAAAAAAACAAAAGGACAATGGTAAACTGGGGAGAGGGAGACAGCTGACGTATTTGTTTTATATATAGTGATAAGGCGACAGTAAGACAGTTGATAGATAATGCAACTGTAAATACATAAATTGACGACAGTTGATAGATGATAGATGATAGATGACGGCATCACATCAGGAAGATGTAAAAGGAGAAGGTAGATAAAGGATGAGTAAAAGAGAAAAGATAAATGAAAACATAAAACAAAATAGAAGAGCAATGGTAATAATTAAAAAGGGAGTATATTAAAAACATGAAGATATGGTAAAAACAGGACTAAAGCGATGAAAAACCGGTGAGGAGAGTAAGAACAGAAGAGTTAAAAAATAGTTAAATAGATAATTGTAAAATAGTTATGTGGAAAAATAAATAGCTAACATGGATGATGACAAGTATGTAAGCAATAAAAGGATCATGTAAAAGCAAGTCTAAAAAAGTGAGTTTTAAGATGTGATTTAAAAGATGTCACTGAAGACAACCAATGGGACCCTATTCTGAAGTTAGTCCACAATTCCTCCATCTGTGCCCGGCACGGGCTGATTCAATGTAAAACCATACACAGCACTTACTACACTAATCATAGATTGTCCAAGATCTTCCCCCGTGTTGCTGATGCCTGATGCAAACCGTCTCCTGCAGACCTCATACACATGTTTTGATCATGTCCAAAACTAACAGACTTTTGGTCTAAAATATTTGGCACTCTTCACATGGCTTACCCACATCCTCTTTCTGCCCTTTTTGGTATCCTGAAATTTGATAAAACTTGGAGCCCCTTGCTCTCTATCATAGACTCACTAGACATTGCACCTGATGAGTCAGATAAGCATGTCCTTTGGACTTATAGAGAAACTATCCACCACTCAATCCACAGTGTTCTTATTTATTCATTTATTCTATTTTACTGAGTCATTGTTATTTTATTTTATTTTTTTAAATCTCTCTCTCTCCCCTTCTGTATTGTGTTTGTCATCTAGTCACAGGTGGCATCCGGATGTGGGGTTTTAGACGTTCAAACCTACCAATTAAACTCTTAAAATCTCTTTCACAGGCTCTTAAAACCTTTAGATCTACTGAATGAGCGCTTAACAAATCCTGTTCTAATGAAGAGGTTTATGCCTGACCCCTGAACTTACAGAGAGGTCAAAGGTAACCTGCTCCAGGATGGAGGATGGGGTCAAGTGGGGGTGGAGCCTCAAATTCTCTGGAAACAGGAAGTGCTGCTGAGGTCCTAGGGAGGGAGCGATGACATCATCATCAGAGGACCTCAGGGCTGCGTGGTGGTGGTGGGGTAAACAGGTTTACAAGTTAAAATCTTTATCAAACAGTAATTCATTCCTTCATTATAAATATAATGATTGTAATTTAAAACCGTTATGATACAGTAAATAACTCATTATGCATAATAACATAATGACACGAATGAACTTCATATGGTTCCTGTGACATCTTTATGATGACTACAAATATACAAACAAGCTGCTGAGATGAAATGATTTCCAGTTATTATTTAATCAATGATAATATTTCATATTAAGTATAAACATATAATCAGACCTGTGTGCTGCATTGCAGAGGTGACGAGCGTTGTTGCTGAAATGGCTCTGACTGAAGAGACTCTGCTGACCAAAACATGAACACCTGACAGGTAGGAGACCAGACGCCCCCTGCTGCACAGCACCTGTAATCACATCACCAACCACACATTCACAAATACTTCAGCATCTGGTGTTTGATATGGACTAAAGGTCATGGAGGTCCAACAGGTCTAGGTCCATATGTGGGCAGGTGATTGGGCTGTGAAGGTCAAATCTACCTGACCTTCATCTCCACTCTCTGACCTGACTGTGAAGGTCAAATCGACCTGACCTTCATCTCCACTCTCTGACCTGACTGTGAAGGTCACTGTCCCTTCTCTAATATGCCTGTCAAGTCACTGTGAAGGTCACTGTAGCCTCTCTAATCTGCCTGTGAAGGTCACTGTGAAGGTCACCGTAGCTTCATCTTCATCAGTCATTATCTAACAGACGTTCTTTGTGGAGGATCTCCAGATGGTCCAAGCTCTGCTGCTGTGGACCACAATGAGGATGTTTGTGAAGCTCTAGGACAGATTTTTATGTGGGTGAAGTTTCTCCTTCACGTAGAAGTTTGAAGGTCATGATAGGTCAACACTCACACTGTTCATGCTGCTGAGTCTGCCGTTCTGAAACACAAACAGAAATTTAAATTAACATTTAAAAATCATTTTAATCTTCAGATCTTTGTTTATTATCGCTGTAATAAACCAACTTCATCACTAAAGATAAACAGTCAAATAAAACTTTGGTGTTTGTCTGCTTGACACTAAAATAAATAATTATTAACAAATTATTGTTGATTTATATAAATAATAAATGAATATAAACAAATATTTTAAATAGAGACTTAGTGGTGGGTACAAATGTTTGTTAATTCTCAGTTTTATAATTAGAAATACCATAATAATTACACTAAATAAATCATAATTAAAGACTTCTAACAGAATCTTGATGGCAGGAACACATTTATCAAATCTCTGTATTAGAACATTAATAAATAATAAATTAGTAATAAAAATATTAAATAAATCATAAATGATTAAATCATAATTGAAGGATTCCACCTCAGTTTTGGTGGCAGATTTAACATGAAGTGTCCTCAGCACCGTCAGAGTGAAGCGTCTTCGACAGTTTGACATCATCAGATACCTGCTCCAGTCCAGAGACAGGGACGAGAACCAGGACCAGGACTTGAACCTGAACCTCCACAGGATTAGGGTTTGACACCTGACACTCCAGTCATCCCAAACAGGAACACCTGTCCTGTCTCACCGTGCTCGCCTGATCATTACCTGTGTTAAATCCTTGACATGAATCTGGATCCGCACACAGACCCGGATCAGCACCAAAGTCCGACCAGGTCGCCTTTGAGTCCGGACCAGCAGGCCTTGGTCCACACCTGTGAACGTCAGCAGTGACGTGTTCACAGACGGAGAGCTGCTTCAGTTTGTTTACCTGGTTACCTTCATCACCTTCGGCCTGGTGAACGTGCCGCATTAGTCTCATTAACCAATCAGAGGCACAGGATGAACTCACCGTCACACGTAGATCAGAGCAGACGGACCGACTTCATTCAGTGATCTGATGATCCAGCCAATCAATGTTCAGAAGTTTGGATCGATCACAGCTGCACGAACACCGCCTCTGTCCGCCATTACATTCACCTTCACTGTACGCATGCGCAGTGTGAGACTGCCGCTTCAATTGCAGGCGCTCAGCTCCCTGGTACTCTACCGCCACCTACTGTTTCGGATGCCTCTTCCTCATTCATGTGGACATACTGGATCTCCCTCCTCCTCCTCCTCCTCCTCCTCTTCTTCTTTCGTGTCTTTTTTGTGAGGTCCAAACAGCTCTGAGGCACATACCAAAACTTCCTGCAGAAGAGTGCAGCATCCTGTCTTCTCCCTTTAAAATCAGCCTGGTGTTCAATCAGAGGATACAGGGCGCCCTCCTGATGCTCCTCCCCCCCTCACCTCCTCCTGCTCCTGCAGGACTCCACTCAGGCCTGCAGCACCTCTCACTCCCCTTCACTCATCTTTTTACCCTCAGGGCTCCCGTGTCCACCTTAACCTCAGGGCAGAGCCATGGGGGTGCTAACGGGGTGGGCTGGGCTTTGGCACATTCATTCACTGTCCATCAAGACCTGGGCCCCTGAAGCCTGGTGTGCTGCAGCAGGTCTGAGGCATGTCTATGGCTGGGTGCCCCCCCCTTAAGCCTGATCCAGCAGCCATGATCGAACGCTGAACTCATCAGGGCTCTGTAAATAACGCCTGTTTCTCTAAACCCCATTCACACCTGGCCACAGCACATAACAGGTTTTTAACTTTCTTACAGTTCTGAGCTGTCCTGACGGTTCTCAGAGCATATCTGAGCCACAGACCAGACGCTGAAGGTCTCCATCAGCTGACCGTGCAGTCAGTTTTTCAGTTTTTCAGACTCAACCTTTTGTTTGTGTCTCAACATCAGGGAGCACGACTTGCTTGCTGACAGTTTAAAGTCCCACTCATATGACCATTTATCTCTTCTTTTTTCATATTTTCTTTCACATGTGAGCTGTTTCTGCCCTCATCCGTTTCACCCCATCGTTTTTATACAACACTGATTTGATGTTTTCCCTGAGGTTTGGGAAAAAAATCGTTTATCACGATATCAAAGCCTAGGCTGATTGTCTTCCCCTGTGGGAAACCGGATCTACACAAGAGATCTTCTGAGAAATCTGCTCCAGCTTTAACGTTTATTCTCCGTCAGTCAGGAAAACCATAATCCAAGTGGACATCCTGCCACCAGTACCCGTTAGACTCAGCTTGTTGGCAACCCCCTCCTTCAAAACCATAGCTCTTTGGCTGTCAGAGTACAGTTATCATAAACTTTCATTTTCAGTGTCTTCTCCACATCACCACCAGCTCTGACGAGAACATCTGAGGATCGATTTCCCTGAAACTCACGTTGATAATTACTGAACAACACTTCTGCTTCAGTACCTGTGATAATCTGTGACTTTTCATCCACGTTCACCTGTGTGATGTCAGGGCTCTGGGTCTGTTTGGATTAGCAGGATCCTGAAGGTTGGTCTCACTCCTTCTCTCTTGACTTTATCAAACAGATTCAGCGCTGTGCTGATGTTACCTCTGGGAGCTGCCTGAACATGGTGTGACATGGCTGTGCCCCCCACAGTGAAACAAAGCCTTTTCACATTCATGTTCATTCAGAGTCTGATGTTGAAGTAAAGATCTCTCTCCTGAACCTGCTCCGTATGCTTCCTGTGTGTCTCCCATGTGTTCATCACTATGCACTGCAGTAAATGCTTTTCCAAAAACATCTGCCCTCTCTTTAGGATACAAAAACCCTCTGTCCTCTTGCTCAAGCTGGTATTTTAACCGTTTTCCTCATCCTGCTCACTTTTAAGTATCGTGTAATTTAACCGCTCTAAGCCCTTTTCCTTTTGTACTCCATCAGATTCCCTTTACCACGTTTTTCCTTAATTCCCTAAATGCCTTTTTTGTTCTTTTATGACTTTACTACAGTCCTCAGCCACATGGGACCCCCCCCCCCCAGTGTTGTTTCCTGGTGTACTAAAAGCTTTGCAGCATTTATTTGGTGTTCAGTTAGCTGTTTGGTACACCCCTCTATGCTGCTTTTATTATACAATTCTCTGGCAAACCGCAGTGCTGTGGGGACACAACATTCCCTCATGCTGTGGTTCATGTCAACGATCTGCACTGACTCAGTGAGAGGTTTCTAAAGTAACAATGCCACTGACATTGTGTCTTAGAGCACCATCTCTCTGGGTTTTACCTCCATCAAACTCGTACATGGAGGACGTTTTTATCACATCTTCCGTGGACATGCTCAACGGTACACCTGAATGACTCCCCTCATCTTTGCCAGTGGCCCAGCAGGAGGTCGTCTGTAGGAGCTTCTCCTGGGCTGACGGCATCTATTATTATTATATTATGTTATTATTATTATTATTATTATTCATAAACCTCGCAAACTTAGTTTGATGGTCCTGTTCAGTAGGAACACATTCAGAACAAGGCTGATTATTGTTGATGAATTATTAGTTGTTTATTTGTTTTTGTTTATGACTGATTACAAACAGGAATATTTGTGTATGAAGAGCAGGAAAATCAGGCTCCTTCTCTTCATCAGTGGTGAAGGTCTGCCGGTGTTCACTCCTCTTCATCACTGATGAAAAAGGCCTGCAGTGGTTTCTCTTGAAGGCTCACATACTCAATGTTCTCGATCTCTCCTCCAAAGTTTTTCGGTTTCTGGAAGTGGATCTCCAGGTGATCCTGCAGCTCCTCCTTCTCCATGATGTCCTCGATCCCATCCAGAAGAATGGACCTCCTCACGATACCACAGAAGGTCTGAAATCCAAACATTCACATCATCACATGACCAATGTCAGCTTAACATCAGCACCACGATCACCTTCGTCATGACTATTATCATCTTCATCATCATTACCATCATCACTTTCATCATGATTAGCATCTTCTCTTCATTGTCACCTACATCAGTATCATCATCATCATCATCATTTATGCGTGTTTGTGTATGTTGTGTGTTTGTACCTGAAATTTCCGCAGCCTATATTTGTAAATAGGTCGAACTTGAACTTTGACCTCATGGTCCAGTTGGATTGGAAACACACCTTTCAGGAGCAGACGTCCTGCAACTGAACATACACACACAGCTCAATATAATCTGAGTGAAAAGAACTTTCGAAGTGAAGGCCTAAAAAACTCAGCTAGAACTTTTCATGCATCTGTGAAGGAAAGGTTTTATTCTCACTCTTGAAAATAAAGGAAATCACCTCTAACTCAGTAGATCTTTGTTCTGTTTGGTAAACTGGGTAGATCCTTGTTAGCCTCAGCCTAAAGTCTTCTCTACATTACACTCTGTCCTCCTTCAGTTCTCACACCACAGATCAATGAAGCAATGACAGTTTTTACTCTGAAATTCACTAGTTTGTCTGCACTAATCAGAGTATATATTGTTTATCCAAGACACTTATAACTAAATGCTTTTACCTCCAGCCTGACAAAGGCTGACAGATGCTGTCCATGTTTTTGTAAATATAAAAATACAATATATTCAAATATAACAATGTAAATTCTGACTTTTTTGAATATTTATATATTTTTTTACCTCCAGCCTGCAGGAAGGTGACAGTTGCTGTTGATGTTTGTTTGTCGTACTTGACCAGCTCAACCTCGCCGCCTCCTCGGCTGGCTCGGCTGAAGCTGATCCACAGTTTGTCCTCCAGCATCTCTGGCGTCAGCAAGCGCAGCGGCACATCAGTCGCATTCACTTCCTTCCTGGATACCTGCAGCTGCAACTGGACCAATCAGAGAGAGGGTACACTGTGACTGACGTATACAAACAAACAAGTAAACAGCCTGTTCACAAACAAACATGCAGACACAAACATGTTTAACGAACATAAAGGGTTTCCGGCTCGTTCTTGATGGTAAATGTCTCTTTGACTCAGAGCAGCTTCACACGGCACTCACATCTGCACTTTCTCTCACTGAGGGCTGGACTTTCGATGTAAACTGTCCGTCAGAATCAGCTCCTTCACTTTCATATCCATAAACATGCCACGACACACCACTTAGGGCTAAGTGTCTTGCCCAAGGACACATCGACATGTGACAGCGCCAATCAGACTGCTTCACTGACACCCCACAGGGTTTAAACTGAAGCCTTTGCTCATTTTTAAAATGTCAATCAAAAACAGGTTTCACATCAAAGTTTATGTCTATATTTATTTGAATTTAAACACTTTATGTGTTTTGTCCTGAAAGTCATTGAACCTTGATCAGAATTCAAGCTCTTTAAATCACACTCACCTCAAACTTGACAGCAGGGTTTAGCACAATTTTATTTGGTTTGACGTTGACGGTCTGATCATCACAGGAAACAGAACACTGCTCCACCCTCAGGATCTGACATGCAACTGCAGCACAGAAATAGACAAAGATAAACGTTAACCCTCGGGTGCCCGCCCAGAGAGGCCCTTGCTAACCACCAAAGGCGAGTAATCTGCGCTTAGGGGTAAGTAATGTCAAAAAAAGTTTCACAAAATTTCATCAACTTGAACTGTTAATAAAAATACCAAATACTCAATAATTGTCTTATTTTTGAATCCTTTAAATGTCATGTTTGCAATGTAAACAAACCACAATTTTTAAAGCAAAAACACAAAAAAATATATACATACATTCTTGAGTCTGCTGCAAAAAGAGTGGATTACTTATTTTCCTATTTGTGCAGCCTGGCATATGTCAATGATTAACAGAAACACTGGATGATATGCATTATTATTTTTTGTGCTGGGCCGTCTCTCTTTCATGTGCTGCTAAATGTTCATGTACCTCAGAGCAGAGAGGACTTGTGTGTGCAGCTCTGTGTGATGCATGTTTCACAATTAAAAAAAACAGAAGGATTTCAACCTTTTGTAAAAACAGCAAATGATGATGAAAAACTGCAAATTTAAAGGTATAATTCATACGCCTCTTTCGCACAAACGCACAAGGTCATGTAGTGTACACTCCGTACACATGCACACTCACACTTACACATGGACTTACACACCCACATTAACACCTTGCCTCAGTGCCCTGGTAAATAGGGGAGCAGGGGATATTATGTCACTGTGATCTAGTGGAAAAAGCATGTATTTTCTCCCTCTTCCAAATCTGGCAAGAGGACGTCACAGCATAAAAAAGGCTGGGTGAACATTTAAAGCCACAGCTCTCAAACAAAGCCCTGGCTTCAGAAAGTGCTTGATTTATGCCTTAATGGCTTCTGGATCAAAAATAGTGGTTGGAATAGGTGATGATGAGCATTTTTACGTACCTGGAGAAGGACACTAGTACAGCCATTTCCACTGTTTACTATGAGCTGATTTTAGTGGTTGGGTCAGAATTTTAAAAATCATTTAAAAATGAACAATTTATAAAATCTTGGCTACTATGAATTGTGAAAATTAATATAACTTTTCAGAACAAGAAGTGCAAAGTGTGCAATTTATACTCACCTGGATACCCAAGGGTAAAGGATAAATAATTAAAGTGTCAAATATATGAAGAGAGAAATTAAAGATTTAATGAAAACGTTAATACAAAAAACATTAGGTTAGGCTTTATATTTGTTTTTCTAACACTTGACTTTAGACTCTCATCTAGCATTTATTTAGAAATGTGGGTTTTTTTAAACCTTTTTCCTCCTCAAAGGTGATGATGGCTTGTCCTCCAATCAGAGGAGTTGATGGTCGCTGAATGATGACAAACTGTCCTCTGATTGGCTGATTCTCGTCCTCTTCCTGCTCGCCACTGGGAGCGAAAAACTCAACGTTTGAGCCTGACAGATGAGCCGAGACCTGCCAAAAAAAAAACCCAAAAAACTTTGATTACTTTAGCTTTAGCTTTGCTGAGGCATGTTGGTCAGGTTAATACAGTCAGACGATCAGGTCCTTTATTAATGATTTAATGAATAATTATTGGTCACTGTTTCATGTTATCCACATCCACAGCATTTATGAGTGTACCAGTACAAGCACATTTGGTCTGATAAACATTTTTATCAGGCTTCTGAAGACCCTGTGCCCACCCTGTGACCTTTGTGATGGCCTTGTGAAGTCACTTTTGGTTATTCTTCTTCTCTTGTATTGCAGAATTTTGGTGGACACTGTTGTTCAATCAGCCTGATTGGGAACTCCTGGGCCCAGTTGTCCCAGTCCCTGTGAAAGGGGCCCCTCAGTCTGCCTAAGACTCTCAGTCAGCTCCCATCTTCAGTCCCACTCGTCATCGTCTGATTACTTCTTTTTCAATTTAATTCAAGTTTCTTGTTTCTTCTAAATTTACATTCAATTTCTTTGCAAGTTTGATTTCAGTTTACTTGCAACTAAATTGGTTTAATGTTATAAAAAAAAACTGTATAAATAATCCCTGAAATGATTATTTTTCATATTTTAGTGTTCACCTTGAATTTCTGCCTCAGCCCGTCGCACTGGTCCCTCCTCTGCTGCAGTTTTTCTCGTTGTTTGTTCAGTTTGTCCATCAGGTTCAGTTTGTGTTTGTTGAGCTGCTCGATCTGGCTCTGAGTGAAGGGAAATAAAGACCGTTGCACTTCATTTCATTTTATTTTGAAGGTGTTAAAACGCTGACTGTACCTGTAGCTCCTTCATACTCTCCGTGAACTCCTTCTTTAGGTCCTCCAGCTCCTTGGAGCAGCTCATCATTTCCTCCTGAGCCTTCGTCTTCTCATCGTCTTCGTCCAGTTTCTGTAGAGTCAGCTGAGCTTTGACGTCCTCTGCTTCCTTCACTTTATTCTGAAAGGACACCAGGAAGAGATCAGAGATTATGATGGATTAATTTATCAAATTAAAGGGTGCTGTTTTAAGCAAAAGCACATCCTGTGCATGTAATTGTTTCCAAAATATCTTTGAAGTCTTTTTAAATTAAAACAAACTACAAAAACTCTGTTCATATCTTTTTCTGTCTGTCCATACAAACATATATATTTATATATACAGTGCCCAGCATAAATGAGTACACCTCCTATTAAAAGTTATGTATCAATCAATATCTAAATGAACAAAAGAACAATTTCAAAGTTTTGACAAAGTTGAGTTTAACGTAACATTTTTTTTTACCATAAGATGAAAATAATGGTAATATAATAACTAAGATTTTGCTTTGCTCCCAACCCTTTGACTGGGTTGTACTCAGTTTTGCATCCTGATCTTAAATTGAGAAAAATATTTTTTTGTGTTAAACTTAAAAAATCTTGTTTGCACCCACATTTGGAGCAGTATTTCGTGGTACAGTATGCCACAGAAAAAAGTTGATCTTGAAAGGAAACTAAAGGTTTTCTGACAAATCTGAAGGGGTGTACTCATTTATGCTGATCACTGTGTGTATATATATGTGTCTATATATATATGTATATGTATATATATATATATATATATATATATATATATATATATATATGTGTGTGTGTGTGTGTATGTATTTATATATATATATATACACACATACACCCATATGTGTATATATATATATATATATATATATATATATATACACACAAATATAAACTGACATAGATAGATAGATATAGAGATGGATAGATAGATGAGTGTGCATTTGACGCTGTACTTTCTTACCTTCCACAAAGACAGCTGTTGTCTTGCCTCCTTTAGCTCCGCCTCTTCACCTGAACCTCTCTGACCAGTCACAGCCGTCAGAGTCTGATCTAACTGAAAGATTAAATAACATATATTTTATCACCTTTATGAACATCAACATATTATTAATAATACAGATATGTATTAATGTTACTGGCGAACCACGTATCCATAGTTATTTACATTTATATTACAGAACTCAAATATGAATAAACATTGAAGTTATACATTAAACTTTAGTGATATTACTATACTTTCATTGGTGTCATTCGTAGTTAGGATAGATTTGTTTTTGTTTCTTTTTAAGGCCTAATCTGTCTTACCTCGCCATTTTCCTTAATGTCAGCCATTTTCTGATCATAAAGAAGATGCGCTGCAATGACAATAAAAGAAGTTAAACCTTCAAATAAAACTCCTTCTTACTGTTAACAGCCCCTTCTGTAGATGTACGGATTCATCTGACAGATCAATGTATTCGTTTTACCTTTTAACAGAGACAAACAGCACGACCGACACCGACTGAGACGGAATCAAAAGTGAAAGTAAAGTGAAGTCATGACGGGACAAAAATAACGCTGCGGTATGGAAGGCCAAAACGGCCAAAACTACATGGTTAGATTTTTTAATCCTTAAATCAAATCTAAATTATTAGGATAATATGTACTAATCACAAATGAAACATTGCCATATGACAGGCCAGAGGGCAAAAACCTGGAGCTTTGTTTTTTTTTTTTAATAATATTTTAATTATAAAAGAATAATCACTTGTTAGACATGAAACCCTGCTGGAAGGCCAAAGAGGTGTAACAGGATTTATATTGTATATTATTCCTCTTGCTTTCTGAGATTTGTGTTCCTTTTTGGCATTTATGGCTCTAGGGCGCCCTCTCTTGGGTTTAGTCTATATATACAATGGGCAGCCGCAATGCATTGCCATTGTATGAGAGATGTGCCCGAGGTGAGTCGCAGACCAGAGCAGTTTGTACTATAAGTATAAACATAATTTTCTCTTCTTGTAGGCTTCTAAACATACAGGGAATTTTGTAGAGAATTATGAGATATATTATGCATTGTTTACCATAGTTTATATGTACTTAACTGTCCGTATAATACGTTTATGCACTTATTAACAAGGTAACTAGCATTTGTGCTAACACTGCTATCCTGCTGTAGTGTGGTTCGGTATTCCGAGACGAGCCAAGTGCATGACCAGTATCAATCTGTTTGTACAGAATAAACGGTGGCATACAGACAGAGCAGCCTCCCGCCTCTTACTCTTCACACAATGCAGAGTCAACGGGGTTTCTTTGAACCAGCCAGCTGCAGCAAAGTTGCAGGGGCAAAAATGATAAGTTTTAATCTTAAATGAAATTTCACTTAATGAAAGAAAAATCACAGATTACAAATGAAACTCTGTTGTACAGAAGACCTAAGGGAGCATTTTACTCTGAATCATCCATTCATTCATTCATTCATTCATTTTCTATGCCGCTTATCCCTTTAGGGGTCCCGGGGGGGGTCGCTGAAGCCTATCCCAGCTGTCATTGGGCGAGAGGTGGGGTACACCCTGAACCGCGGTCGCCAGTCGATTGCAGGGTAACATATAGAGACAGACAACCATTCACTCTCACACTCATACCTAAGGGCAATTTAGAGCGGCCAATTAACCTAATGAGCATGTTTTTGGTCTGTGGGAGGAAGCTGGAGTGCCTGGAGAGAACCCACACATGCACAGGAAGAACATGCAAACTTCACACAGAAAGGCCCTGCCCGACCTGGGGATTGAACCAGCGACCTTCTTGCTGTGAGGCACGTGCACTACCTGCTGCGCCACCATACCGCCCAATCATCCATTTAATTACCTCCGCCAAGGAGGTTATGTTTTTGCCGACGTTTATCTGTCTGTCTGTTTGTTTGTTTGTGTTCAAAATAACTTGAAAAGTTCTGAACGGATTTGGATGAAATTTTCAGGAATTGTTGGAAATGGGATATGGAAGAACTGATTCGGTTTTGGGGGTGATCCGGATCACCGTCTGGATCCAGGAATTTTTTAAAGGATTCTTTAACATTGCCAGATAGGACCGAAGTGGACCGAAGCTGCTTGGCGGAGGTCTGTGCTCTCTGAGTGCTTTTCTAGTTTATTCTAAATTACTTTAAAAGAACATCACAAATTTCAAATCAATACTATCTGTATCAATCAATCAATCAATCAATCTTTATTTGTATAGCGCCAATATATAACAAGTGTTATTTCAAGACACTTTACAATAGAGCAGACTGAAGACAAACTCTTAATTTTTCAGATACACATATATCCATATATACATATAAAATGCACATATACATATATATATAAATATACAAATACATACATCCAACACTCAACATGATCCATATAGCCAGTGGTGAATCCCTTCATGACGGCAGCAAGAAAAAAGCTCTGATTAGCAACAGGAAATCTCGAATGTGGATCCCATCTCATGATGAACAGCCATCATAGACCTGTCTACATATTTGTCTCTGATGAGTATGACTTTATTAGAAAGGCAAGAGTGCCCAAAGTATGTTGCTAGATTTATTCATCTGAATAAATCTCATTTTTACTCAAGGCTCTTACCTTGTGTGAGAGGCAGGATCTACCCTGGTGTATTGGTTTAAATGGTGACTGTGTTATGTGATGACTCTCAGCAGAAGTTGTCTGTCTGTAACATCGAGAACGGATGTTGAGGATAAAATGATTAATGTGTATTTGTTTATTTTTGATCATATGTCATGTGGTGATCAGACATCATAATGCATGGATTAAAAAAAGACCGTGTGTGTTATAGTTCAGTGACTTAAACTCTTTAATTTATGCTGCTAAATCTGTGTTTGCACATCAGTCAGACCAAGAACCAGTAAGAGACAAGAGTCCAGTCATCTTTAATTATGAAATTATGAACTTTATATTCCCTTTAACAAATATGCATCAGTACAAATCATGAAGAATAACAATACCAGTGTGCATTTACATACGTACTATGTGCATCTGTTTTAGAGACCTGTTAATTTTACATAACTTGATAAAGATGATGAAGTAAAATAACCATGTGGACTCTCACAGCATCATCATGAAGGATAATTGGAGAAATGGCTCCCCCTGCTGTCACAGACAGAAATACACTCCTTTATTTAGAAATACAGCCTTTAAAAGATTCAAGATTAACTATCACAGACTTTAGAGCTGAGATCCTGATAGGCCTGAGACTTATCAGATTATTCAGTCCAAAAATCAAAAACCTGCTGCCATCCAAATGTGCCGCCCTGATCCTCTTCACAGGACAGAGATCACGGGACAGTTTGGAGAACATACTTAGCGAACATTATGGCAGCTACAACCACATGACAGAGGAAAAATAAAACTTGTAGAGACACACAGGATCGGACTGACCATTGGGACCAGACAAAATGAAATACTGCTGCAGGACGACCCCCAGACCAGAGGAACTCTTCACTGTGCCCATGAGCTGTTGATAAACGCTTATGAATCCTGGAGATCAGGTACAAAACACTGCTTTAATCAGCCTGTCACAGTCCACCGTTAACATGACGGACAGTGAAGTAACAAAAAGGTTCTGCTTTTGAAGATTTGAGATGTTATTGGATGTCAGTCTTTCAAACAATCAACCAACGTACACACACATCAACCAACAAACCATCAAACCAAACAACCAACCAAACGATCAACAAACAAATCAACAAACCAGGGTACATATACACAAACCAACCAACCATCTATCAGACAACTGACCAACCGTAGAACAAACAAATCATCCAGCCAGCATGCAAACACATCAACCAACCAACAAACCAACAAAACAAAGAACAAACAAATCATCCAGCCAGCGTACAAACACATTAATCAACGAGCCAACCAACCATCATACCAACTTTATATCCAACTTATCAAATAACTGACCTATAAAAAGAGTCCCCATTGAACCAAACAAGAACCAAACCCTCAATCAATCAACAACTTGCCCAACTATTTAATAAACTGCCAACATGCCAACCTCCAAGTAACCAGCAACCAGCCATCTCATCAACCCAGCAGCGAACAATCAAATCCCTATCCAAGCAACAACAGGCCATTGAATAAATCAACCAACAATTCAATAATTATCAAACCAACAACAACCATGACCACACAAGCATCCAAATAAATGATTTTTTTTTTTTTTAATTTTATTTGACCTTTATTTAACCAGATAAATCCCATTGAGATCAGGATCTCATTTACAAGGGCGACCTGGCCAAGAGGTCAGCAGCACACGCCAAATATCAATACAAAAGGAAAAAAGGTTCAGGCAATAAAATACAACCAATAAATATATCAAAAACAATAACTTCGCAATGGAAGAGCAATAAATTTTGAGGACAGTTTCAATTAAAAACACAGGCATTGCTCACAGGATTCTCGCTGTCTGGTGAGCAAAATGGAACGAAAAGCTTTGAGTGAAACTAGTTCAGCCATTTTCAGTTCAGTCTCTTGTTATGACTGTGAGTCATTTATTGTAGGCTATTGTTTGTTAAATTGTGAAGAGGAGCGTTTTTGTTTTTTCCCTCTGTCCCTCTGTGCTCCTTCCTTAACCTATGCTGCAGGTGTGGAGTGTCGGGATTGGACAGCAGCAGACAGGCGCACCCGAAGCTGACTGGAGGAGTTTGGGCGAGTGAGGCCGTCTGATTGGCAGTGAGCTGATGGCCGGCGTTTTAAAAAGACTGCAGGAGAGGAAACGCCGACCCTCCTCCTTCCTCACTCTCAACTGACGCCACCAAACAGTTTTTTTGAGAACCGTGTTTTGTGATAACTTTAGCTGTGTGAATTTCTGAGTATTTTTGGTTAAGATTAAGAAAGGAAGTATTTAAGTTATGACTATTTGGTAAAGTAGGTGAGAGTAAAGCTTGGTTTTCGTTTTCTCCTGGTTTTTTTTAGGGAGTCACTTTAGGTTTGTATGTTTTCTTTTCCTTTAGAAGTTAGGTAAGGTTTTTGGATTTATAAGAGTGTTTCTGTTGCTTTATTCTTTTGCTTACTCTCTCCGAGATAATTTTGATTTAGTTTGTAAAAAGAAAAAAAGGAGAATATTAAATTTAATTGTTTGGACTGCAAAAATCTTGTGTTTTTTGTGCTTTTGTACTAGTGACACCTTGAGAGTGACAAAGAAGTGGTTATTTTTATGTTTCCTTCAGTATCCCCTAGGCTGGTCGTAACACTGTATAGCTGAATGACATAACTGAAGGACAGTCTGAAGGACAGACTAAAGGAAAGACTGGTGATAGCTGTGTCAGGCACTGGTTCAGGGCTAAGGAATTAATGAGCTTCTTAAAAGTGATAATAACACTGAGTTTGTTCAGGTCCACGTCCACCACTTAAACATCATCTTCTCTTAAAGTGCAGAAATGATCCTCTCTGGAGTCTTTTGAGATATTTGTGCACATTCTGAGTTTGCAGTAGGTTCAGATTTTCTCTTGGTGTGAGCCCCAAGAAGGACAGAGGTATTTCAAACTGGAGGTTCATCCAAAACAGCATGCATTGGGATTTTGGTCTCCTTGGTTGTATATGGTCTGTGTTCATCTGGTCCACTGTGATAGTCCTTTATCTGGACCAATATTTTGGAAAAAATAGTCAAGGATGTTTCCATTTTGTTATCTTACTCTGTAGTTCTCCACACAGATACCTGGTCCTTATTCCAAAAGATGGTGAGGTCCTTAGCCCCTGAAGGACGTTGTTTAGTCTTTGTCTTTAAGATGTTGATTTTTGTCTTTGGGATGTTGGTCTTTGTCCAGAAGGACGTTGTTGTCATTTGTCTATAATTATGTTGAAGTTTGTTTTTCTTTAAATGTGGTCATTGGGTCATTTGATCTGAAAGTCTGAAGAAGTAGCTGCCGCTAAATGTAAGCTTCTAAATTTGGTCTTTCTGTTTCTATCTTGTTTGTTTGTGACTTGTCTTCTGTCTTGTAAATGGAGAAACTGAGATAAAAAGCAATTTTCAGACTCTGTCTAACAATAAATTATGTTAACCAATCAAATTAAATCAATCAGCATGCATGCTGCAAATTAGATGTGTCCCTAAAAGGTCCTCATTGGGTGTGAGTCCCCTTCAGGAAGTTGGAAGACTTGATGTGCTGTGGTCCTGTGGGACGTTGATGTTCTTTGTCCCATGGTATAATCACTCTGCCTGCCAGTCCATCTCACCTCTTTGTCTCTTTGGACCACAGTCCTCAGCCTAGCTTCAGTCTTCCCTGATTTGATGGTCAAGTGCCATCATGTGGTTGGACTTTGTTAACCCCTGCCGGATGTAGTCTTCTACCAAGCAGTAGATCTTCATCATGTAGTGCTCCTTCAGCTGGTCATCAGTCAGGATGTCTGAGTTCTCCTCCATGTGCTCAGATGTAGTACTCCTTTATGTTGTCTCTGACTGGCTTGAAGAGGTGTAGTTTTGGCCTGATGGGGCTGTCCCTGCTGTAGGGGTGTGGCTCTAGTCGAGTGGGGGTCTCCATGTCATTGAGGTGAAGCCTTGGTCTGGAGGGGGTCTCTGTGTTGTGGGGGTGTAGTTTTAGTCCACTGGGGGTCTCAAGGCTTTGGGGATGTAGTTTTGGCTCAGAGGGGGTCTCCATGTTGTGGAGGTGTATTTCTGGTCTGAAGGGGGTCTCCATGATGTGATGGTCTAGTTTTGGTCCTGTGGGGGTCTCGCGGCTGTGGTGGTACTCCTTTTCTGCCTTGCTGTCCTCGTTCTTCTCAACCTGCCTCAGATAGAGCAGGCGGGTCACCACGGCGAGGATACAGGCGGTGATGAAGATGACGGCGGTCAGCACACCTGAGGAGCAGAGACACTGACAGTGACTCACTTTGGTGACTGAAGCCAAGATGTTCGGAGAACAAGAGAAGAAACTCCAGAGCAGACAAACATTTACTGTGCTGATGATGTTAACTGACCAGGACAATCATCGTGGAGATATTTGAAGAACCAAACCAAAGACATCTGAAGATCTGATTCATTCAAAGAGTGTCCATGGTCACACTTTAAAGCACTAAAGAAAGGAGATGTTCCTCACAGACCTGTGATCACAGCCACATCACTGCGAGGGTCTCCATCCTGGTTCTTCTCCTCATCTGCTAATGGAGAATCATCTGAGGAAACAAGACAGGAAAACATCTAAAGTCAGTGCTGACCACTAGTCCACCGTGCCGTCTCAAACCATGAAGAACCAGATCATAAACACGTTAAAGTCTCTCTCTGCCTCACCATGGGAACTCCCCATCAGGTTATTGGACGTGATGGAGTCCGTCAGAGAGCCACAGTTTGATTGGACCAGTGAGCCTCTGATGGTGACGAATGAGCTGCCTCGATTTAGCAGCGCCACCTTGAGAGGAGCCACATGATTAAACCGGACTGAAGACAGACAGCCAACGAATCCCTCTGAAGCTGCATGGACCAGGTCCTCACTGAAGACCTCCCCCCCTGTGGGGATGTAGAGAGATGGAGGGATAAGGGTTAAGGTTCACCCCCTCAGGGACCAAGGGACTAAAGGGACGACATAAACTAGACATAAAATATACATTGAAAATGGAGACAGCTGGAATTTGTTTATCTTTGTAAACAAGAACAATGTTATGCAAAAAAGAAATAAACTGATTGGTTCACTGACCCACCAATCAGAGAGCTCCCTCTCATAGAAGCTGTTGCTACTTCCTGTTAGAAACAGACTCAGCGAACAACAGACTGGGGTTCTTCGACAGAGCGTGAGGAAATGTGCTCCATCGTCAAGCAACACGTCCCACAGACACGTGTGCTTCTCTGTAAGATCAGGAATAGTCAATGGAAAAATCAGCCTGAACCAGCAAATCAAAATGTTTTGGTCTCTGCATGTCCAGCCTGTGATTGGCTGGTGACCAGTCCATGTAAACCCTGTCTCTCTGCCAGTGGTGGCTGCGATAGGCTCCACCCCTGTGACCTAAGCAAGGATAAAGCAGTATGGCTTATGGATGGTGCAGGGTGGATGGATGAATGGATGGATGGATGGATGGATGGATGGACAGATGGATGGATGAATGGATGGATGGAGATTGGACAGACTAAAACATGTGTGGACTTACTGAGGATTTTTCCAACAGTCAGGGACCTCGGAGACACTAACTCTGAATCAGACGACAGCAGGAGCCGTGAGAAGACGTCGTGGTCGACCTTATTAAAAGACAAATGAAAGGACTCAGCAGAAAATGGCTTTTATTAAAACAATGAACCATCAGTCCAAACACCAACACTGTTATGACTGTGACCTCTGATTCTTGAAGATCTTTGCTCTTTAAAGATCTGTGTGCTTTTCAGAACAGTGGCGGCCGGTATATGAGGGCGCTGTGGGCGGAGTCCCGCCTGAATTGAGTAAGGCTGCGTGAGCCAAAACAGATGCCTGCTGTCTACCTGCAATTATTATCAAAATAAGGAATGCTATCATATTAATCATTCCATGAAATGTGTATTTCAGTCCGTTAGCGATCTCTCCGCCCAACCTCGGGCAGAATCAGAACGTCTGTTGTCTCACGTATGCTCAGATCACTGTTTTGCATTAAAAGTTAGCTTATCCTAGCCAAATGAAAAAATCCTCAAGGGGTGCTCGGGACCAGCGCCCAAGCATTCCTAATTTGTATAACGTAAGCACGTTTATAACGAGATTGGTCACAAACGGACGCACAGATACAATGCGTCTGACGTAGCTGGCTGGTCTACTGGGAGCCGGTCTGCCCCTCATGCTGCAGTGCAGAGTGAGAGTTTTTTCAAGCACATGTTTGTGTTGTTGTCCTTTGGCTGACCATATTGATATGCAGCCTGATTTGTTATAAATGTAGGCCTGCTCTTCACTATCATTCTGCTGTTATCTTTGTGTGCTCCTGTGCTGTAGCCTAACCTGTTGAGATGCAGGTGAATGTACACAAGTATGCTACTGTCAGTCTCTGTATCATGGGACTACACTGAATGTAGGTAGGCTGTGTGTAGACTATAATGCCCTGTTAATAAGCTGAAGTACAGTTTCCTGACAAGATTTGTCTTTGTAGGTCAAGGTCATAATTCGCCTTAGTTATTTTCTCAGAATGCACAAGAATGCTTCATTTATATGTGAAAACCAAAAAAAAAAGACCCCCCTACAGGGCTCTGGTTTCCAAACCTTCAGCCCCACCTACTATTTTTCTCACCAGCCACCACTGTTTCAGAACTTGGTTACATTAAGATCTTTGATTAATGAAGATCTTTGTTTAGCTAAGATCTTTCTCGTACAGACGTCTTTGAAACATGAAAACCTTTTACTGTCTCACCTGGACGTCGAGTCTACTGCCCTCTCGCTGGACTCTGATTCGATGGACTCGTCCGTCTGACAGGCTGCTGATGATTGGACTAAAGACATCAGGGTGTCCGCCAGTCTGCAGCTGGTACCAGATCTGAAGACTTCCTGCTCACACACAGACTGCTCTTTTAAAGACCTTTCTTTAAAGCTCTCTGATTGGTCCACTGAGCCACCAATCACAGAGTTTTCTCCCACAGCATTTGTTGCTGCTTCCTGTTAGACAATCTTTCACTCTGACTCAGCCTCTCAGTGTATCTCTGTACCTTCACTAAGGTACAGGCTGGAGGTTAGTCCAGACTGGTGTGTCCTGCTTTATCTTTGAATATGGATCAAAACCCTGTGCCGCTTCTCATTCCCTCTTATTCAAGCACGAGGCGGAGCATGAAATAGGAAACTATGACCTGACAATAACACCAGGGGGCGTAACGCTCTGGGTTTTCAGATGATAAATTGCATATTTAAAATTAAAAGTCTAAACATTGTTCCGTCCATAACTATTCCCCTTGATTGTTGTTATTATTTTGTATATGATAAAAGTAAGTCCATATTTGTCAAGGACTGGTATGACCAGGTGTGTTTATGTTTGAGCTTTTAAATGATGGAGGGGGTGGAGCTGCATACGCAGAATTCAGGAGGATTCGATATGTCTCGTTCTCAGCGTGCCAGAGCACTGCACAGTATATCTACTAAGCTGCAGGCTCTGATTAAAGCTCCATTTCTGAATGAACCATTTACTGGAGCGATTCCTCAGCTTTGGTTTGGAGGACTGGGTCTCCTGGAACGTTCTGGTAATAACGTTCGGTCAAGTGTGTTCACCTCAGTCCATAGTGAACGTCCCGGATCTTTCCATCACTGGAAGTGTCCTAACATTACTTTGTTTGGGCTGAGCCTAACACGTTTTCATTCATATATTAAAATTTTACACAGATAAGTTCCCAGTAATGAGCTCATTCTTCATTTGACCCCTGATGTTTCCTTTGCAGAGAGCAGGTTGAGTCCTTCCCCAAGCTGTTTTACGGCTGCACTCACTCGAGTCATTTTTGGAGCACCTTTATTGATTTGGGAGGTTTATGAGGTCTTAGTCCCTAAAACAGATGGTATGGTCTTATTTTTGAAAGTGGAGCCTGGTAACATTTAAATTAATAGCGTGTGGGTAAATACCATGTTCATGAAGATCAATCTCTTCAGTCTCCAAACACGATTTTGTTTCATAAAGAGCTTCAAAACTTTTATGACTGTGTGCAAAGTTTTAAATCACATAAAACCCTAAAGACCTCTGGTCCTCTGACAAGCATCTATAGCCGGATGATTTACATAACCAGTGTTTTTACATCATCTTTATATCTTAATTAGATATATTTAATTCTGTTTATTCTTTACCTTTGTCTGTGCAGTCACACTGAAGTCACCTCTGTGTCAATGATCTTTTATGTGGAATTATTGTGGTATTAACCCCGTCCTCCCTGCACTCCATTGTCCTTGTGCTGTTCTGTAGACTGTAATGAAGTGTTACCAATAAAGTTCAGTTTAAAAAATCAAAACTAAACTGAGGTCACTTTTTACCCCCAAATTCCACATAATGCGAAAGCGCCACTTCTCTCAGTGCCGCGGTCTGAATCGTACTGCGGAGCACTTCGCTCCCACTCTAGTCTATCAGAGCAGTTCAGCTGCCCGCGTTCTGGCACTTCAGCGCCACATCGCTGAAGTGCCAGTGCGCGCCGCGGTGCTGAGATTTGCTTTAGGTCTATTTTCTGCACGGCCGCTTCCAAACCTCGTAAATTCACTGTCGTTCAGAAAGCACAAGAAAGGAAGTCAAAGGTGTGGAGTATCCGGTACTTTCAAAAGAAAACACAATGCACAGACTCCCGAACGTAAATTTCCTCAGTAGGTTGTCATTATGTCACAACCGGAGGCACGAGCATCAGGTCAACAGTTGGTCAGAGGGTCCCAGAGGCAACACGACACCATGGATGAAGAAAAATGAATCGTGGAGGTACAGAAATATATAACATTATATATGACACGAAACATCCTTTCTCCAAGGATACAGGCAGATAGAAGTGAAAAAAATCACCAAGCTGTGTGGTTGGGACCAGCAAAGTGACCTTAGAGAAGCGAAGTGAGGTGTTGTTTATTTCTTTTCTCAGTTTATAACATGTTTGGTTATCATGTGACATGCTGTTCACACGAGAGCTTGTGGCTCTCTGGGGATCAGCCCTCCCCCTTTGGGACTGTGCTCCGCAGCGCGTCGCATCCAGTGGGGTTTGTCGGTCGGAGCAAGACCGGGCGCTGCGCTGCGGGGCGGGGCGCTTTCGCATTATGTGGAATTTGGGATTCACACCTGACATGGTTGGTCCAGACCAAGCTAACTCTGCTATAGACCAGAGAACCCAAGCCAGGTCCACCTGCAAACAGGTGGTCTTGGCTCACTTCCAGCTGGACCTGGGTTTTGTTCTGAACCGAAGAAGAAACAGACCAGGGAACTCAACCACAGAGCAGTGCATTGTGGGTTGGATATGTCTGAATACAACAGCAGTGATCAGAGTGCAGCTAGTGTTAGCATTGTTAGCCTCTGGTCCCCCTGACAGCTAAAGGTCTCAGAGTCACCTGAACAGCCTATACTCAGCTTCAGCTTATGGATCAGAATACTTCTGACTGCTGCACCAAGTTTTTACTCAAAGGATGGTCGATATTTCTGGGTCAAGGGTCAACAACGGGCCAAATGGCAGGGACATAGACCACAGCTACAGCACCAGCTGGTGGTGCGTGGCTGCATTACACCTGACAGGACTGAGCAGAGTTTAAGGACCTTAAAGGTCTCATTCTGTCTCTGCCACACTCCTGCAGGAGGACAGGTGACGTTCTCCTCAGTCTGGGATCAATCAGGGTTCTTCTCATCTCAATATTTACAGTTAGTTCAGTCGGGAGGAGCCTGATCCTTCAGTCTAAAGTTTATGAAGCAGGGCAGGGCTGCACAAAGGTGGAGGGGCGGGGCCTGATGAAGGGTTGATCCTCCTGGATCTCTGTGACACAGGTATGTTCCTGCTGTCATGTGTGTTATGGTCCCATCATTAACATGTGAGTGTGTGTGTGTGTACCGTCTGTGCTGAGGATCACACTGATGTACTGCTGGCTGAAGGTGCTGATGGTCAGCAGGTGGGCGGGGCTTTGTGAAGTGATGAAGCTGAATTCAGCGTCCTCGCTCGCCCTCCATCTCTCACCAAACGATCTGTTGAACGAGTCCTGTAGGAAGAAGGAGAGAGAGGACTCTCTGTGCATCCACACGGAGACCTCTGCACACACACACACACACACAGGTGGAGTTAAAGTCAAGGTCAAACCTTCAAGGTCAAGATTTACACCAGAGTCAAATGAACTGCAGGTCCTCAAAAGTCCACTAAAGGAGAACTGTCTGCAGAAGCTCCAGGTGTCCACTCAGGGACCAGGGCTCAGGAGCATGACATCACCTAAGACACTCCAAACACCTGTCCTCAGGTGCATCTGACCTACTGTCTACCCTCATCCCTCCATCCTTTGACCTTACCCTCATCCCTCCGTCCTTTGACCCTACTCTGTCTGAAACCATCAGTGGGCTGATGAAGACTTAACTCTTCATCATAATAACAGGATGTTTATCCAGGAAGCAGGCACACATCACCTGGATTTCTTTGACCCCGTGACCCCTATAGATCCTCTGCAGGTGTATTTCCTCTCACCTTCTCTACATGTTGGTCCTCCATATGCTGAGTTGGAGCAGTCACAGCTGTAGCCGTCACTTGTCTCGATGCACCGCCCCCCGTTATGACACAGACGGCTGGGGGTGCTGCAGTGACCCGGACACCCCGAGCTCGTACCCGGCGCCGTCCTTGCCTTCTCCTCCAGATCCACCAGCACACCGTTAATGTTCAGAGACCGCAGACAGCCAAGAAACCCTCTGAGGCGAGACCATGATCCACCTGGGACAGAAATACAGACAAACTACCATATGTACAAAAAATTATAGTTATTATCACCATTGTTATTATTATTATTGCTATTATTATTAATAATATTATCATTATTGTTGTTGTTGATGTTGTTATATTTTATTATTTTTATTATCATTGTTGTTATTAATATCATTATTATTGTTACTATTAATATTCTATTTATATAAATGCCATGTTTATTCTTGCCAAAGTTAAAAAGCTGTCTGTGTTGGAGCCTTTTTTATGGAGGGACGATAAGAGGAGTTTTACTGAAATGTTTCGGCTGTAAATCTCTGTCACACCGTCCCTCATCACAACATCAGCAGACCGTCGTACCCACGACCAGCTGCCCGTTCAGACGGAGGCGTCGCTGAACATCACTGGGGGCCTCCAGCAGGCGGGGGGACAGCTGGTCAACCTGTAGCCACGCCTCCTTCACGTTAAGCTCCGCCCTCACGAGATGCCACTGCCCGTCATTCAGAACAAGGGGCGAGGTCAGCGCCACGACCATCAGACCATCTCCAAAGTGGAAGGAGAGCGAGACCACAGAGGGAGCTGAAACACGCAGGAGTGTAAATCCTCATAACGCTGTCTCCACACATCTTTATGAATTTATTCATGTTTATATTTAATCCTGTTAATTGTTGATCACCTTAGATGTTCCTCACACTTATCAGGGACAAAGACGTCCTTAAACTAAAATCTGTCTCTTTGGTCTTCAGTGATGGACTCTCAGCTTGGAGGTGCCAACATCATTTTAAAATGGGATTAAATGTTTAGTATAATATAATATTTATTATGGAATATTTTAATGTATTTCAAAGATCTAAAGTGTCATGGGTGAGGAAGTTAGCATCTCTCCTGTCCCTCGGTTCTCTGGTCCAGTCCTAGTGTCTCAGGGCTACATGATCATCTTTGAGTGATTCAGTGACTCACAGCTGAGCTCCAGCCTGATGAAGTGTTGGTGTCCCAGGACCTCCAGAAAGACTCCTGCAGCAGCTCTGGTCCTGAAGGAGAAGGAAAAGTCAGAGGAGAGCTCGGCCTGCAGGGCGGGAAAGACCAGGGATGAAGACTCCTCCAGGAAGGATGCCGTGTTAAACGTCCACCCTGAGGGACAGACACATCGTTGTAGGAACATCATCACATGACATCAGGAGCTTGAGGTCAAACCGTCAGACTCACACCAACATGGAGACATGGTGTCCATGTCCACAGAAGCCTTCAGACACTGCAAACTCGGCTGTGGGACCTGCTGGTTTTTCTGACTGAACTTTGGCTACAGATGGACTCGATATTTGGACTTGGACTTTTTAGAAAACCCAAGTGAACCCCTGAGGCAGGTGACCTGCTACCTGTAACATTTGACTTAACTGTCTCCGTAACAGGTGAGCGGTCCGATGGTGTAGACAGCTTCTGATCCTGGCCTGTGTGTGTCTCCAATCACCACAGCACTAACAGGGAGGTGATTCTTTGATGACAGGACCCCCGAGTCCCTCGTCCTTAAAAACAGAAAACAAAACTAATATGATTCTAAACTTTCATCATGTCTCTGTTAATAACCCAGAGTTCAGACATTTACCATGAGAGTAAGTCTGCGTCACAGTTACAGAGGTAATTCCTGTCCATGCAGTTTCCCTCCACACTACATGGACACTGCTGAACACCCCGGGCCACGCCCCCCCAGTAACTCTGCCTCTGTCCGCCACCATCCAGCCACCATGCCAACGGACGACCATCTGTGGATGAAACAGGAAAAAGAAAAAGTCCTGATTTTACTGTGGGAACTCAGCGGCAGCCTGTGGGGCTGAAAAAGGAGGTCCATGCCGAGGGCCAAAGACTGTAGTTCCTTGAGTGTCCTCTAGAGGCCGTCTACACCCTGTAGTTCCTGGATTGTCCTCTAGAGGCTGTCTAAACCCTGTAGTTTCCTCAGCACAGGTCTAAACACATCACGATCCGTTTGTATCTCCATCAATGGTTCTTCACAGTTTTTCGCCCCAGAACTTTTGGAGACCAGGGTCCTCATGTACAAAGGGTGCGTTCACACAAAAATGTGGTGTACACTCTTTATCACGGCAAAGGTCAGATGTTTCAAGACTGAAATGACTGTGGAAATGTGTGGTGCCTCACGCCAGCGTCATGGCTGGCGTACACACGTTTCTACAGCTGTTGGTCCTTTGGCGACACCTGGAGGTAATGCTGGGAACCTGTTAAATAAATAAATGTGAAAACAATTTGTCCTCAGACTCAGTGATGTGCACATCAGAGACACAAGAACAATAAACACTGATGAACAGCTAACACAACCACGTCTGCAGGAACATGAGTGGATATAAAAGCAAAGAGGTGAAAAACATACCGGTAACCACACTGGCTGCTTTAGCACTAAGAGAAGATACTGTGCAATACGAAGAGAGCGCGTTCAGAGACAGAGAGGATTTACTGGCACATGATGAAAACAGGATCTGGCGATCCTCCTGAACCTGTGCTCAGAGCTACAGCGAGGACCCATGCGCTGCCTGTGCTCATACAGGTGCTGACCACACTGGGGATCCTAACCGGGGCATCCCAGAGGGAACTGGCTGACCGATCGGGACTGTGCCAGTCGACCCTGAGCCAAGTCACGCTAGCCATGTGGGACAAAGTTATCCATGTCAGCCTGGTATTTCAAATTTCCACAATGCAGCTAAATAGGTCAACATTAAAGCGCAATTTGCAGCGAGAGCTTGTTTTCCTTATGTGATCAGAGATATTGACTGCACACACATTGCTAAAAAAGCACCATTATATGATGGATTTGTGTCAACAGGACACATTTTCATTCGATCAGTGTACAGATCATATGTGATGCGTAAATGCAGTAAACCAACACTGTGGTGAGGTGGCCTGGTACAATGCACAGTTCATACATTCTGAGAAACAGCGTGGTCAGGAACAGACTACTAGTTGGCACTGTGCGTGATGGGGGCTTCTTATTCGTGTAATTGTCCTAATAATAATCTCCGTGATGCGCACTTGAGCATGTGCGCTCCCTATACTTTCTTCACAGCATTATTACTAATCAGTGGCTAAAGGTAGTGACTTGCTGTGTTTTGCTCGTTAACTCCAGTTTAAGATCTTTCTAACAAATCCCTGATTGTCTCTGTGTGCAAAGTACTCATGTTAATAACCCTGTGCGTAAAGTGTGAAATGCCTTAATCAGCTTCACCTTTTCCCTGGTGCACTTCTGCGCTGATTTGCAACAACAGTGTTTGATCCTGTTAGTAGAGTAAAAAATGAACGAATAGAAACTGTAAATCCAGTTTACTTGGATATCCTTTTTGATATGTTGACGTGTTTAAATGTAAATTCAAAAGATTTCAGACCTAATAGTACCATACATACAGCATTTGCGCATGAAGCTCTGTCTTATCGGGCTGTGAGCAGCTACTGTATGAACACATTAGTTGTGAGTTACACAGATACTCAGGTATTTACCTCAAGGGTAATCAGACAGAGCAGCGTCTGCTCAAACGGGCTGGGCTCCTCGTCTGCTGCCCCCCCGCCTGTTTTAGCCACACTTTGGTGGTAGGCAGCCATCCTTCACGTCCATCTTGATGTTGGACCACTTCTTTTTCACTTCTGCTTGTGTGACCTCTGACCCCACAGCTCTCCCGCTCACTCCTCTGGTGTTTGCTACTCATGCCAGAGGACACTTCAGTAAGTATTTCCTCTAATTCGCTTTCCGTGATTTTTGTTTTTCCCGTCTTACTCATTCTTTCATAATGTTCTGATCGTGCAGAGAGGGGAATCTCAGGTGCAGGGCTCATTGAAATATGATTTGCGTATGTAAATGGGGGGCATGGACAGGGAGGGGTCGGGGACCCCAACATGTGCGCTGATTGGCTGTACAAAGGAAATGTGCTTGGATTCATGCGTCTGGATATTTTTGTGAGTACGACATTTTCTGGATTTGAGCATGCGCCATGTCTCGGTAGGAAATCCACGTAAGTCTTGTACATGAGACCCCAGAAAATGAAGGACTGTGATAATCTGGCTGAGACCCCTGGCCGGGCTCAGATTTAGAGATCAGGTGGAGCATGACCTGGAGGTCGAGCCTCTCCTTCTCAGAGCAGTCAGCTGAGGTGGTGTGAGTTTCTAATGGGACGTCCCTGCTCACGTCCATGCGGAGGTTCTCTGAGCATGCCCAACTGGAAGGAGACCCTGGGACAGCCCCAGAACTCGCTGGATGGGTTATGTTTTTGGTCTGGCCTAACCTTGCACAACAGCTGGATCCTCCTGATCCAGCGTCTGTAGTCAGGCAGATCCATCTCCTCTAATCCACAGCGACTGTGCTCGGCCCAAACGGGGCGGCCTGTTCAGAGTCCTCTAGAGGAAGAGGCGGAGCAACAATACGACAGCAGGAAGTGACTGCTCATGCAGAGATTTGCATAGATGCTAACGGCCTTGAAGAGCAAACACCAACACGACAGACCTCTCTGCAGTGAGGACGCTTTCACTCCACCGTCAACCTTTGCTTTACTCACACTGTGGAGCGCAGCAGCGCCCGACCACTGCATTATCTGATCTATGTTGATTGACGAAGCAATCATCCAATCACCTGCTGAATATGATTCTGAAAGGTTCTGCCCTCCCCAAACACTCTCTGTGGGCTGTTTCCCAGGTGGACAGGTGAGATAACTGAACAGTCCACCTGGTGTGGGTCTGGCCTTGAACTCCTCGGGACAGACAAAAGGTCAGAGTTCACCTGCTGAGACAGGTGACAGACTAATGCTGAGAACAGATTTATGCACCATCACAGCCCCACCAGCAGTCACAGTGACCTTCAGACCAACAGACCGGCCTACCACAGAAAGTCAAACAGGTTTGACCTCTGACCTGCCTCTCATCAGAGACTCAATTATACCAAAACTTTACCTTTGTAGTCGAAGAGGCGGGACTTCCTGCAGCGGTAAATCACTTCCTGGTGGCAGTGTTCTGATTGGCTGATGATAGCGTGCAGCTGTTTGGGGGTGGAGCTATAGTCAAAGGTCATGACATGAGGATTCTGCATGGACGAGCCGTGAACTCTGACATGAGTGCTGACGTTATGATGGACCACCGTCCACACGCCATCATCTATGAACAACATACATGAAGATAACATGTGTTAGCATGTTAGCATTGACACAAGCCATCATCTATGAATAACATATATGGGAGATAACAACATGTAAGTCTGTACACACATGAACATACATATTTGTTTACTTGTTTTGTGTACTTGTTTTGTTTATTTGTTTTGTGTATTTGTTTACTTGTTTTGGTGTTTTGTTCACTTGATTCATTCATTTTTTCACCTGATTTGATGTCTTATTAACTGGTTTTGGTTATTTGTTTAGTTGTTTTGGTGTTTTGATTATTTGTTTTATTTATTCATTTACTTGTTTACTTGTTTTGGGTGTCACCTTCAGCTGACAGCTAAATGAAGGCAGGCCTGTGATGGAGGGGATCGGGGGGGTCAGATACAAATCTCTGTCCCTCCAGAAGTAAACAGGCCTGCAGAGGAGCTGCTGCCTCATTCATCTGTCTGTTCTTTGTTGTGTTTGGATTCGTCCTGCATTTATTTCAGTGTGCAGAAATAAATGTGGGCTGGATTATATACGGAACTTTGAATGTGCATTTATTCTTGTGTTTTATAATATGCTTTGATTCTGTGCTTTCTGTCTTGTTGAGCACTGTGTGACCTCAGTTTTAAAGGAGCTGATGGTTACCTGCTCTGATTTCTCCTTATTCAATAAAGAAACACCATGTGACTCTTTGACTTTTATTTTAACTAATATGGGATGTGCATTGTATTTATATTCTGTGGATAACGTATCGAATGATTGCAAAATCATATAAAATCATAATTTTATCTAAAATCATTGCAATAAATGATCACAAAAGTTTAAATAATGACAGTGGGTCTTGTTGAATGTGATTACGATGTGTGGTGGGCAGTGGAATAAATATTAATTTCTGTTTGTGGGGTCTGCTGACTGAGAAAAGGGATGAGATTAAATAAATCCTGGATCTATGCCTGGTCTGGAGCAGGCTAGCTCCACAGAATAAATCTCCATGGTAACATATGTCAAAACATATCCCACTTCCCCGTATCCAACTTTTGTGCAACCACATCATGGATTAGTTGATCCAGGATAACCAAGATATCCCGGCTTAATCCATTATCTTGGTTTGTGCAACGGGCCCCCGGTCTGTCTGGATCTTGAGGTGTTTGATAAAAAGCTGCTGACTGTGGGAACTAGAGAGTCAAAGGTCAAAGGTCACAGCATGAACTTACCTGTCATGTTGCAGTACACCTTGGTGGGCTCCAGGGGGCCGCTGCCATCCGGGTCGATAGAGTAAAAACCAGAGGAGGCTCCGGTCAGCCTGTACGCCTCACAGGACGCCTCTGCCAACGCTAAGGAGAAACAGGGAGCACAGAGGTTAGTGAGGGCAGAGCCAGGGCCGCACGGTGCAGCAGCAGGTCGCCGGTTCGATCCCCGTGTCAGCTGGGCCTCTCTGTGTGGAGTTTGCATGTTCTCCCCCCCGAATGCGTGGGTTCTCTCTGGGCACTCCAGCTTCCTCCCACAGACCAAAAACATGCTCATCAGGTTAATTGGTGACTCTGGTTTGCTCTTTGGTTTGAGTGTGAGTGTGAATGCTTGTCTGTCTCTCGATGTGGCCCTGTGATTGGCTGGTGACTGGTTGAAGGCATACCCCACCTCTCGCCCATGTCAGCTGGTATAGGTCCCAGCCCCCAAAACCCCGAAAGGGATAAGTGGTATAGATGGACATTAAAAACACCTTTAAATTTACAAATCATTTAAAATCTGTTTTTACACAATTACATTAAAAATACCTTAAATTTTACAAAATAATAAATATCTATTTTTTAAGTAATTTTATTGAAAGAACTTTCAACTAAACAAAACACTAAATATTGTTTTGGTCTGCACAGTTGTGTTGGGGGCTCTGAGGGGCCCTGTGGTATCCCCATCTGGAGCTTGCATGTACGGAGCCTGGGTGAGTGAAGGTGGTGATGCTGTTGTGATGGAGGTCCCTGTGGTCGATCATGTGACTCCTCAGGTGGGTTTTAGAGTACAGGTGAGGTGAGGGGTGGGCGCCCTGTCTGAATAATTGTGGTCTTGGTCTGTTCCATCCACCTGTCCAGACTTTGTTCAGTTTAGACCCTCATTAAGCGTCTGACTGCATCTCGTTTAGATTCTGGTCTTCATAGGCCCCTCAGACTGCCCTCTGCCTGGGGCCCCAGAGTCACTAAAGCCTCCCCTTAACATGAGGTAGGTACCATTCAAAAATAAGACCAAATAAATTAAATATACAAAAATTTAATAAAATAAATAAAAATGAAATTAATAAATAAAAAAGAACAAAATGTGAGTTTATATGAAGGACGACGTACGTCTGTGGCAGACGGCTCCAGAGTGTCCCGTGTCTGAACAGTCACACGAAAACGAGCTCCAGGTCTGCAGACACACACCCCCATGTTCGCACAGGTTAGGGACACACCTGCAGGGGGCGACAGAGGTAAGGTCTGTTTCAATTATCTGATCATCATTTAATTAACATTTACCTCGTTAGGGACACACCTGCAGGGGGCGACACAGAGACAGGTGTGACAGAGGAGGATGTCGCTGGTTCACTTTTTCCGTGTGGACAGTAAACGTTTTTGTTAAGAGAGATCATCTGAATAAAGCCCTTTATTGCGTTTTTCTGTCAGGTGTTCTCGAGCGTTGGCACATCCCTATCGTCACAGAGTAAAGAGCTGGAGGTGTTTGAGCCTCATTAACGCTCAGTTAGTTGGAGCTCATGTTTAAATGTTTAAATGTTTGACATTAATTCAGTCCGTACTTCTCCTCTTCCTGTCCGTCTGTCCGTCTGTCTGTCTGTGAGCTCAGATGTGCAGCAAAAGCTCTGGAGCAGCAGATTAAAGGCTGATCCTCTTAGCTGAAAATCATGATGATGTTAAATCTGTGGTTCATGTCTGCAGACGTCTGGATGCTCTCAGGTCAGTTTCTCCGTCAGCAGGTTGTTCCCCAGAGTTCAGAGGTCGTTAAACTGTTGGTCGACTTTAATGCAGGTGTGATTTAAAGCACCTGCAGACATCTGTCGGAGTAAATATGAGGAGCTGACATTTATCTGGAATCCGCCAACAGTCCAACGCCCTGCTGAAACATCCTTTACAGTTGAGACTCAGGTGGGCGTGTCTCTGTTTGTTTGCTCATACCTGAGGAACCAATCAAACTGCTTCAGAACAAACAGGCTGAGCTCACCTGGAGAGGGTCGTCTCTGTCCCCTCAAACCCCCTGCGGTTTAAGAATGGTCACTTCCTGTTTACCTGTCTCTGATGCTGCAGGTGTCAAACTGCAGCTGGCTGTAGACTCCCAGCATGCTTTGCTGCACGCGTTGGAGGTCGATGTGCTGGTTGTTGATGGAGATGAGACGCATGCAGCCCTGAAAGGACGGCGTCAGGCTGGGACATCCTGCAGGGGGGCATCCTGTCCCAGAACAAAGATCCTCTTTAGGACATACAGAGGAGGTCTCACTCTGATTATTTTTAGAAACAAAATTAAATGATCATTACTACCAAAATAAGAGCATCACGTACCTCCAAAATAAAAGCCCCCTTGGACCTCTAGCTGCTCCCAGCGCTGCAGTGAGGACGCCGGCTCGTTGTCCAGGGTCAGACTGACCCGAAGGTCCCGAGTGTCCACGCTCACTGAGTGCCAGAGTCCGTCATTAACTCGCTGTCCTGAGGACAGACACAAGAACTTAACAGAGACACCAGGAAGACAGCTGATGGTCACCTCAACATGTCCACAGATCTGCACCCACGGGGTGATCCATCATCTCTGCTGAACGGCGTCTTCAGGCAGAAGGATCAGGAGGTGCTGAACTGTGACTCATGTCCTCATGGTGGAGTCTGGGCCCCCCCACCTGACCTGCTGCATCACCGTGAGGGCTTCAGTGACAGTCTGACGCCTCGGTGTAAATGTCAGCCATCTTCAGCTCCTGAGCATCAACCAAACCCGAGGACCCCCCTCTGCCTCACGCCTCGTTCTATTTGCACTCCATTTAATGTCCGATGGAGCGAGCGGACGCCAGAGCAGCGCCATCACAGCTCGACTCGAAATGCAACCAAGCTTGAGAAAGGATATAAGAGAGCTATGGAGAAACATCTGCAGAGTTTCACCACAATGTTCATACGTTTGAGATAAACCCTAATTGATCATCCCAGAGTGTTTACAGAAGATATTCACGTTTATAACAAAGACATTAATATTTATAAAAAGATATTCATGTTTATAAAAAAGATATTCATGTTTATAACAAAGATTTTAATATTTATAAAAAGATACTCATGTTTATAACAAAGATATTCATGTTTATAACAAAGATACTCATGTTTATAAAAAAGATATTCATGTTAGGAACAAAGACATTAATATTTATAAAAAGATAATCATGTTTATGAAAAGATAATAATTATAATAATAATAATAAATTTTATTTAAAAGCGCCTTTCACGACATTCAAGGACGCTGTACAAGATTAAAACAACAACAATAAAATCAACAATAACAACAGAATCAACAATAATCATAAGATCAACAATAATAATAGAATTATATCAATATTTATAAAAAGATATTGATGGTTTTAACAAAGATATTCATGTTATATTCATGTGCATTTGGTCCCTGGGCCATAGTTTTGACCCCCCTGCTCTAGGCTGTGGTACCTCAGTTGTTCTTTTTCCTGATTTCTGATGCCAGTGTGTGTTTGATCGTGCCCATGCAGCGCTGATGTTCTTACCTGCAGATATCTCCATGGCCCTCCCCTCGTTGATGCTCAGGGTCAGTCGGTTGTCCCTGATCCACAGGTTTATCCTCTGGTTTTCCCGGTTCAGTCGAGCAGACAACAGCAGCCCATCAGTGGTCCACGTCCTGAACTGGAACCTCACAGAGAAACCTCCCAAGATGGCTGACGGTGAGGGTAATGACAGGAAGCTGCCACTGGAGCTGATGAAGGTGACGGCGAGCGGCGAAGGCCTCGTGCATGAGAAGGTCAGGTTACCCTGAGGAAGCAGAGATGATGGTAAGAGCCTGAGCACACAGAGATGAGTCCTGCCTGTGGAGAGGAAGCAGAAGGTGGACCAGGTCAGGTTACACTGGTCTGAAACCAGCATGGAGCTCCAACCAGAGCTCTGCTCCAAATCCAGGATGGAGGACATGTCTTCAAGTGAAGATCTGGAGGTCCTCATGGGTGGGGCTCAGTGCAGCCACGGTCATGAAGTTCAAAGGTCAAGGACACTCAGGTGTTTTCAAATTCTCTGGTTTATTAGACCAGGTAAGGCCAGGGGTGAAAATCCCTCTTCATTGTAGGGGGGACAATAAACAGTAAAATTTCAGAGTGCATTTCTTGGGGGGGACATAAAAATAAATGCCACATTTTTTGCTGTGTTGTCTGACCCTTTCTTAAATGTCTTACATAGTGATATTTAACAATGACTGTAATTATGTCATTGTTCCTTATAAGTCTATTTCCTACCTGTCTACAGGTTTGTTTGTGCTAAACCAGCAATCCAAAGAGTGGTATTGGGTGGTATTTGTCAATTACACCATATGTGACCTAACAGAACTTCCTTGCTCACTATAAACACTACAGCAGCTTTACAAGAACTAAAAGCTCAATACAAGTTCTAAAAATAGAAAAAATACTTTAATGAATAACCCAACTATTTAAACTATACTTCAAATGCATGTTTTTATCAAACTGTCAACAAGCAGCATCAACAAAATCTGAATACCCCACAAAACGTAAAAATACACAAACCTCTAAAGCTTGTACTTGATCTGCTTTTATTGTTTATGTTGTAACAATGAGTGAATGAATTGAAATGAATTGAATGCACAGCTGCTGTAACAATTGTAATTTCCTGTGAAGGATTATTAAAGTATCTATCTATCTATCTATCTTAAACCATAACGTGCAACTGAAATTTATTTTCTCTGCCATTCAACTCACCTAATAATTAGCCAAGATTTAATTTTCCTTCAGTAAACGAAAAAATGTTTTTGCATAAATGTGTAGGCTACAAGTTCACAACATGAAGTAAATATCCAGTATAAAAGCATCTGACTTGAAAATTAATGTAAAGAGTGTTGATTTTAACTGGAGGACAATCGGGAGTGGACATTAACGGTCAGAATGTGATTAGAAACTGGACCTGTTCAAGTCTAACTCAAAGTTATCACTACTTTCTTTTTAAATCAATAAATCTAGATTTGAACATCAAACTCAAAGTAATAATAGCCTACAGAAATGAATTTATAAGTCTGGACAACAATATCTTACTAGAGAAATCTAAAACAGTGTAATATTTGTGTCATAAATAAGAGGATGAGGATGTCAGACGCTGACTGCCACAGTCTGTCTACAGGCAGAGAGCAGAGGCTGTTTGCAGCTGCATTAAAAAACTCTGGACAATTCACAGATTCATTGCAAACCAAACTGAACAGCTGTGCTGTATACAGTGCAAATTTCATTCCAGGTAAACAGTTAACTTTCTGTTTAATTAGCTTAATACTGGGCTGTGTTGATTTAAAACATGCCGGCAGACTTTGGACAAAGGAGCTGAAATGCTGCCTTTAGTGTTCTGTGTGTGTTTGTTGAACATGCAGAGTGATTAATGCTGTAACTTATGAAGTGTTCAGCGTTTTAACATACTTACTTACTCGTGGTCCTCAGCGGCTGTGCTGTGTGTGTGTGTGTGTGTGTGTGTGTGTGTGTGTGTGTGCGGCAGCAGCCACGCCGGGAGAAACAGTTGGACCAAACCACTGTGAGGTCGGGGGGGTTGTAATCTTTCAGTTGTTCAAATTGTCAAACAATGTGTTTTTAAGAAGCGTGACTTGTATTGTACCGTTAACAAACGTTACTATACTTATACAGAAAACTTTTATTTGTGTTTACAACAGGAGGGGACAACTTTATGGAAGGGGGGGACAAGACCCCTGTGTCCCCCCCGGGATTAGCGCCTATGGGTAAGGCTAACAACAGGTGGAGCTTTGGTAAGAGTTAATGATGTCACAAATTATGAGGACCAATGAGAATGATGACAGGTTAAAAAGTCCACCAATCCAGGATCTACAGATGTTACAGGACAATAGAGCTGTCCATCAAAAAAACAACCACACCCACGCCATCGAGAAAAAAGGTCTGAGCAACGGCACGTGATTAACACCCGTGTGGTGGTCCAGGACCTTTAGGACACCTGTGTGGTGGTCCAGGACCTTTAGGACACCTGTGTGTGGTCAAGGACCTTTAGGACACCTATGTGGGTGTCCAGGACATTTGGGATGCCTGTGTGGTGGTCCAGGACCTTTGGGACGCCTGTGTGGTGGTCCAGGACCTGTCTTCTGCCTGGAGGATTCCGTGGTTTCAGACTCACCACGGTGTAAATCTGAGGCTTGCGTCTCTTGGCGAGGTCGATGATGTTGATGCTGTTGTAATACAGGTTCTTGATGCAGCCGTCAAAGTTCCTCCGCAGGAATGTCCCAGGTTTGCCGGGCAGAGGGATTCCTCCAAAGCTCAGCTGGAAGACAGCAGAGACCCTCAGTCTGAAGCAGGACTGTTCTGATGCTGATTTACCTCAGAAGCTCCACAGTAGGCAGAACGTTACCTGTCCAGGTGTTACTGACCTCATAGTCCAGCTCCAGAGACTCCCCTGACCCCCTGGTGGTGAAGTGCTGTGTGTGCGAGTCCACACTCACGTTCAGCTGCCTGCTGAAGCGCTCAAAGGTCACATGGTGCCAGAGCTGGTCGTCCAGCAGAGACCCGAGGGTGACGGCCGCCGGACTGCTGCTGAGGGGGAGCCGAGTGTCATCTGGGGGGGACACGTGGACACTTGAACATGTGAACACATGAACACATTAACACGTGAACAGATAAACACGTGAACACATATACATGTGGACACATGAACACGTGAGCACATGAACACGTGGACACCTGAACAGATGAACAGATAAACATATAAACACATTAACACGTGATCACATTAACAGATAAACACATAAACATGTGAACACATGAAGACATGAACACATAAACACATGAACACATTAACACGTGAACACATAAACACATGAACACATTAACACGTGAACACGTGAACACATAAACACATGAACACATTAACACGTGAACACATGAACACATTAACACGTGAACACATAAACACATTAACACGTGAACACATAAACACTTGGACACATAAATGATCCCCCCCCCCCCCAAGGTGACTGTGTCTTACCCAGGTTGATGTAAAGTCTTAAGTGTCCCCGGTGCAGCTCCAGGGTGACGTAGTCTCCTGTCCGTCCCTCTCCGTGCACCAGGACGCCCTCTGCCTGTCGACTCTTGAAGCGCAGAGAGATCACGTCCTTCACCGTGGACATGGACTTCTGATTAAAACGATACAGCAGGGAGCTGTGGCCGTCAAAGTCCACCACGTCAGACTCTGCAGGGGGGACACGGACACTAGGTCAGACTCCACAGACTCTACTGCGACAGAACCTTGATTTTTTAAAAATGAAACAAATATTTATTTTAATATAATAAATATTTATTTTATTGTCCCTCGCCCTGGTCTGAGTTTGGGTGAAGGTGATTTGAAGACAATCATCAGGGCTTAAAGTTGATGGAATGTTCTGGTGCTGATGTTTGACCCTAATCTGCTCCAGGACATGTGTCCTGTCTCCTAGACCTGCTCTGACATCAGAGACACAGGATGGTGGGACGGATGCTTGGGGGATAGGACACAGACCTGATCTGGACCTGGACCACCTGCAGAGACCAGCAGTCCCTAAATAAGGGACACAGGTGAGCTATGGGCTCAGCTCTGCTGCCTGACCATCCCTTTGTCCTCTCTTTGTCTCTGTGTCAGGGGACATCCTCCAACTGAAGTCCTGACGTGTCCTGCTGTGTCCTAACGTGTTCTGATGTGTCTTGACATGTCCTGACATGTCCTAACATGTCCTAACATGTCCTAATGTTTCCTGACCTGTCCTAACATGTCCTTAAATGTTCTTATGTGTCCTCCGTTGTGTCCTAACATGTCCTGACCTGTCCTAACATGTCCTGACCTGTCCTCACATGTCCTAAGGTATCCTCAGACAGCATGACATGTTCACTGACTGTGCGAGCAGCCGTAGAGCTCCACCCTCAGCCCGATCCAGCCGCTTGGGTTCCAGTCCAGAGGAATGAACCTCAGGAACCTCGTCCTCAGAGATGGAGACAGTTTGACCTGCACCATGGAGTCAGAGTTCACGTTCCCCATGAACATCTGAAACAAACAAGCAAAAATAAAAACATTTATTTCACATAAGCAACAAACAGACAAAAATCACACCGTCTTCTGCTCAGTTTAAACCTCAGCGCTCCGTCACATCAGGTTGACCTTTACAGAACCAGACCAGAACCATGAGACCCTAACAAAATGCTGGCTAAAACCACCAACCAATTAGAACAGATGAGGAAGGACACGCTGCAGGACATGCCAGACATGGAGACAAAAACTTTAACCCTCTCAGACTCATGTCTCATACATACAGCATATGTAAATATGAAAATATGTGTATGTATAAATGAAGAGTTTGTCTTCAGCCTGATCTGTTTTGAACTGGAGCTATACAAATAAAGACTGACTGACTGACTGACTGACTGACTGATGGAGCAGGTCCAGAGTCTGTAGACCAACCCTGAGGGTGTCTGAAGAGTCCATCAGTTCTCACCCGGCCCCCGTCCTCCCGCCTGTACTCGGTCCAGCGCCGGCCCGTGTCACTGTGCAGCAGCAGGTATCTCCTCACCCAGTCCGAGCTGGCGGAGCGCCCCCCTGTGGCCACCGCTGTCACCTCCACCTGCTCCCTGAGGTCCAGCTGCAGCCACGGCTCAGGGTCCAGCCGGAGGGGGGACCAGCCCCCAGACCCTGGGGGGTCAGGAGGGTTAATAACAGAATCATCATGTGAGCATGTTTGAATGGAGCCTTCTGATTGGTCCTTACCGCCTCTGCCGTTGACCTTGGCGTTGTGAGCTGCAGAGCTGAAGGTCAACTGAGACGAGCTCTGAAAGGCAGACTGAGGTAACAGAGACACCAGAGGACTGCTGCAGGTATCTGAGACAGAGGGACACGTGAGACAAAGAGACACAGAGGGACACATGAGACAAAGACAGACACAGAGGGACACGTGAGACAAAGACAGACACAGAGGGACACGTGAGACAAAGACAGACACAGAGGGACACATGAGACAAAGACAGGTTTATAAAGAGGGGGTTGGATATGAACAGGACCTGTTCAATTCTCAATTCCAATAAAATTGGGACGTCATGTAAACATAAAAACTGAGTGCAATGATCTGTAAATCCTTCATGACCAAAATTTAGCTGAAAACACGACAAAGATGAGATACTGAATTTTCCAACAGGTTTTTTCTAAATATTCTCTCATTTTGAATTGGATGCCTGAAACACGTTCTTAAAAAGCTGGGACAGGGGCAACAAAAGATTTTGAAAGTTGATGAGTGCTGAAAAACACCTGTCTGGAACATCCCACAGGTGAACAGGTAAACTGGAAACAGTTGAGAGTCATGATTGGGTATAAAAGGAGTATCACTGAGAGGCCCAGCCAATCACAAACAAGGATGGAGCGAGGTTCAACTCTTTGAGAACAACTGAGCAAGAAAAGAGCCCAACAGTTAAAGAACGTTTTATCAATGAACAATTGATTTGTCATCTACAGTCCATCACATCATAAAAAGATTCAGAGAATCAGAAAGAAAAACCAACACTGAATGCCTGTGACCTCTGATCCCCCAGGCAGCACTGCAATAATAATAATAATAATAATAATAACAATAATAATAATAATACATTTTATTTATACTGCATTATAAAGCAGCATCATCCTGTAAAGGATATCAGCACGTGGGCTCAGGAACACTTCAGAAAACCATTGTCAGTTAACACAGTTCATCTCTACATCTACAAGGTCAAGGTCAAACTCTACCATGCAAAGACAAAGACAAATATCAACAACACCCAGAAACACCGCCGGCTTCTCTGGGCCGAGCTCATCTGAGATGGACTGAGGCAAAGTGGAAAAGTCTGCTGTGGTCTGAGTCCACATTTCAGACTGTTTTTGGACATCATGGACGTGGTGTCCCCTGGGCTAAAGAGGAAAAGGACCATCCAGACTGTTATCAGAGCAAAGGTCAAAAGACAGCATCTGTGATGGTATGGGGGGGTGTTAGTGCCCATGGCATGGGTAACCTGCACATCTGTGAAGGCTCCATTAATGCTGAAAGGTACATACAGGTTTAGGAGCAACATGCTGCCATCCTTCTTTTTCAGGGACGTCCCTGCTTATTTCAGAGACACTGAAGACACATTCTGCTCGAGTTACAACAGCAGGGACTAGACTGACCTGCTGCAGTCCACACCTGTCTCCACTGAACAGGTGAGGAGCATTATGAAGACAAACAGAGACCTGGACTGTTGAGACACTGAAGTCGAACAGCAAGAGCATCACCTTCTCCAGACTTGAGCTGAGGCCCTGATCCTGAGGCTGCTTTGTGTCTGAGCACCCACAGAGACGGGAGGGGGGGCACGACTCACTGACTGAACGGACCGTTCCCGTCAGGTCAGAGCGGTCCACAGAGGTCACAGGACCTGGAACAGGAACCTGGATGGAGACCAGTTCATACGGGGCCAACAGGCTGCTCCCAAGAACCTACAGCAAGGGTTCATTAAAGAAGCTATGGTAGATATCAGGTCAGGTGTTTGTGGTGTCGGAGCTGCTGTAGGAGGATGGTTTGGAGAGATGTTTGAGCCGCACTGCGCCTTTGACCTCAGGAGGTCAAGGTCATGCTGGTGAGTTTGTCAGGTGGACCTTCACATCGGCCTGTGAGAAGCTCTTGATGGTTATTGACAGGAGAAACCAGGTTTATCATGGACCAGCCCTCATGCTCTGTTCTTCAGCACCTTTACACCTGCCATAAATTCTCCAGGTGGGGTTAATCCCTCCCCTGTGGCCGCTGATTAGCTGTAGCCTCTCTGTGAGCTGCTACACCAGAATATTAACGAGTGGTGTGCTTAATTAACGTTGTTGGGCACCCATGTAGTGGCGTGCCTGAGGACTGATGCTGGGTCGTGATTCTGGATCACAGACAGGATGAGCTGGAGATAATCTGATTACTGAATTATGATCTGTAATCTGACTCCGTGCTGGATTACCACGTGTTCTCATGTAGGAACATCTAAAGGGCATCACTGAATCATCTCTCTGACATCCTACAGCATCTCCTGGTTTGTCCCTATATCCGATTGGATGGCTGATGTTGATCAGACCAACCCGAGCTTCAGTTTGTGCCATCGTTCTCCAAATGAAATGTTGGGACAGACTGACCTGAGTGGTGAAGGGAGCCTTTGGCAGTCAGGCTTTATTCATTTACTTTTTTCCAAGAAGTTTGTAAAGTCAGATGATCAAACTGGATTTTTGGATCAAGAAAAAGAAACAGAAAAAAAATACTGCTTGAAAAATTTAGAAAAAAATGTAATATTAAATGGTTGAATGTTGGTGCTCATAAGACAAATAACAAAAGACCACAGATTAACTGTTACCAGATGGTCTCTTTACACAGTTTGGTGGGGAAGAAAGCCTCTTAAAATCACAAACTTAAATCAGTATTTAAATGTTAGTCTAAAGTTTGAATGAACCTGATGACCTTCTGTCTGGTGTTGAATATCAGACTTCATGTAAAAAGTTTTGTTGAACCATCTTTATAGATTTCTGATAAACTCCGGATCAGAGCTAGAGACAGAACTCTCAGGACTCTTTCAGCCTGATCCTTCGTGACAGCAAATCTGTGACTGATGATCGATAAATATATGAGAGATAATCTGAGACACCAGATTATTCAGATTAATGAGATATAATTTCTTTAGGTGGTGATTAGTCTGATCCAAACGTCAGCCTGCTTTAAAATTATAATTATAATAAATAAGTCAGTGTGTGTCAGAGATACACATGCAGCATAACTCTGACTTTACCAAATCACAGCAATTAAGTTTTTATTAATATTATTATTTTGAATATTATTATAGCTATTATTACTATTACTGTTACTATTATTATTATTGATATAATAGTTATTATTATTATTATTATGATTGTTGTTATTAGTAGTATCATCATCATTATGATCATTAGGAGTATGGGGTATCGGACCCCCTCATACGGGCCATCTGTTCCCTGTACGACCGGTGCCAGAGCCTGGTCCGCGTTGCCGGCAGTAAATCGGACTCATTTCCAGTGAGTGTTTGACTCCGCCAGGGCTGCCCTTTGTCCCCGGTTCTGTTCTTAACCTTTATGGACAGAATTTCTAGGCACCGCCAGGGTGGTGAGAAGGTCCAGTTTGGTGACCTCAGGATCAGGTGTCTTTGTCATTAATCATTTAAAGCTGATTTTTGATCCAATATGAAAGAAAGAGCTGCTCTTCATGTCCGAGTTTACCTATTGGTCTGAAGCTCAGCAGAAACGATCCTGCTGACAACGGAGTCCTCAAACATCATTTAGCACTGAAACAGTCTGAACCAGGGCCAGCAAAACCTCAGGATTCAATGTTTAATTCTTTAGAGATACTAAAAACAACTGGTTGTAATTGTCTTTGTAAATATAATAATGTTAGAAAAGGAGATGTAATCAAAGTCACCCGAACAGGTTATTAATATTGGATTTACTGCTCTGTAAACATCACTCATGTTTTTCTGTTGCTGAAATAATTATACTGGTGCTAGAAGATCTGACAAGGTGAAACAGTTATACATTTTTTAATCATTAACTTATTTTAAGCTGTAGTTCCAGAGTGTCCATCATCTTTATGAAATGATAAAAATCAGAGACCACCATTTCTCATTACTGTCCCTGCTGAGACATCAGAGAGTGTACTCACAGTGCGAGGCAGCAGCCGAGGCTCTGACGAACAAAATCCAGCAGAGAAGAAGAAACAGATCCATGCTTGGTCCACAGAGAGAGAGAGCAGAGTGAGGGAGCTGCTGTATCGCCCGACCTGCTCACTGGGGCGATCAAGAGAGAGGGAGAGAGGGGGGATGGGGGGTGTTATTGTTCACAGCCAGCAGGAGGCAGCGTTGTTCTCCCAGCTGAGGGGGTGGTCCTTTAACCGACCAGGACACCAGAGGTTATTGAAGGCTGCAGAGTCATGTGACCTCTGGTCATCAGACACAGACGTACTGTAAACACCTTCAGATGAACATTTTCTCCGAGCAGCTCCTCCACAGCAGGAACATGAAGCCAGTGCTGAAGAGCCAAAAACTGCAGTTCCTAAGGTGTCCACTAGAAGACATCAGGGAGGAGTTTGATGGTAGGAGGATTGTTCTGGAGCATTTGGATTTACTTCCAACCGCACAAGTCTTCAGGTGATGTGTGTTTGTCATTGAGGCCTTCAAAAGAGAAATCAGATGGTGTGTTTGGGGTTTCCACAATGAGCCGAGCTCTCCAGAATGACACGCTGACTGACCTGGGCTGAAGGACATGAACAGGAGGCTGTGAAGCACTCAGTCTGGATTAAATTGTATGAAACTCCTGCAGAGGGAAGAACTGGTGGAGTGCTCTGGTTTTTAAACATGAAAACTTGTGTCCATCAAGCCATCCCTCTGGTGGTCGAGACGAGATCAAGAGACTCCATGAACACAGAGGAACATGTGGAGCAGAAGAAGGTCAGCAGGCCTCTGGACTGATGAGTCCAGATCTGACATATCTGGACTCATCAGTCCAGAGACCTGGCTGAAGGCCTGGAGAGCAGGACAACAATGACGTCTGCAGGCAACAGTGAGTCATGGAGGAGGTTCATCCATGGTGGAGCTTGTCTCCAGCTGTTGGCTGATTGATCATCTGTTCAGTTTGATTGATCAAGGTTGTGTCTGGATGGTCCAGATGGTTGCAGAGTTCACAGATCTTTATGTCTCATGTTTTGGGCTCTTGTCTGTCAGCTGTGATTCTCTGCTCCTCGGTCTGCAGTGGTTTAGGACACCTTCAGACTGGAGGTCACTGATCCTCTGAATCAGCTCACAGAGACGAGAACCCTCCTCATGTTTCTCTGCAGAACCACCATCAGCTCCAGGACATCCGTGAGGCCGGGGGCCACATGGGGCCCATGATAATCTGTTTGTTTGTTTTTGTGATCCATCCACAGGAAGTCTGTCTGTTCCTAAAAACATTAAAATGAGGATTTAGCTCTGACATCCTGTTAAGACACTGAAACACGTTACATAACACAGGAAGCACTTTAATACTTTATCCTTCTGACAGACGTCCACAGAGCAGCGGGCTGATGTTCTGCAGTGAGGACCAACAGACGGAGCTATAAACCTCAGGAATGACCTCCTCACTGAAGATGAGATCCACCTTCATAATCACCTGGGAGCTTAATTATTACTTTAATTCATCATCTGGTCTGAAGGAGCTCAGCTGAAGTTATCTTTTTGCTGGGTCTAAACAGTGCTCCGTGGTGCTGATGGGAAGAAGAGCCATGGTCAATGTTCTGTCAGGGCTGACCTCAGCTCTAACCCTGGGCAGATATGATGAGGTGTTGATAACGCTTGCTGACATCTTAGAGATGGACAGAAGGTTGGAACACCAGCCCAGACCAAACCACTGCAGATCACCATCAGCTCTGTCAGGGAGGGATGGAGGACAGTCCAGAGCAGAGCCAGCCAAAACCCTCTACAGTTCACCACAGGGAGATGAAGGTAGACCTTAGGAGAACAGCTCCTGGAGGAGATCATCTCCACATCCCTGAGACCAGACATCACTTTGTGGTTTTAGGGTAGAGAGAGACTTTTTTTCTGGTCGAGCTGACTGTCCCAGGAGGAGAACTGTGACGGGACAACTGGAAGGAAGTTTGGAGAAACCAACACGTGGTCCAGAACTAAAGTTAAGTAGATGTTAGAGTGGAGAAGATGAAACAGCTGCTGGAAGCCTGAGGGAGAAGGTCAGTGATGTGACCCCACTGCTGACCCAACGAGTAGACTGTGATGAAGTTTTGGGTGGATGACAAAGGTTCTGCACCACCTGAGAACATTTTTCTTCAGTCCAAGGCTGCAGCCACCAGAGGAGGATCTGCTGACATGTGATGTGATGATGTTCAGTCCCGTGGTAAGGATCAGCTCTGCTAACCCTAACTCCTGACGGGTTTCTTCTGAAACTATAAATAAATTCTGATAACCTTATGTGAGGCTCGTTTCCAAATGATGAGGAGTCTGAGGTTTAATTCACAGCCCTGGGTGGAACATCAGAAGAACCCAAAGTTCATGTTCAGGCCTGAGGTCTGAGGATCAGTGACAACACAGCTGGCTCTAAATCTAAATGATCTTGTCCTCAGATCAGCCGATGAGGGATTTTAATCAAAGTGACTGAAGGTCAATCATGATGTGATCTCCATCAGGAGTTGTTTAAGACCTTCAGTTAAAAACCATGAAGTCTACCGGTCCAAAGCAAACATCTCAAAGTGCTTCTGCATATGTGTTGTTCTCAGGCTTTAAAAGCTCCATCTTCTTCTCCAGGATATTTTTGTTGTTTGTGTTTCTGCTGCAGAGATGATCCTCTCTCTGCTGCTCAGTCAAACATTTATAAAATCTCTGAAAGGCCGCTCATCAATCTTTCATTTATTTGATTTATTCTCTGTATTTTTATTATTCAACTGGTGTTAGAGTAACGGAGGAGCTGAGGAGCTTTTCTCAGATCAGCCTTTAATGGACGGAAACATCTCAGCAGGACGAACAGAAAAATGAAAAAATATAAATAAATACTCAGAGCGCTCGGAGAAGCACTCAGACCTGTTGCAGCTGAGGACCTCATGGAGAAACAACCAGGCCAGCAGATCCACCAACCCACAAACCTATCCAACCAACATGGAATAAATTAACCAACAAACCATCCAACCATTCTCCAGCTGAGAAACTGTTCATCCAACTGGTTATCCAACCAACCCACAACCAACCAACCAACCAACCAACAGAATGCCAATATAATGCCAGTAATGCCAGTATATATGCATATATATAAATATATAATCGCAGGCCTGGAGCAGCTCTGACTGAAAAGAGACTGGTGTATCTCTGTTGAATCAGCGTGAAACGGTCCTGATAACTGAAGATGGATCCTCCATCATTGAGACTTCCTCTGGATTAAGATCAAAAGTCAGGACGGCGTCAGTGACTCAGTGAGTCTGGCCCCGCTCTTCTGTAAAGCATGGTCAGATACCACCACAGCAGGAGACACAGCAGAGACCATCTGCTGCCATGGAAACTAAACTTTGTGGGCTTAAAGCCAGGGCCATGATTAAATTATGAGTCCAAGCAGATGTTGGTGACCATCACCAGGACGTCCAGACTGAAGCACAGTCATTATCTTCATCCAGGCAGCTGTGAGGACGGGACCATCTGCTCAGGACGCTCGATTCTGAAAGTCTCACCGGGTTCCTCCAACATCTGCTGGCTCTCTGACAACAGGGCTCACTCCCACAGATGTTGTTGCACGAGGAGGAACAACCAAGAACATCTGTCCGCAGGAGAAACATCTTCAGCAGCACATCAGTCCCAGAGGATCCCCAGAGCTCAGAGACGTTCAGGATGGAAGTGATGCTGTGAAGAAAATATCTTTGTTTTCTCCAAACATGAGGACACCAGCCTGTTTGGAGCCTGAAGAAGTTAAAGCAGGTGGTCCTGACCAGATGAAATAAACAACCCCTCCAACAAGTCCTGGGTCTGCTCTGGGGCCTCCTTCCAGGAGACCTCTGAGGGAATGGCAGAGTAAATATTCAGAGGTGGCCCTCAGACCTCAGGCTGCAGATGAAGATCTCCGATAAGTATTATTATTACTTATCATTCATCACTATGAACTGAGTCAATTCTGAGGGACACCTGACAGACAGGAAGAGGAATAAAAACACAAACAGCAGAAGCAGCAGACTTTGTGAAAATTAATATTTGTGTCATTCTCAAAACTTTTGGCCAAGGTTGTACAGGGGAACTGTTGTATTTTGTTGTTTTGGGGGTTTTTGTTGTTTTTTAGCGGATTTTGTTTTTCTTATCATATTGTTTTCATTTGCTGTCATTTCTGATCCTCTGAGTTTGTGTTTGCTGTTGCTTCTTTTCTTTGTCCTCCATTTGATTAAATAACTAAATAAATATTCTGTATGATTCACTCTCTGCTCTTTTAGTTTTTCCATTCGGACTGAAACTGTAAAATAAAAAAAATCTTCCTTTCTCCAACTGCAGAGGCTGAAATATTAATGAGTGTGCATTATTTTGATGCTGGGATGTTTTATTCAGCCCAGTGGACAAAAATCGGACTAAAAGCAAATAAAAGGTATTCCACGTAAAACAAGCATCAGCTCCAGGTTTAGAAAAGTCTGAATAAATCAGAAGATCTTCCTGCTCACATGTTCCTGAGGATGAGAAGGAGAAATATGAATTATTAAATTAAATATACGTCTGAAACAAGACGCTGGTTTCTTCAGAGAGGAGGCTCCACAAGGTTATTAAAGTTTGATAAATATGGAGCAGAAGTCCGTTTACAGACTATTATAATAATTATGACTGTGCTGCAGCATCACATCAGTTTATCAATCCTTGGTTCTTGATGTTTAAAGAGCTGGGACAGGCCCCTCAGACCTCATGGAGGGGGTCTGCTGTTGCTGACGTTAGCATGAAGTGGACACATGAGGGAGAAACCTGAGCTTCAGCCCCCTGTAGACAGGTGGTAGGGACTGATCTCACTCTTAAAGACTGAGAATAAAGAAACCAAGTTTGAAACTGTTCAACTAAAACATGGTATTAGACCAACATGTTCTTCTTGTTGTCTTTCTTCTGATATCTGACCCCACAGCCTGAGCCAGGAGGAGAACTGGTCCTGTACAGACTGAAGACCTCCTGCGAGCAGCTTCAGACTCCATGACCTCCTGGTCCTCCTTCTTCCTCCCCTACAACAGCTCCTCCTCCAGAGGCTCCTCTCAGATTATTCAAATAATTACCGTAATTTGACAATAATATAATATAACACGCCCTCGAAATATTTTACATATTTTGCTTGTGCTTGTGTATAAGACGCACCCGAAAATTAGACCTTATTTAAGAGCAAAAAAAACGTGTTATATATGAGAAATTATGGTATGTGGATGCAGACGCACATTTATGGTTACAGGGAGCTGCTTCCTCTTTAATTAACATTTATTCATCAGCTGATGTCCTCGCAGGTGATTGACTGGGTTTTAAAGATGAGGGAGGTGACGCCAAAGAGAGCAGCGCTGTTCCAAAAGTTTGTTCCTCAGGGTCGAACCCTGCTGTCCCTCAGAGGCAGTACATCCATCAGGACTGATCACATGGCCCCTCTCACTGAGTCAGACTGCCCTCATGTGGACACAGAGGGAACTGCAGCACATGCTTTATATCAGACTCTGATGTTAAAGCAGTAAATACAGACTAACTTCAGACTGCCCTCATGTCCAGATGGTTCAGATGGTTCAGATGGTCCAGATGGTTCAGATGGTTCAGATGGTTCAGATGGTCCTGATGGTCAGCGTTGCATAACCATGACCTGTATGACTGAGGACCGACACAGATGTCTTCAGGCACTTTTACTGAGGTTCTTGATGTTTTTATAGTTTTTATAGTGGATTTGGTCACAGCTGGTCCCTGAGCCACCAGTTGCATACATCTGTCCTGAAACCTCATTGTCTCTACACCTGAGAGTTACCGTTGTGATGTCAGACTGATGTCAGAGTTACAGGGTGTACAGCATGATGTGGAGGTCGATGCTGTAGACCCTTAAATCTCTTAAAGAGCACACAGGGGGCTGTTTGAGACCATCTGATCTTTGTGGTCTTTCCTCCTAAAATAGGACCATAGGGTTTGGACTTCTGAGGGCACTGATCTTCCTGCTCTCAGCTTGGACGCTGAGCTGTCTGAGCTCTCACAAAGACATGTCTGATGTTCAAGCCGTCGTCTGCTGTGATTGGTGGAGCCCCCTGAGATCGATGCTCCTGCAGGAACACGTCAGATGTTTACAGAAACATCTGCTCCAGTCAGAGATAAGGTTCCAGCTCCACCACCTCCATCATCATCCAGAGGATGGTCTTCATCACCTGAACTGTTTACCAGACTCATCCAGCGGGGTTATACCCTGGTCATCGGCCAATCACAGGGCTGACATACAGAGACAAACACTCACACCGTGGGACAGTGTAAGGAATCTGTGTCCAAAGTCTCCATGTGCCTCACTGGAGGTCTCCTGATGCAGTCCTTAGATCCCAGAGACACAGATGGGTCAAACTGAGGACACAGGATGTCAGTCTGGAGGGCACAGACCACTAAGGATGATGCTGATTGGCTGGGGGATGTTTAATGACATTAAAAATCAGTTATCAGGCAGATTTTATCCAATCAGAGCACAGACAGAAGAACAAGAACATGTTGGCTGTGAGCCATCCACAAGAGGACAGGTTTGGACGCCTGTTTGGTCCAAAGTCCAAACGTACGTCTGATTCCAAAACTGATGTTTGAGTTTAACGTGTTTCATGGTTTATAACAATTTTGATCTCATCCAGCTCAGCTGACAGCAGATCTTTGGGCATGAAGCTCCAACATCATCACAGACATCCACATTATTCCAGAAGGTCCAGAGGCAGACACACACTCGCAGCGCTCCTGTCTCCCTCTGGTCTGCTTCTCCACCTACACCATGACTGCTGACATTTACAAGCAGTTCAAAGTACTAGTGTGTCCTAAAACCTTTAAAACCATTTCAACACAGACCGAACAACATTCAACACAGACCGCATCCAGACCAGAATCCAAAAACTATTTCAGTCGTCCCTCAGACCCTGAGAGGAGGCCAATGATTTAATCAACTCATTAAGTCAGGACTTGTTACTGCAGGGTCACCGATGAACTAATCATGCATGTCGCAGTCACTGAGTCATTAACTCACTGAGTCACTAACTCACTGAGTCACTAACTCAATGATTCGTTTACACTGATACTGACTCACTGATTCATTATCCCACTGAGTCATTAACTCACTGAGTCACTAACTCACTGAGTAACTAACTCAATTATTCGTTAACACTGACAATGACTCATTGATTCATTAACTCACTGAATCATTAACTCACTTGAGTCACTAACTTACTGATTCGTTTACACTGATACTGACTCACTGATTTATTAACCCACTGAGTCATTAACTCACTGAGTCACTAACTCAATGATTCGTTTACACTGATACTGACTCACTGATTCATTAACTCACTGAATCATTAACTCACTTGAGTCACTAACTCAATGATTCGTTTACACTGATACTGACTCACTGATTCATTAACCCACTGAGTCATAATTCACTGAGTCACTAACTCAATGATTCGTTTACACTGATACTGACTCACTGATTCATTAACCCACTGAGACATAATTCACTGAGTCACTAACTCAATGATTCGTTTACACTGATACTGACTCACTGATTCATTAACCCACTGAGTCATAATTCACTGAGTCACTAACTCAATGATTCGTTTACACTGATACTGACTCACTTATTCACTAACTCACTGAGTCACTAACTGAATGATTCGTTTACACTGATACTGACTCACTGATTCATTAACTCACTGAGTAATTAACTCACTGAGTCATTAACTCACTGAGACACTAACTCACTGAGTCACTAACTCAATGATTCGTTTACACTGATTCTGACTCACTTATTCACTAACTCACTGAGTCATTAACAGAGCGACATATCTGTCCCTGCTGCTCTGTTCAAATTCTACAGCAGTGTCTTTGTCTCCCCCTCCCTCTCTCTCTCTCTCCCTCCCTCCCTCTCTCTCTCCCCCTCTCTCCCCCTCCCTCTCCCTCCCTCCTTCTCTCTCTCCCCCTCTCTCCCCCTCCCTCTCCCTCCCTCCCTCTCTCTCTCTCTCTCTCTGTCTCCCCCTCCCTCCCTCTCTCTCTCTCTCTCTCTCTCTCTCTCTCTCTCTCTCTCAGCAGACAGTGCTCAGACCATCGTGCTCTCGTCCCCTCTCAGGTTCAGCTCCTCTAAGTTAGGATCAAATCAGTTAATTTAAACATCAGGATTCTTGTAGTCTGATCTATTAATCCTGGATTTTCTGGTTTGATTGATTTGGTCTGGATTCATCTGGTCTGGAACATAAATGTTTTCTCCATGTTGATCTCAGGAGGACTATGGGCTCTGACTCTTCTTCTGCTCTGCTGCCTCCAGGTAAGACCTCTCTGTTAATGTGACCATCAGCCGGGGCCCCGGGGCCACATGAGGCCCCCGCAGCTTCAGTCAGCACAGTTTGTCCTGATTGGTCCATATTCAGTCCGTCAGAGTAGCTCTAACCTCTGGGTCTGTCAGCAGGATGATGACAGGGACTGATGTCTCTGTGAACATGTTTAGACTGAAAACCTGTGACGTGTTTTCAATGACTCCTCCACACTGGGCCCTGCAGCAGCTACAGAGACCAAACCACCCAAATCTAAATTTACTCACAGAAGCTCCCGGCTGGTGTTTGGCTGAATGTCTGCAGTAACTCAGCAGCACTCTCAAAGCTGATTGGCTGTTGCAGAAGTTCAAGTTTACGCTGCCCGTTTGACAGTTTGTGTCGATCACGTGACAGTTCTGCTGTCATATTCACGTCTTCTCTTTCACTTCCATGTTTTTCTGAAATCAGGTTGAGGTCAGCAGCGTCCCTCCCCCTGACCTCTGACCCTTAGATGAGTTTGTTGGTCTATCTTCATGCTAGTTTGGTGCAGTGACCGTGTGTTGATGTGTCCTCAGGCTCGCGGCGTTCCTCCAGAGTGCGACATCGACTACATTTTACTGCAGGAGGAGTTTTCCTGTGTGGAGACGCTCAGAGACAACAGCAGCTCGGAGACGCATGGTGAGATGCTTCAGTCTTCATCTTCACTGATGTTTGAACTGATGTTTGAGCAGCAAAAGAATCATCTCACATCTCTGACGAGAAAAGTTTGATATACCGAAGCCCTCAGCAGACAGGCGGACATGTTTGATTTAACTCAAACTGTAAAAAGTTCTTTGAGGACACGTTCCTCAGACATCAGGAAGGAGACCAAAGACTAAAGGACGCAGAAAGACCTGAATCATCCAGGCTGAGACCTTCTCTGAAAAATGTCTCTGACTTACCAAAGAGAGCTGAACCTGAAAACAAAGCTGCTCCATCCTCACCCTCACCTGAGGTCAGGAGCTCCTTGACCAGAAGGTCCAGACCTCTGGTACGAGTGTCAGACTGAGACCCTCAGGAGAGTCTGAGCTCAGCCTCAGAGGTGAGGAGCATCCAGAAGATCTCAAAGAAGAGCCTTCACATCAAAATGGAGTCAGCTGAGGTGGTTCAGGAGGAGACCCAGAGCCTGCTGGAGGGAGTGTTTCTCCTGGACACGTGACTGAGATCCTGCACTGACGTGTTCTTCATTTAGCTCTCACATCAGGGCAGGTTCACGTCAGGAAAACTAAAAAAAAAGTCTTTTTTATTTTGCAGAAATGAATCAGATCTTTAAGTCATGAATGAAATGGCCCCCCCCGTCACACCGTGGCCCTCCGCAGCAGCGGTACAGTCCGCTCAGAGGACCGAGGGTCAGGGGTCAGCAGCTGGTTTGAACTCTAACACCTGACGCCTGATTCAACACCTCAGCCTGTAACCCTCTCCTGATGAAGGTCTCTGAGTTCGGATAAAGAACAGAAACACTTTTGAAGAAAAATCGTGATTAAAATGAAAGTCAGACGTCAGTTAAAGACTCCATTTATTACGGTCACTGGTTCATCTGTAACACCGCTGCACCCTCATGATGGAGACATCATACAGGCTTTAGGAGGTCAAGAGGACTGCTGTGGGTGTGCTCGGGGTCATGTGGCTGCATGTCGCACTGGTGGAGATGTTCAGCCATGTTCAGCCTTATCTTCTCACTGAGAGCCTCTTCTGGCCCTTTGAATGAGATGTTCAGAGGATCCTGGAGGAGCAGCAGCAGCCGTGGTCCTTCATTCCCCAAACATCATGGTGTTGTTTTAGTTGAGAGCCCCCTGCTGGCAGAGTTCAGACATCACATCACTTCACCATGAAGACGGTGCAGAGCTCATGTCAGCATGTTCTCCCATGTTCCCGTCCCTCTGACTCAGAGACCTTTCTAATGACCCTCCTGAGAGTCTGGACCAGACTGTTTATCTAAAAGCTTCTCAGTCTGGAGATGTCCTTCGGGCCCTTCTGCTGTCTCTCTCCCTTTGACTGATCACGTCATTAAATCAAACAGCTCCTTCCTTCAGACACTCAGGAGGATCAGCGTCAGCACCATGGAGGAGAAGATCTGAGACTGGCTTTCATGGAGGGCCATAACATCTGAAAATTGCTTAAATTCAATCCAGAGAAGTATGACCCATTCTGTGCAGAATTTTCAGCATGGTCCCTGAAGTGAAGTGAAGATATCAGTTCCATGAGATCAGGAAGATCATGGGGCTTCATGACCTTGGGGTTTGACCTATTAAAACTAAATGAGTTCACTCTTGAGTCAGTGACATTTGACTGAACATCATAAAAATCCCTTCATGTATTTCTGAAGTGTTGAATAAAAAACAGATTAAGCAGAGGGTGATCAGAAGGCCCTGAGACCTTAACCTTTGACCTCAGAGATCTGTACATGCTCTCAGGAGTCCTGGAGATGGTTTGTGGACCTGAGACGCTGTGCTCACAGAAAAGTAGTGAATGTAGAGCTCTGACCTTTGACCTAAACAGAATCATCCGTGACAGAGACCCTGTTATTGAGACTTTGTCTCCCTGAGGATCAGACCCATGGATCCAGAACTGAGACCTTCATGCTCCCCGTTGTGGACTGAAGGAAGGTCTGATCAAAACCAGCATGTTAGAGTGAAACACTGACTGAGGCTGTTTGTCCTCTGATAAGGCCTGTCCCTGCACTCTGAGACCAGCAGTCTGTTCTCAGCAAGAAGCTCTTCATGGTCCCTGGAGCTCCTGAAACAGCTGAAAAGAGGTTCTGATAGAATCAGAGCTTTAATCCATATGAAACGTGTGCACCTCAGAGGAAGTGTCTGTACCTCCAGCCATCAGGGACATGCTAATATCATGAACTGTGAGCTGATTTCATTTCAGGCTCAGGAGAAACCTCATCACGTCCGCTCAGAGCGAGAGGAATCACATTAGAGTGAGCGATGGACCAGACGATCTGAGGGAACGTTCTGCACAAACACTGGCTGAAGATAGCTCAATCAGAGAGGACAAACACAGACCAAAGATTCAAGAACCAAATCCACCAAATCCTGAGCAGCAGCTGGAGTGGACTTTACAGATGAGTTTATTCACCATGAAGACCTTTTCTATCTCCAACACATCAAACTGTTTGGATTCATTTATTAAAATCTAAACAAACATGTTTACTTCAGCTGGAACAATCATCCTCTCTCCATCTGCTACTAGGTGACTTCTGCCTCTAGTGGACACCAGAGGGAATGCAACACTTTGGCACTGTCTTCAGTTCTGAACACCTGAGGTTGGCTCTCGGCCACTCTGACTCAAAGTTAACTGATTGGATTATTGGAAGGTCATCATCATCTCTGTCAGTCCCCTGTTTGAGCACAGGATAGATCAGGTGGACCTGCTTGACCTGCTGAACCAGGTGGACCAGGTGGACCAGGTGGAAGTTGTCTGTGACTTGAGAGATGCCATATCACTTCCTGAGTACTGCAGAGATGCTCTTGAGCAAGGCACTAACAGACCATGACTCTGACTGTGGAGCATGGGATTCAGCACATGTCAGAGAATCAGAAACCCCAGGACACAGACAAACCGTCTTTTTCTCTCTGCTGTACTGCAACTCCTGGAGAGCCAGACTGAAGTTTAAATCCACTTAAAGTCTGAAGATCAATCACAGAGTTGTTTTTGGAGAGGATGTGTTCTCAGCAGTAAATCAGAGTGAAGGGCCTGCTCTGTCCTCTCTTGGACCAGGCTCTTCATCACTGTTTAGAGAAAAATAAAGATCTGCTGCTGGTTCCTCTGAGAGCTTTCATGGAAACATGAGAAGACGTCCAGAGGACCTCTGAGGAGCTGCATCTCTACATCTGCTTCATTTTGAGCTCTGAGTGATCAAAACTGAAAAGGTCAAAATAATAATATAGAAATATAAAATCAAACCTTCACCTTCATCAACAGAATTCACAGACTCTGTGAACATGAACTGATCAGTTGACCTTTAACCTTTAGACCAAAAACAGAGACTGAATGTTCACTGATGATGAAGACCGAGGGGTCAGGCCTTTAGAGCTGTGGTCTTCATCACATGATTGTTGGTGGGTTAGAGGCACATGATGATGAAGATGATGATGATATTACTGATATTGATAAAGATGATGGTGATGAAAATAATGATGGTGATGACAATAACGATGAAGATGATGATGATGGTGGTTTCTGCTGCAGGCTGCGCTGGCTGGTGGGATCAGCTGAACTGTTGGCCTCACGCTGCGGTTGGGGACGTGGTGTCTCAGCCCTGTCCCAGGTTCTTACACACTACAGGTGAGACACACATGGACTCTCAGTGTCTGTTAATGTCCACTCACTCCACAGCCAGGGGCCCAGAGGGTCTCTCACTGTGGAGGTCAGACGGGCTGCGGGTTGGACCTCTAGACCTAAAGCGGTGACAGGCCTGGGTGGGTAAGTAGCTTTGACCTTCACTTTGACCTTCACTGGAAAACACTGTGACCTCCAGAGTGAAGCAGAAGTTATGAAGCTGCTGTCAGTCTGGAGAATGAGGAGTGAGGGATCAGTCATGTTCTTCACACGGATGCTGGATGCCACCATGAAAGCTCTTGGTAAATCTCAACTCTGTGGCTCTCCTCACTGACAGGCTACATGGATGGATGGTTGGTTGGATGAATGGATGGGTGGTTGGATGAATGGATGGGTGGTTGAACAGATGGAGGGATAACTCATTGGATGAATAGGTGGCTTAATGGATGGATGGATACACTGATAGTTGGTTGGATGAACAGATGGATGGGACTGCTGTCCTCAGTCCTCCAAGTTAATGAATTGTGTTAATTAGTTAATTAATATATGACTGTAGTCTCGAAGAGTAAAACGAGCAGAGTCCAGACTGAGATGACAGGAACATTCGTGCAGATCTCAGAAACTCTGCAGATGAGTTTTCTTCGACTCAGACCAAGTCAAAGTGGGCGTGTCTGTGACTCTGGACCAGCGAAACAGCTGAAACTGAGCTGAAGTATTGAGGTTCTGTTTGTGAGCCTGACTCTGAAAACAAGGACAACGATAATTCTTCAAACTGAACGTTCGTAGCGTCACAGTATCTATGCTCAGACGGAGGGATGGCACAGGAGCTCCTGTGACTTTTTACTCCTCAGCACGAGGCCCGCTCAGTGACAGGAGCACGACGTGAAGTGGATGACAAAGTCCAACATCATAACAAGGACACGAAATGTGATCATTTACCATCAATGAAGAAAATAAGTTCAGCCTCATTTGACTGAAAGCAGAGGTGAAAGGTCAGGGCTGTTAGACCAGGAGACTTTGCTTAATCACACCAGAGAAGCTGTTTTTGACTTACTGTGCTAAAATTCAGGCCATAACAGTGTCTCTATTCTAAGGTTTACAATGCATGAACACTAAAATATCAAATTAATACCCAGCCCTACCCAGCACCAGTCTGAAACCATCAGACTGGAGTCAGTTAGACCTGATCCAGATCTCACCTTCATCACCCCCATCAACAATGACGTCCTGCCATGTTTATTTGATTTACGCACCATCAGGAAAATCAAACAGAGACTCACCAAACCAGACCTGAGACCTTTACCACCACCCATCACTGTAACTCTGAGGACTAAACCAAACATCAGTAAAACCGGACTCAAGCCCTCATTGCCAACGCTCCATCACTGTCTCTGAGGAATGAACCAAACATCTCTCCCCCTCTCAGCAGCGTTAAACACAGCAGCTCTGGTCATCAAACGGATCCAAACAGATGACATCACATCAACACAACTGCAGCCTCATGACATGAACGCCTCGTTAGTTCAGGAATCAGTCTGAAGATTTGAATGATCACTTCTAGAGGCCATCAGTGGACTCCATCTGCTGAAGTTATCTTCTCTTCTCTTTGTTAAAGCAGTTTCACAGCGGAGGTCACATCTTCACAGTCACTCACTGATGGTTTGAAGTTAAGGTGTCCATCAGCCCACACACTCTTGCCCTTTTATGCATTTACACGCCACTGACGCAGCAATGGGAGCAAACTGGGGTTAAGTGTCTTGCCCAAGGATACATCAACATGTGATAGCCAGGTTACAGACAGAGAGAACTACCAGGCTGTGTCTGTGTGGGTCCATTATGGCTTTTAGAGTCTGTGTGGTCCTGGCTCTGGGCTGAGTAACAGATCTGTTGACCCCTTTGAGCCAGCCCCGACCCTTGACCCTCAGCCTCAGACCCAGCCACAGGATGTTTGGTTCACGGCTGAATCTCTGAGATACAGCTTCCTGTCAGCAGTGACCTGGGCTGAGCCTGATGATGGCAGCAGCTGACTGTAGTGTGTCTCTGTCAGTGAGCTGCTGTGACGGACCTGGACCTTCTGGACCTTCTGGACTTTCTGGACATGCTGAGGTTCAAGTGTGACACGCTCCTCTGGTTTGATCAGAGTGTCACAAACACCACAGCCTGTCATGGATGCAGTTCGGCTTTTCTTTGAGGTTTTAAATTAAAAACCTCAAAAAATTTTAAAAAAAAACTAACATTCCTTATTACTGACATTTAGTACAGTGTGTCGTTATCTCTGTGAAATTCTAATTAAAGGCAGAAGATTCAAAATGCTCCTCATCGTCACACTTTTATTTGACACAGCGTCCCAGCTCTTCTGGAGACAGAGTCACTGCGTCTGTACTGACCTGAATGTCTGTGTGTGCAGGCCGAGTCTTCAGAAACTGCACGGACGATGGATGGTCTGAGTCTTTTCCTCCTCATCATGAAGCCTGTGAGTACGGAGTCAACCTCAGCTCACCTGCACAGGTGAGCCCATGCCTGATGGTCAGGCTGTTTCATTAACCAGTCAGTCAGTCAGCCCTGTAGCGACTGGTGCAGGTAATTTTACAGGTTGAACACGAGTGACAGAGGAAATGGAAACATGAACAGTGGCTCCTCTTCATAAACTGAGAGTTTGTCCTCAGCCTGCTCTGCTGTGAAGTGTTTTCAGATAACACTGTTATGAGCTGGAGCTGTACAGATAAACACTGACTGTCAGTTATCCTTAGATATGAACAACAATAATAAATGAGTTGAGAGACTTAGAAAGACTTCCTGCAGATAGTCACAGCTGATGTGTTGGCTGTCTTGTCCCAAATATCAGCTGACACAGGGTCAGGGAGCCTTTGGACAGCGGTCAGGTCTGCTGCATTGAGCTCAGTCTGATTCCCATGGTCCAGTCTGGATCCTAAAGTACACTATATTACCAAAAGTATTTGCTCACCTGCCTTGACTCGCATATGAACTTAAGTGCCATCCCATTCCTAACCCATAGGGTTCAATATGATGTTGTTCCACCTTCTGCAGCTATTACAGCTTCAACTCTTCTGGAAGGCTGTCCACAAGGTTGAGGAGTGTGTTTTATAAGGAATTTTTGACCACTTCTTCAAAAGTGCATTGGTGAGGTCACACACTGATGTTGGTGGAGAAGGCCTGGCTCTCAGTCTCTCGCTAAATTCATCCCAAAGGTGTTCTATCAGGTGAGGTCAGGACTCTGTGCAGGCCAGTCAAGTTCATCCACACCAGACTCTCTCATCCATGTCTTTATGGACCTTGCTTTGTGCACTGGTGCACAGTCATGTTGGAAGAGGAAGGGGCCAGCTCCAAACTGTTCCCACAAAGTTGGGAGCATGGAATTGTCCAAAATCTCTTGGTATGCTGAAGCATTCAGAGTTCCTTTCACTGGAACTAAGGGGCAAAGCCAGCTCCTGAAAAACAACCCCACACCATAATCCCCCTACACCAAACTTTACACTTGGCACAATGCAGTCAGACAAGTATCATTCTCCTGGCAACCACCAAACTGAGACTCATCCATCAGGTTGCCAGATGGAGAGGGGGATTCATCACCCCAGAAAAGGCATCTCCACTGCCCAAGAATCCACTGCATCCAACACTTTGCATTGCACTTGTTGCTCTATGGCTTGGATGCAGCTGCTCGGCCATGGAAACCCATCTGTGAAGCTCTCTACACACTGTTCTTGAGATAATCTGACAGCCACATGAAGTTTAGAGCTCTGTAGCCATTGACTCTGCAGAAAGTTGGCGACCTCTGCACACTATGCAACCTCAGCATCCACTGACCCTGCTCTGTCAATTTAACGTGGCCTACCACTTTGTGCTGAGTTGCAGTCGTTCCCAATCACTTCCACTTTGTTGTAATACCACTGACAGTTGACTGTGGAATATTTATGAATGAAGAAATTTTATTTGACTTGTTGCACGATGTGGCGTCCTATCATAGTACCACACTGGAATTCACTGAGCTCCTGAGAGTGACCAATTCTTTCACAAATGCTTGTAGAAACAGTCTGCATGCTTAGGTGCTTGATTTTATACACCTGTGGCAATGGAAGTGATTGGAACACCTGATTCTGATTATTTGGATGGGTGAGAAAATACTGTAGGCAATATAGTGTATGTCTCAGAGGATTAATGATGAGGGTCTGCCTCTGCTGGGAGGTCTTCCTGCAGGACAGACTGAGGTGATTTGCAGAGACCGTCCCATCTGCTGGAGCCGAGGACGCTCTCCTGTGACATCATGAGCCACGTTTACTTTGACAACAAACAGGAACGTTCCAGTACAGATTATAGGGGAGGCAGGGAGTCCAACAGGGTGAGAAACAAACTGAGGCAGGGATCTAGGTTTAAGGTCAGGGGTCAAAGGTGAGTGGGTGAAGGAGTGAAGGGCTTCGGGGAGGAGGAAGGACAACGAAATGATCTCAAAAAGAATGATGGGTAACAGTCAGGGTCAGGAGACTGATGGATGGACATTTTGAATCAGACCCACGTGGTGAAGTGACCAGGCGATGGAACGTGGGGTCATTGACACAGAACAGGTGTCAGAGGTCCGGGGTCAGGATGTTGTTAAGTATGATATTTGATCAAACATGGCGTTAACCCCTCCTCAGTTAATCAGTCCATATTTGTTGTGTCTTTGTGGAGCACCAAATGTCCTTCCAGACTTCTTACAAACAAGCAGGTCAACAGGAAATATGTCTCCTCCTGACCTCCAGGTGCACCGCTCTCATCACTACTTCCTGTTTGTGAGGGTCATGTACTCGGTGGGATACGCCGTCTCCCTTGTCTCTCTCGCCATCGCTGTGGCCATCCTGTCTCTCTTCAGGTGAGCACTGAGGGCTGGAACAGCTGTGATCACTGGATATTTTCTCTTAGCGTGAGATGTTAGATCAGTGAAGGACCGAGCAGGTTTAGGACTTAAACTTAGAGAGCGAGTCCCAACTGCACTGGAACGTGTGCCACTACATGCTGATGAAAAAGAAATGCCAGAACACAAACACAAAACAAACACAAGACAAACACAAGCACAAAACACAAACACAAACACAAACACAAAACAAACACAAGACAAACACAAGCACAAACACAAACACAAACACAAACACAAAACAAACACAAACACAAACACAAACACAAAACAAACACAAACACAAACACAAACACAAACACAAACACAAAACAAACGCAAACACAAACACAAACACAAACAAACAAACACACACAACACAAGACAAACACAAACACATACACAAACAAACACAAACATCGTGGTGTGGACAAAACAACACTGCACAAGCACAGCAGACCAGCAGGTTGTCCACAAATCAACTGCTGTTCTGTCCTCCTTCCACCAGGAGGCTCCACTGCACCCGGAACTCCATCCACATCCAGCTCTTCCTGTCCTTCATCCTGAGAGCCTCCCTCATCTTCATCAGAGACTCTGTGCTATTCTCCTCTGAAGAACACTTCCACTGCGGCGTCTACCCGGTACGCTCCGCTCACTGACGGGCGCCGCTCCGGCTGGTTGGGTAACACGTTGAAGTGGGCGCCATATTGGATGTGATTAATACGGCATTAAACTGAAGTATGACACCCCTCCTTGAGCAGCATTTTAAAATAAAATCAGTGACGAAGACGAGCAGAGACAGAGTCATTAATGTTCCTCCTCTTCCAATATGGCGCCTACATCGACCATGGCTGCTGCGGGTGTACGTGGTCGCCATGGCTCCCTTCTGAACTAAAGTACGAACACAGCCAGACTCCTGTGCTGCCTGCTGAGGGGAATCATGTCCGCCTCCGGTTTAACTTTGTTTTAGCACATCAAACAGGCCCTCAGTTTGACCCCTGTTGGCCTTTGTGCCATGGCTGTAGAGTAGCTCTCTGTGTCCTCTGCTGCCCCCTGCAGGTGGGCTGTAAGATCGCCTCGGCTCTGTCTAACTACAGCATCATGGCCAACTACAGCTGGCTGCTGGCTGAAGGTCACTTCCTGTACAGTCTGCTCAGCGTCTCCCTGCTCTCCAGCAGGAGGCGCCTGTGGAGCTACATTGTCCTCGGCTGGGGTGAGGTCTTCTTCATGATCATCTTCAGCGTATTCATAAAGTTTAGATTTAAACTCTCTTATTGACTGTGAAGAGGAGAATCAGGTGTTTGTTCTGGCAGGCTCTCCGATGATCATCCTGATTGGATGGAGCTGCGTGAGGTACCTCTATGAAGATGAAGGGTAAGACCAGAGCCTTCACATCCATCACCAACACCAGCAGACATGAGGCAGAACACCAAGGGTGGGGCGGGGGGGGGGGTTGTTTTATTTGTCTTATATGTTTTGTGTGTTTTATTTTGAAGGTGTTGGGAGACAAAGAGGATCAGCTGGATCTGGTGGATCCTCAGAGTTCCTGTGCTCTTCTTCATCACAGTCTGTAACACTCTGTAACACTAAACATACATGAACATTTATCATGTTTTAAACATGTTGCTGTAATGAATAAAAATCTCTTTGTCTGTGCTCTGCAGGTGAATTTTTCATTTTTTTTGTGTGTAATAAGAATTTTGGTGTCCAAGCTGAGGACTCATGACATGCCGGGCAGCGAGTTCAACCACTACAGGTCAGATTAATATATATACATGCTTTAATACCATGCTTTAATGACACAGGCACTGCAATGTTACTTTTGATAAACCCTTGACTCACATTAAAAATGATTATTGTTGTTTAATACAGTTCAGATATTTAAAGGTCCATGTCCTGGTCTGTTTGACCATCATGTCTTTGTGTCTATTAATCAATGATTTGATTGAAGTTTAATAAAAATGAAAATGTTGTCGCTGTAGAGGATCAGATGTAGCTCTTTGTCCCTGACCCTTGGAAACACTCTGATATGAGGGGGCGGGGCTACAGATGGCTATGATAATGAGCTCTGTGCTGATTGGCTGCCCAAACCATAGACATAATAAACGTAGACGTCTCATTACGTGTTGGAGAGTGATCCAGCGTCGCCTCCATATTGGATGGGTCTCTTCACTCCAGTGTAGCACCAGAAACAACTGGAGTCAACACATTTATGTCCGTATTTTGTGCAGCCTAAGGTTAGAGTAAACAGCGCAGTATTAGAAGCAGATCACGTGTTTTAGTTTTATTCTAACAGAACTGAGTAAAATACTTATTTCAAGTTTAATACACATGTCATCAGGATTTATATGAGATGTCTGGTTTGTGTGTGTGGGCGTACGTTCATGTGCCTGTGCCTGAAATAGTTACACTGAATACACTCACAGCACACAAAAACAATCGTGTATGTGTGTGTGTGAGAGAGAGAGATAAATTCAAATGAACAAACTGTTTCTTTATTAAAAAATACAATTAATTAATTTATACATTTATTAATATGCCAAACCATCTGTCTCTGTCAAACAGAATAATACGTAATACACCCCACCCAACTAACTGACACATGCTAAAATGACAGCGATGATGATTTAAAAATAAAGTAAAATAAAATTAAAAAAGAATTACTATTATTGTTATTATTACTATTATTATTATTACTATCATTATTATTATAATTATTAATAATAATATTATTACTGTTGTTGTTATTACTATTACCATTACTATCATTACCATTATTACTTACTCATCAGACTTACTCGGCTATTTGTTCATTTATTTTCTTGATCCCCTTCTTATATTATTGTAATTATTATTATTTTTTATTATCAACATACCTTTCCCTTTTTTCTCCTTTTCATATATTTATTCTTTATTCCTTCACTTCATTCTATCCATATTTTACTATATTTTATTTATTTATCTTCTTATTCACTGGTCCCTTTACATCTTCTCTCCCTACAGCCACACCAATGACACCCCCCCCCCCCCCCCCCCCCCCCCCCACTAATGCTGTTGTTGTTCCTCCTCTGCTCATTAATACTCCCTCCAATGTTTATTTTGATTACTCTTTTATTCTTTCTTTTGTTGATTCTTTTTACTACAATATATTTATGTATTTTCATTACCATTACTATCATTATTACTGTAGCTGCTATGGTTAAGTGACCCTTCTCCCTTTTATAACAAACTATTAATATTACTGTTGTTCTAATTATCAACAATAATAATAATATTAATAATAATAATAATTTTATTATCATTGCAAAATGTGTTAAGTTGGCATTGTCAATTACTTATTTACACCCACACACAAATATATCCTATTTTTAGTTTTTACTTCTTTTTTTGTTATTGTTCCCTCTGACTGTCTAATAACTGATCATGCAAGCCTTGTTACTACCATTTCCCTTAACCACCATTGAAATCATATCTATCTCTGTGATAGTAATGCAACTGTGAATATTAACAATCATATTCTAAGCACACACACACACTCACATGACCACAGATGATGTTGTTCACATGTTGTTTGTCTGTTCGTCTCACTGTACTGTCTCATTGCACTGTTAAAAAAAGAGCATAATACATAATTCAGCATGAAAGCAGGTATTTTTAATGTGTGACAGCGTCCTGTATCATAAGTACATCTCTGTCGTTTGTAACAAACTAAACCGTCTGAAAATCGGGTAAAAATTTGGGAAGTTATGATTATTATATTGGGCATAATACACCTTCCTCAGTAGAAATAAATGCACTGGGGCCGCATGGGAGACCCATCCAAGATGGCGGCCAGTTGATATGTCAGCTCTAATAGGCAGCGTCAGTCAATGAGGCGTCTACGTATATTATGTCTATGGCCCAAACTATGTCTGAAAGGAGGGGTGAGGAGGGGTTAAAGGTCGTAGAGAGGACTTTCAAAACAGTCATGGTGTCTGCCTGTGACGAACAGAAAGCACACGTGAGTAGAGGCTGTATAGCTATGACATCACAAACCCCAGGAAGTAATAACAGAGCGTTCCTCTGTGAGCTGAGAGGTTAGTCAAAGGTGTCATGACCTTCTGCTCCACATCATTAAAGAACATTGATCTACAGGAAATGGACCTTTGAATGGTCTTCTAGTGAAAAACGTTTTACCTCTGTAAATAATGGTTATTGTTTGATATAATCCAGGCTGGTATAACCTTTTCCAAACTCTTGACTCCCATTGATCCTGGTTATTGCTGTTCACACAGGAAGCTGTCTAAGTCGTCGTTCCTGCTCGTGTCTCTGTTCGGCCTGCACTACATCCTGTTTGCTTTCCTCCCAAACAAACTGAGCGACTGGTCTCAGCAGGTCTGGAACGGGATCGAGCTGGCCTTCGCCTCCACTCAGGTACACTTCTGGATCTTCTTAGGAGGATCGAATCAGACCAAAGAAATCTGAGAATGACGAGAGTGCTGCCCATTAACCCACATGTCTGTGTCTCAGGGCTTTGTCGTGGCACTCCTTTACTGCTTCCTGAACGCAGAGGTAAGACTGAAGGTCATCCAACTTATTCAAACATGACCTTCAACCTCACAGCATCACTCTGACAGGTCTCACCTGAGACAGGACGGACATCGATCCATCACCTCTCTGCCTGTAAATGATTTGGCTCTATACAGATAAAGTTTGCCTGATTGATTAGTTGATTTATTCATTGATTGTCTGATTGATTGATTATCTTGTTGATTAGTTGATTGTCTGATTTATTTATTGATTGTCTCATTGATTGTTTGATTTTCTGATTAAGTGGGTGATTTAATTATTGATTGATTATCTGATTAATTGTCTGATTTATTTATTTATTGATTGTCTGATTAATTTATTGATTGATTGTCTGATTGATTGTCGTGTTGATTAGTGGATTTACTTATGGATTGTCTGATTTATTTATTGATTGATTGTCTGATTAATTGAGTGTAAGTTCACGGTGGTCTTTGTCCACTGGTCTTCAGCCTCAGTTCAGATTCTTTCAGTCAAACAGAGTTACGGATGTTTTATCACTACTGCATGTGTCTTTGAGGCAGAATTAAAGTGACGTGATATCTCCTGTGTTCTCTTCAGATTAATAAGTATTAAATATGACCTGTCTGATACTGAAGGTGCAGAATGAGCTCCAGAGGAGGTGGAGGAGGTGGAGGCAGAAGCAGACCCTGCAGGCGAGGACCAGGAGACCCTGTAGCTCCCTGAGTCAGAACGGAGGAGGACTCACCAACGTGTCGCTTATCGTTAAGACATCTGTTAATCCTGAGAGTTACCAGCTGTGACAGGAAGTCACTGAAACATTAATACAATGATCCTCGAACCCCTGACCTGATCCAGACCACCTGACATGAGTTCTCTCCGGGCACTCCAGCTTCCTCTATCAAAAACATGCTCATTAGGTTAACTGGTGACTCTAAATTGGCCTAAGATATGAGTGTTAGTGTGAGGGTTGTCTGTCTGTCTATGTGGCCATGCGATTGGCCTGCAGCCAGCTCAGGGTGTACCCCACCTCATGCCCAATGTCGGCAGGGATAGGCTCCACCCCCCCGACCCTGAGAGGCATGCGCGGTGTAGATGATGGATGTATGAACAGCTCAGTCAGTCCTCTCAGGACAATCTGATTTGATCTGATTGATTTCTGACTCTTTTTGAGGCCTCCTAAACTCACACAGGTGAGTTTCTGTTTTTGTCCTACATTAAGAAGCCAAAGGCCACATCCTGGTGGATCTAGCTCACAGCCGATGAAGACCTCTATGGAGGCACGGGGCCTGTCTGTGACGTCACTCCGTTAAACGCACACTAACACCGGTCACCTGTACATCCATCAGTGCCACAAAGCGGCTCATTAAACATGACTTCAATCACCTGAGGGTCACGTGAGAGGAGCAGGTGGCTGTTCCGTCCTCAGTGAGCTCCACTTCTTTAGTCTGGAGCGATAAATGTTTATCCACCTGAGCAGGTACCTGCCGTCCTCCACCTGTCTGCTCCACTGCACAGTGAAGCACCTGTGTACGCTGTCAGGTGACACAGGTGAGTCAGGCAGTCACTCCGACGGCCCGGTGCTCGTCCAGGTAACACCTCCGCTGAACTTGTCCTCGACCTCCTCAGGTCTCCAAAGACCGAGTCCTGTAGTCTTTCCAGTGCTCTCTGTGGTCTCACAGGTGAGGGGGGTCAGAGGCGCTGTCACCCCAAACTGACACCTGAGTCTGAACCCCCCCAACTCTTCATTCACTGTTGAAGTTCACACAGGCCGGACCTCCCTAACGGACAACCAATCATCTTAGGCCCCTCTGAAGGATCAGCCAATCACCTGTCAGACACTACATGACGTTTGAGTGAACAGCAGGGACGTATCCAGGCCCTTGACCTCGGGGAGGTGGGGGGGGGTATACCTTACAGGCCAGATATAAATGTCTTTATATATATGTGTGTGTGTGTGTAAATACACATCAGTCATAGTTTAAATGTGTGTATATTTATGCATGAATGTATTTGCTGCTGTTGTCTGTCTGTGCTGATTTCTGCACTCATGTATATTTTTGATTCACTCTGCTGAACTCCTTTATTAATAAAGTGTTATCACAGTTTTGGCTGTTGGCAGGTATTAAAACTCACAGAGCGCTTCAGGACTGAGTCCACAGGAAGAGTTTCTCTTCAGCAGGTTCTGGTCCCCATGGCCCAAAGTCTCTGGGACAAAGACCTGAAATAAGGTCTGCGATGAACTCGCGTGAGATTTAAACTTTTAATTAAAAATAAGAAAACACTGCTAAAGGACTACAAACATGGCCGTGGGCCCTGAGGCAGTTTTAATAATTAAACATGAGGACCACCCTGACCAGGTCCCTGCAGAAAGAGGAGCTTCTCCAACCAGAGGTCACAGCCTGACCTTTACCATGAAGGTCAGACGCCATCTTGTAGTCCATTAACAGTTTGACAACAGCTCCACTCCCTCTGGCGATGTCTACGACGATAAAACCAGGATCCGTCCTCAGAGGGATCCAGAGCTTCAGGATGGACCACAGGAGCATGTGGTCTCTGCTGGAGCAGCAAAAACAAACCCTGAGAAGGTTACACCTGGACCTGACAGAACATCACCAATCTGACCTCTGACCTCCTTACCTGACTCCAACGCTCTCTGAGAGCTGAGGACAGGTGAGAGGTCTTCTTCTGACCAACAGGGGGCAGCAAAAGCACAGCCAACAACAGGAGCAGTAAATTAACCTCTGGTTCTGATTATGATGTGAAACCAGTGAGCTTCACTTTAATACCTGAAGATATCATTTCATATTTAACTTGATATAATAATATCATTTATACCACCTCACCGAGTGCTCACTTCATCATCTTCATCATCATGGGCTACACCTGAGCTTCTCTGAGCTCCTGACCTGGACTAAGATCCCTGTGGAGATGCCTTCAGCCCTGAGCTCCTGAGGTGCACCAAAGATCAGACGTGCAGATGTAGTAAGGAGGAATGCTTTAATGTTGAAATGGACAGACTCTGCAGGTACAAACACCTGAAACATGATGTTCCATCACAGCTTCTTCGTCTTCATGATGACCTCTCCTGGTCTCAGTCCAGCACACAGTCCTTCAGCTGTGTGATTGGCTTTGAGGACACTTCACTGGAGGTTGGTGGATTCTGGGGGTGGTGTTGGTGTTGAAGGTCACTCTGAAGGTCATGGTAAGGACACTGCTGGTTTCTTTAAGGCTTCAGCTCAGGACGGTCCCTCAGCAGCTCTGCTGCAGCTTTAGATCCCATACTTGCTCTTCAGCTCCTCCACCAGGCTGACGTACTCGTTCATGGCATCATCCTGGCTCTTCCCTGACATGAAACAAGATTAACAAATAAAGATTTAACTCCAATAAATAAATTAAGATTTAACAGTAAAAAAGAAATAAAGATTTAACACTAATAAATAAAGATTTAATGCTAATAAAAAAGATTTAATACCCATAAATATATAAAGTTTTAAATTAAGAAAAATAGAGATTTAACATCACTAAATCTAAAACATGTTAAATTCAGGAGCAGGAGGTCACAGCTGTGCGGCTTCAGATGTTAAAATAATAACCCTGACCCTCTGAGGTCAGGGCGTCCTGAGATGATTCAGTGAGAGTGAGAAAATAAAATAAATGTGACGGTTGGGGGGGTACAAGGTGCGACCTGCTCAGGTGAGGTCTGATGAAGCCGTTGTTGTGAGTCTAATAAATATCTGAATATGTTACCATGACGATCAGTGAACACAGGTTGATATAAAGCTGGACGGTACCTTTCTGCTTCTCCCAGGCGTCCCATTTAGCTTTCCCAGTGAAGTCAAACATCCCGGGACGAGCTGCAGAGACAGACGAGGACATTTAGAACATTACCTCAGGCCACCAGGCCTTTAACAGTTAGACAGGTGAGGGTCTCACCTGTGTTCACGTCTCCTACAGTGGCCTGTTTGAACAGAGAGTAGACCTGCAGCATCTCCTCGTCACTTGGCTTGGCCTTCAGGCTCTTCACCTCCTCTGCTGCCTTCTCGAATTTAGCCTGAAGACCAGAGGGGGACAGAAGGTCAGTGGAGCACGTCCTCCTGAGGGTGGAGATTCACCACCATGGGGGGGGGCAGAGACCAGACCTTCACCTCCTCCCCCACCCTCTGAGTTCAGCCTTGACTTTATCAGCCGCAGATAAGCCCTGAGGGTCAAAGGTCAGGGGCGGTTATTCTTCATCCCGGCACAGGCAGAGACTGAGCTTGGACTGTCCCCACCAAGGAGGACAAAACCCTCTGTGACCCACCAAGACCCACCCTGACCCTGCTGCAGGGACCCAGGAGCCCAGACCTACCAGCCTGTGCCAACTGGGCCACGGACCAGGTCTGCTCCTCCCCAGAGAGAGGAGTCCCCGAGGTTCACAGCATCCTGTCCTGAGGGACACGTCCTTCTGTCCCTCCAGAGGAAAGTGGACGTCTCATTCACACACGTTCCTCTCAGGGCCAGACCTCAGGGATCAAACCTCTAACCACCACGACAGACCTGAGGACATCTCCAGACCATCTGAGGTGGAGACACCAGCGAGCTCAGAGCTTCAGCTTGGTCTTCATGAGTGAGACATGAGGACATCACCGAGCTCAGGTGGGACTGAGGGGCCCAAAGAGTCTATCACACAACCATCTGACCTTTCACCTCTGACCTCAACATGGCATTTTGCCCACTGGATACTCTCTCCTCTTCAGACCATCCTCTGTGAACCCTGGAGACGGTGTGATAGTGAATCCCTGCAGCGTCTTAAATGATCTTTGATGCTCAGTGAGGTCAGCAGGTCCTCTGGTCCGTGTCTACATGCCTGAATGTACTGAGCTGCTGCCATGTGATTGGCTGATGAAGTATCTGTGCAGGCATATAGGTGTACCTAATATCGTCAACATGTAGAATGACGTGAGCTAAAGCAGCTCACATGAACACCTGTCTGCCTCTGTCACCGCAATCGGACCAGGGGCAGCAAGTCTCTGATCAGCACGGCAGCAGTTTGATCCATAACGCCGGCAGTAGGTGAAAGGTCAAACAGGTGAGGAGCTGTCCCTGCTGTCCCTCAGTGACGTGGTTTCTGGGAGCAGGAGGAGCTGCTGCTGCCTGACAGGACCATTCCTGTGACCTGAGAGTCTTGGTCTCCATTTTGTCTGCTTCTTCAGACACCTGAAGCTAACACAAGCTAATACAGGCTAACACAGGCTAACGGCCCCCGCCCCCATTCCCGCTCATGTCGGGGCTCCTAACGGGCCCCGGTCCGGCTCTAACCGTTCCTGCCGTGCTGGTTCAGGCCCCCCTCACCTTCAGATCAGCCATAGTGGTCTCTGCTCGGTCCTTGTCCCGGAGGCTGCTGCTGCCGTCCCGTTAGCCGGAGAGAAGAGGAAGAGGGGCGAAGTCCGCGCGCCCTCCCGTAGACACGCTGAACGGTCAGACACGCCCACTCCGCCACGCCATTGGATGGTCAAGACGCTCATAAAAAAAGCGGCTTTTGATTGGTTGGCCTGATTGTAGGAGCCAATCACATCTCTTCAGCTGAGGGGTGTCCAGCCTGACCCGTAGCGAGCTCCCCGTGACGTCACCATGGCCTGGTTAATGATTTTTAATTACTCCTTTATTAGTTCAATCAGGAACAGACAGATTTGTCACCTCAGGCTATATTTCATTTAAATATTCCCCAAATCAGAGGAAACCTGACATTATAAATACAAGTGTACGTTTTTTAATTTTTCGTCAATAAATCTTAATGCAGATCTGTGTCTTTACCTTCCTTATTATTAAAAATATATATTTAAATTTTAAAGGCCGACCCTCAGGGTGGTCCACAGGTGAGTGCTACTGCAGCACTGAACCAGAGTGTGATTATTCACCTGAAGACATCTGAGAGAAACACATTTTATAACAGAGTTAAGCAGTAAGAGCACTTTATTCAGCAAACATCCAACCAAATAAAAGTCAAAGGTCACAGCAGGAGAAGAACCAAAGCTGAGAGGAAACCAAACACCACCAGAGGGCAACCCTTCAAAATAAAAGTCCCCAGCGGATGTAACCTGCTGATTAACAGAAATAAAAGGCTCACCAGAGCCAGGAGAGAGGACAACCCTTAAAAATAAAAGTCCCCAGAGGAAGTAACATGTTGGTCCAGCATGTCTGACATCAGTCCTTTCAGAATAAAGCAGCTTCAAAATAAACCCAGGGTCACCAAACAGATTTTGGGTTGGCCTTAAATAGAGCGTAGTCTTCTTTTTTGAAGAAAGCCACCTCCGTCTCATTGGCTGAAAGAAACACAAACATGACAGTGAACTCGGATCAGGACTTGCGTGAAGCTGGCCCCCCACCCCATGCAACATTTCGGGAAAATAGTCTGTCTGTGTTGGTTTGTGCCGTAAAAACTTTCGCTTGTGCTGCTATGGTTTTATAGATATTATACATTTTAATTCCTGGTGATGATGTCAAACCCCTCCTTCACAAGGCTGTAAAACACTTTGTTTGTGCTATTACAGTTTACTGATATTGTTTAATTATCATGCAACTCCATTAAGCCCCTGCCATGTCTATTTTCCCCTGATATTTCTTAATTAACAAAAGGTAGTACACTTGTACTGGATTAGCATGGTTGTTATTCCAATGATTGCATCTCAGTCATGATGGCGCCTTACCTGGTCATCATTTCTTGATACATCTTCCTTAATTATCTGCTTCAACAGTCCTGTCAACCAAAGACATGTCTGAAATGCCAATAAAAAGATTGCATCCCACAGCCAGCGTTTTGTTCTTGGTTTGAAAGAAGGATCATGCCTTGCACCTTTTTTGCCACTAAGGTGCACTCATATAGGCTAGTTTAACCTGTGGGATCAACTTAGAAAAAAAAACAAAACTCCATAAGCATGAGGTGAACTTTGTTTGACCGCATCCAAAACAAATGAAGAGGGTAATTCCAGCATGAGAGCATTTCCGGTGGTGACGGCATCACCAGAAATTAAAGTGTGTAATATCTATAAAACTGTAGCAGCACAAACCAAAGTTTTTACGGCACGAACGAAGCACAAACAAAACAGACTATTTTCCCGAAATTTTGCGTGGGGTGGGGGGCCAGCTACACGCAGGTCGGATCAGGTTAACCTTACTGATATGAGAGAAGGAGGTCAGAGGTCACCGGGTCAATCTGTACTCAAGACTCACACATGAGACTAAAGTATCAACACATGAGGAGTGCAGACATGACCCACCAGGCCAGGGATGGACTCGTGTGAGTTTTGCCATCAAAATACAAACAATTAATTCCAAAGAAGTTGGGACGCGTGTAGGAAATAAATCAGAGAATAATGATTTAAAATCCTTTGACCGATATTCACCTGAATACACAACAAAGACAAGATATACATGTTCAAACTGATAAAATTTATTCTTTATTTTGCAAATATTAACTTCTTTTGAATTTGGTGTCTGAACATGTTACAGAAAAGCTGGGACAGGTGCATGTTTACCTCTGTTACATCACAAGCAGGGACGTCCCTGAAAAAGATGGAGGCAGCATGTTGCTCCTAAACCTGTATGTACCTTCCAGCATTAATGGAGCCTTCACAGATGTGCAGGTTACCCATGCCATGGGCACTAACACCCCCCCATACCATCACAGATGCTGTCTTTTGACCTTTGCTCTGATAACAGTCTGGATGGTCCTTTTCCTCTTTAGCCCGGAGGACACCACGTCCATGATGTCCAAAAACAGTCTGAAATGTGGACTCAGACCACAGCAGACTTTTCCACTTTGCCTCAGTCCATCTCAGATGAGCTCGGCCCAGAGAAGCCAGCGGTGTTTCTGTGTGTTGTTGATATTTGTCTTTGTCTTTGCATGGTAGAGTTTGACCTTGACCTTGTGTAGAGATGAACTATGTTAACTGACAATGGTTTTCTGAAGTGTTCCTGAGCCCACGTGCTGATATCCTTTACTGAATGATGCTGCTTTATAATGCAGGGCTGCCTGAGGGATCACAGGTCACAGGCATTCAGTGTTTTTGTGCAGATTTCTCTGATTGTCTGAATCTTCTGATGATATTATGGACTGTAGGTGATGAAATCCACCATAGTTAACCTGCTCACCTGTGAATGTTCCAAACAGGTGTTTTTCAGCATTCATCAGCTTTCTCAGTCTGTTGTCCCGGCTTTTTTGGAATGAGTTTCAAGCACATGATTCAAAAGGAGAGACTATTTGCATAAAAACAATAAAGTTTATCAGTCTGAACACTATATATCTTGTCTTTGTCGTGTACTCAGTTGAATGTAGGTCAGCAGGATTTGAATCACAGATTTCTGTTGGTTTGTTTTCATCAGCGTCCCAGCTTCACTGGAGCTGCAGAGCTAACATATGAACTACACAAAGGCCTGTCCTCGGGGTCAGTGTGAACGTTTGGGGTTTGTGAGGAGGTTTAGTCTGAGAGCAGGTTTCTCACCGATGCCGGCCTCTCGAAGAGTCTGTCCGGCCCTCAGGACGAGCTTCTCGTCGTCGTCCAGACTCATCACCAGCTCACTGGTCTGAAAGAGACGATCAGAGAAGACATGAGATAACTCACCTGACCTCAGGCTCACACAGACCACCTGCAGAGAGACTGTCGGCATCGTCCAATCAGCCGAGAGGAAACCTCTACCCCCGAGGAACGCCCTCGTTAAAGTCTCTCTCACCTCCTGAGGTCAAAGTGTGACCTTTACTGGATGATCCTGAACAAATCAGTCATAACTATTAATAACTGTCTCCATTATCCTGGAAAATCAGGCGCACTCTGAGTTAAAGACACATCAGGCTGCTGTTTAACGAGATTATTATCATATTCACCTGTGATTAAAAATGTTTAACCATCATTTATCTTTGTTTCTCCTGTGATTAAAAATGTTTAACCATCATTTATCTTTGTTTCTCCTGTGATTAAAAATATTTAACCATCATTTATCTTTGTTTCACCTGTGATTGAAAATGTACTATTTTTTATCTTTGTTTCTCCTGTGATTAAAAATGTTTAACCATCATTTATCTTTGTTTCTCCTGTGATTAAAAATATTTAACCATCATTTATCTTTGTTTCACCTGTGATTGAAAATGTACTATTTTTTATCTTTGTTTCTCCTGTGATTAAAAATGTTTAACCATCATTTATCTTTGTTTCACCTGTGATTAAAAATGTTTAACCATCATTTATCTTTGTTTCTCCTGTGATTGAAAATGTTGTACTATCATTTATCTTTGTTTCTCCTGTGATTAAAAATGTTTAACCATCATTTATCTTTGTTTCACCTGTGATTAAAAATGTTGTACTATCATTTATCTTTGTTTCTCCTGTGATTAAAAATGTTTAACCATCATTTATCTTTGTTTCACCTGTGATTGAAAATGTACTATTATTTATCTTTGTTTCTCCTGTGATTAAAAATGTTTAACCATCATTTATCTTTGTTTCACCTGTGATTGAAAATGTTGTACTATCATTTATCTTTGTTTCTCCTGTGATTAAAAATGTTTAACCATCATTTATCTTTGTTTCACCTGTGATTGAAAATGTTGTACTATCATTTATCTCTGTGCTGAGGCCGAGTGCTCTGCAGAAATAATCTCAGATATGTTTACTCACTTCTTTCAGAGATATAATATCAAATACCTGGGATTAGAGATTTCACAGGACTCAGACTCTCTTATTGAAGCAGAGTATTTAATTATCATCCAGCAGATTTCACTGAAATGTTTTAACTTTATAAAATACACAGCAGCCACACTGAGAGGGACAGACACGTGGTCATCAAGCTGTCTCCCAAAGGCTGTGCGTGACCAGGCTGGGAGGTCAAAAGGGGCGGAGCTTATGTGACAGAGCTGGTAGATGATGGCGCCCAGGGGTCCATACTCATAATGTTGAATCTTTGGTGTGATCCTCAGTGTGAGGACTTTACCTTCGCTCCGTGAGCCTGGTGGACAATCTTCATGGTGTCTGAAGGGCAGAAGATCACAGGAAGAGCGTTAAACCACAAAAACAGGTGAAGACCCCAGTCCAGGAGCTCAGGACCCCTCATCCTGCTGCTGCTGTCACCAGAGTCATGTGAGTGCGCTCCTGAACGAAGGATACCTGCACACACACCTCTGTGATGGATGAGACAGACTATTGTTTATATTCTTAGCAAGAGATCAGTGTACACCACGTCTAGACCCAAAACCTGTCACTGCTCGGTTGTTGGCTGTAAACAGCCACATATATCTTCACGTATAGTCTACCAGCCTCAGAGGACCAAAGGGTCCAGTGGATTCATTTTATTTCTGAAGGGAATGAGCAGCTACAGTCTGCTAAAACCTGTATGTGTGTGTCAGTCACTTCACGTCCGACTGCTTCTTCAACTTCAGTCAGTTCAACACAGGACTGGGAACTAGACTTTTCCTGAATCCAGGCCCAGTGCCAACAATCTGTCACCAAGCCTGATGATGGAAATGTGAGTATTTTAATGCTGTGTAGTATTTATTTTGCTCATTGCTACAAGCTAATGCTAACAGCAGGGTGAAGTGAACCAGAGGTAACTGCACAACATGTTCGTCAGTGTTCACGTCACTTGTTGAAAGTCTGAAGGATAAACTTCAGTGTATGAGCATTCTTACATTAGTCAAGAGGATTTTAACAGCTGGCTGAACATAATCAATCCTTTACCCACCCCATTATCTCCGTGGTCCGGAAGCTAGGCTAAGTTGCAGCTGTGTCCCACTGTGGGGACTAGGCCAAGGTTAGCATGTTGTGTGTTAGCTTGTGATGTTTGGGGGGAACGAGCTTCGCTGTTGTCTGGTAACCGGCATGAATTTGCGGTTTGTATGTGTTCAGGACTGTAAGCGGCGCGTGGCTGGAGCGCTCTGCTTCGCTCGAGTTACGCTGCAGGTCTATCAGGAATTCCCGTATGTACACCGCTCTGGCTCATTAACACATGAAGGTGACCGCCCTCCAAACCAGCCGTTCTAAACAGAGGGGTTATGTGAGCGTGGACAGAATGCAGCTGTGCTTTATTCACAGGCTTTTTGGACCAAAGCATGTTACTAACGTTTAGTTAAGACATCAAGGATCCATGTTAAACTGCAGGAAAGGATCAAAATATGGGACCTTTAAATAAAACACTGAAGCTTCAATGAACTGATGGCTTCTCGCTTCAAGATGATGGATTAAGATTTCAAGGTCACGGGGCTGGAGCCTATCCCTGCTGACACTGGGCGAGAGGTGGGGCACACCCTGAACCAGTCACCAGCCAATAACAGGGTCACATAGAGAGACAGACATTCACTCTCACACCTAAGGGCAATTTAGAGTCACCAATCAACCTAATGATTTTGCTTTTGGTCTCTCGGAGGGAACCCATGCATGCAGGGGGAGAACATGCAAACTCCACACAGAGAGGCCCTGACCGTGAGGGACGTGTGTTAAGATGCCCTAATTTTTCTCTCGTGATTAATAAACTGACTGAAGCTCATGTTTAATCATTATGCTCTCCGTCTCATTCACAGTTACTTATATTCTTTATGTACGTCAGAGGGGAAATTGGCGGTTTGAGGCCCACACGTGGCCATCTTCCTCACAGCCCACAGGTCACATATCCATAAACTGTGAGGGAAGACCTGAGGCACTCGTTTGATTATTACCAAGACTCTAAAGATGTATTTTCTTTGCTTTACTGTCATTAATTAACCAGTTAACTGCAGTATCATGCCTCAGTAACAACATGTAATTAGAAATTCATATGTTTGCCTTGTTTCACAGCTAATTAACATAACTGGTTGACATCTCTTCAGAAAAACTTTTGTTGGAACTTTATTAAAAACATCTGATAAAAACAGAAATATGATCAAATACACTCTGACTGGTAAACTCTCACTGCGTTAAAATAACTGGAAAAAGTTTCATTTCTGTAGATAACTCATTAAATTAAAAACTGTGATTTAATAAAGCAAGATGCAAAGGGTTTTTTACTTCAATTATGAGCTATTAAACTGGCATAACTTAAAAACTTTATTTTTTCTTGCAGTACTTTGATCCTCAAGAGAATTAATGGACCGCACTAAAAGACATTTAAATACTGATGAATTTCAATAATTTAAATAATTTTCCATCAGACCCACCATAATTATATTTCCTGAAGGGCAGAGGCAGGTCAGCTCTGGAGGAGACATCTGAGGAACATGAAGGTCTGATTGAATCAATATGATTAAAACATTCTAAACAGAGTTAATAGAATAAAAAACTATTAATATAATAAAAAATATAATTTATATTATTAATATAATCCAGCCTACGGAAGAACTCACGGTCTCGGACCGTCCCCATGAAGTCCTCCACGCTCTGATCCGGACTCACTCCGTGAAGGACCACCGGCCTGAAGTTCCGGTGCTCGAAGGACCGGACCAGTCGAACCGTGAGCACCACCGAGCCTCCGGGAGAGGACATGCCGACCAACGAGCAGCCTGAGGCGGTCAGTGAGTGCCCTGAGAGCCGCTGGTGGACCGGAGGTTCCTGCAGAGGTCCGAACCCTGAGCAGAGCCACAGGAGACCCGGAGCTCGGTTTGTTTGGTGTAACTTCCTGAATGAACTTCTTCTTCTTCTTTCGTGGATTTTATTGGCGGTTGGCAAACAACATATTGGTGCATTACCGCCACCTTCTGATGTGGAGTGTGGATCCTGATATTTACTCAATCTTGTGAATAAGCACTTGAAATTCCTTTCTTTCTGAATTTTGTCTCAAAATTTCTAAGCTAAGCTGACTTTTGGCTCTTTTAAGTTTTCTGATCAAATTCCTTCTTTCCAAATCACAATTCCCACAGTTAAATAATATATGTTCCACTGTTTCAAAGTTTCCACAGCTACACCTTCCTGTTGCGTGTTTCCCTGTCTTAAACAATGTGCTGTTCAGCCCTGTGTGTCCAAATCTCATTCTTGATATTATTATTTCTTCTCTCCAATTTCTTCCTGCTCTCCTTATTTCACCAGCTTTCTTTTGTATGCTGTAATACCATCTTGCTTTCCTCTCTTCTACCCACTGATTTTGCCACCTTTCCTTTATTCTCTGTTTGATAATATCCCTCACTTCTGTTTTGCTGAGTTTAATTACTAAATCAATGTTACTATACTTTGTTGCCTCTTTTGCTTTCTTGTCTGCTAATTCATTACCTCTTGTGCCAGTGTGCGCTGGTACCCACAGAAATACTACCAACAGGCCCATCATCTGAATTCTGAATAGTACTTGTTGTATTTCTATTAGAATGTCTTTTCTCCCTTCTGACTGGCTGTATTGTAAAGTAGATAATGATGAACTGGAATCTGAGCAAATTACTGTTTTCATTGGTTTAATTTCCTCTACCCACTGCAGTGCTAACAATATTGCCTTCATTTCCCCTGTATATACTGAAACCCCCTCACTGACCCTTTTTGCTACTTTGATATCAAATTCTGATGACAAATGCTACTCCTATTCTACTTGTTGAACTTCTGGATGCATCTGTGTAAATCTGTACATAACTGTGGTAACTGTCTATGTATTGTTGTGTGTTTCTATTATTATTTTTCCCCAATAGTGTCAAATCAACATTTGCATCTGGTAATATCCATGGAGGATTTGCTGATAGTGGTACTATTGGACTCACTTTTAGTTGGTCTATTTTCAGTTCTTTTGCTTTCTCTGTTTCTGTCCATCCAAAGCTTTTTACTTTCTTCTTTTCCTTTTCCCAGCAAGGCTTCAATATATATTGTATTGGATGATCTTGTTCATGACCCTGTACATTAACCCAATAATTTAATGACAACTGCATTCTTCGAAGTGCGAGTGGCATCTCCCCCATCTCTACCTGCAGAGCTGCAGTTGGGGTTGTTTTGAATGCTCCTGTGCAGAGTCTCAGTGCCTGATATTGAATTCTGTCTAACTTTTGGAGAGATGTGTTTGCTGCTGATCCATATACCACACTTCCATAATCCATTACTGATCGTATTAATCCACAATATATAGACTTGAGTGACATTCTGTCTGCCCCCCACTCACTACTCCTGAATGAACAGACCAGAACAATCGGAGATTCTGCAGTCCAGACACGATCAGCTGATTTCCAAGCACATCCATCTCATCATTATCGACTCACTGCCGCCATCTTGAGTGACATGAAGGAGAGTCACAACGATTATAATGATATTTCTTATTATTATTGTTAATGTTTTCATCATTATTACTATTGTCATAGATATTTTTTATAATAGTAATAATTTTATAGTTATGACCACTTTATTATTATTATTATATCTATTATAATGATTTCTATTGTTATTATTACTACTATTATTATTATGGTTATATTTTAACTATTATTTTCTTTGTAAAGTGTAATTCTGTAACTCTTACACACATTGGTTTATCACTTTTCCTCAAACATGCAATAAACTGATGTGGCTACTAAAAGTCGCCGGACGATCCTGAACAGGACCAGGTCTGTGAGTCTGTCCCGGTTTGGTCTATGAAGGATTAATGACCCTGACCTCTGTGCGACCTCACCAGGAGAACAGTTTATGGAGGGACTCGCCGGAGACCAGGACACCGAAACATCCAGAACAGGTCTTAGGACTGGACTTTAACTTAAGAACTTTAAAAATAAAAATAAAAAAAAACCTGTTTAAACCAATCTGAACTTTGTCCTTTAGATTCTTTAGTGGACATTTTACTGACATTATCATCACCTCTTTCACTTTAACTCTTTACATTTAGCTCTTTAACTTTTTGTCTTTAAATCTGAAACTTTAAATCAAACTCTTTAAATTTAACTCTTTAGCTTAAACTCTTTGACTTTAGCTCATTAACTTTAATTTTTTTTACTTTTTGACATACACTCTTTAAATTCAACTCTTCAATTTAAATCCTCAAGTTTAACTCTTTGACTTTCACTTTACTTTTTAACTTTTTTATAAATTTAACTCTTTAGCTTTAACTCTATGACTTTAACTCATTAACTTTAATTAAACTCGCTGTCAGTGCGATACAGTCAGCTCTGAATGACAAACAGAGTGATCATGGCTATGAAGTTTTTTTTTTTTTTTTTTACACAGGCTAAATGATCCCCTCCACGATGTATTGAGAGCGCAAAACAGAGGGTTTACTTTACGCGTGTGTTTGCATTAGTATGATGGCACACTGCATTGTCCCTGTTTTTCCAGTCCATCATAATGACAGACAGCTTCCAAGTCTTTATGTTTTTCATCAAAAAAATTCAGTCAGTGATGGAAAATATTTTGTTTCTGCGACCCCTGTTTTCTCGCTACAATGCGGAACGCTGTGCCTTTTTTGCACCTGCTTTTCAAATGTACTAAATTTAGATGCAAAAACACTGAGCGCAATCAGTTGCAGGGTTTGATAAATCACATTGTGGGTGCTAAATGATCACATTTCCATCTCCTCCTCCCAGTTTTTTGTGCGTTCCGATCATCTGCATTTATTCTGCATATTCATGAAGGCAAACACCCTAAATGGACTGCGTGTGCTATTTTGCTCATTTGAAAGAAACCATCCTCGGTGCACCCCGTTAGTACATCAGCTTTGCATGCGCTATCAAGTTTGCTCGTGTTTTTATACACGCAAAGCTTTAGTAGATCAGGCCCTAACTCTCTAGTGTTTATATGTTTGTTCTCATAATCTTTTTTATTCATGTTTTGTAGAAACAGCTTCTGTGACCTTCATGATCTTCAGCAGTTTGTATTGAACATATAAGGGTGTGTGTGAGTGTGTGTGTGGGGGGGTAATAAATGTCTCTTTGACACCTGATGACCGTTCACCTGAAAAATGACCCAGTAAAGACTGAAGGCCGACACGATCATGTGACTCATCTTAGAACTGAAAACAGACTGTCTTCATGTCGTTAAAAACTTTATTATTAAAAATAAAATCAAACTGATGTCTGATCAATAATCGAACTGAAGGTGCACCCCTGGATGGGGGCTCTGGCCCCTGATGGGCTGCGTTGGAAAAGTCCTTCTTGGTTCCTTCCTAACTGAAGAAATGACCCTGAAGCATTTCAGCGTTGGCCATGATAAGGGCTGATAGATTTCTCCAAAAGTTAAGGAAAGGAGGGTCGTTGCTTCCTTTATTATCTCCTTTAGCTTAGGAAACACTGGATCATCCTTTACCAAAGGAAAGGAGAAATGAATGCCCCATAATGCCTTGCGGCACGTGACGTGTATAAAATCGGCACCTGACGAAGGTTTCCGGAAACTTACGAAGGAGAAATGACGAGTTTTGAGGGACTGAGAAGATATGTTTAAAAAGCTGTCTAAATGTTTTTGGCAGGTATAGAGAAAAAGATATGCTCCAAAGTCAGTGCTTTCAAAAATATAAATGTTAGTTCATTTCTTTTTGAATCATTTTTAAATTGGTGGACAGATAAACACTTACATGTTATAATTTTATCAAGCACTTTAAAGCATTTTTTTTTCTACATAACTGCCTACAATGTTGATGAATATTAAACATACAACTGTGGTCCTTTATACCTATATTAATATTATATATTAATAACCACATTTTCATCTATCAATTTATGAAGTAAATCATGCCAATAATAAGACAGAACAATAGGGTCTCTAATAAGGTCTATGAAAACAATAAAAGGACAAATGAGGTATTTTACAATACTTCAAATATAATGACAAATTTGAACAATGTTCACAATGATATATGTGAATGAAACAGGGAGAATAATGCTTCTGAATCATGTATTATCAGACCTCAGGTAAAGTTTCCTGTAAAAGATGTCAACATTTATAAATGCTCTCACCTAACCTCACGGCTGAGAGCAGAAAACACACACTGCATGACCAAAGGACAAAACACCTGTCACAGGTAAATCCTCTGATCATGGATTGTTAATGTTAACAGGTCAAATGACACAAAACAACGCTGTGATGTGAAGCAGATGACAAAGGCACTTCTTGTAGTTCAGTTTCTGAACATTGTAGTTCGTCATGGCTTACCTACGTCACAAGAAATCGTTGTCGTGTAAATATGACACCAAACTGAAAGTGCAGTCGAATTCCTCTTTTACCAGTTCTCCTCTCCTTTTCCTCTTATGCCCTCCTTTCCTTGACTCTGTGACGTTTTCCATCGTGGTTAAGGTAAAGTGGATAGGGAAGGACTTAGGAAGGACTTTCTGAATGCACTCCAGGTTTGGTTCCAGCCTGTTTGTGACCTTTGACCTCGTGACTCTGTAAAGGCTGAGGGTCAGACCGGAGTAAACCAAGCACGAGAGTCTGAGTCCTGGTTCTGGGGGGTGTCCCGGTCCTGTATCTGGTCTTTTGCTCTGATGGTCCAGTTTTCAGGATCAAGAGGACGGCTGTCCCCCTGTCCCTGTTCCTCCATTTCTGAGGACAGAAAGCTTCTGAAGACTCTGACGTCCTTCATCAGTCTGAGGCTCTCACAGAGAGCATAGCAACTGGGTGGATGGTCCAGGTCTACTATCAGACCTTCAGACGTCTCTGAAGCTCTGAGGACGCACCCCCTCCGCCGGCCCCGGCTCTGAGGGGTCAGTCCAGGACCTGTGTCGGCGGCTCTCCCAGCCTCGGCGGATCTTGGTAAGTCTGAAGGCCATGCAGGGCAGAGCTAAGAGAAGCCGTCCAACAAGGACCACACAGGGCAGGACCAGGGTCAGCAGGAAGACCGGGGGCAGGAAGTACTGGTACGCCGAGGGGGAGAAGGCGAAGTCCCAGCCAAAGAACAGAGTGTGTGCCACGGAGAGGGTCAGGGCCATGTAACCAAGACCTGACTGGAGACAAAACAGGAGTTAAGAGACCACATGGATCCTGATTCACAATGATCTGGACTGAGGACTGAGACTGGACTAGGTCCCTGAACCAGGATCCTGAACCAGTACCCTGAATCAGGAGCCTGAACCAGGATCCTAAACCAGAAGCCTGAAGATGGTTACAGTGGAACCTTCAGGATCCAAATAACTCCCTGAGAACACCTGACCCTGGACTGGATCTTAACCTGGTGGTTTTACAGGATGGACTGCAGATAGAGGACTAAACCATCTCACCTGGACAAAGGTGAACTCCCTCCAGGTGAGGGCGTTTCCCACTGAGGGCAGAGAGGTGATGGCCAGCAGAGAGAGGACTCCAAGTCCCAGAATCCCACTGGAGAGGTAGAGGTCAGACCTCCACACCTGCTGCTCCACGCCAGCCCTCACCTGAGAGAGGCAGAGACATGTTAACACCTGACAGAGCTCTACCTGAGATACGGATCAAAGGACATCAGCTCACCTGTCTGGACCCGGCAGCCCGCCGCAGCGTCAGGCACACGCTGTAGACGGCGTGCAGCGCGGCGCACAGGAAGCTCATCAGGCCCAGCTGCTTCCTGCTGCACAGCCAACGAGCCAACCAGGCCGGGAACCGCCGGTACTTAGTCCCTCTGACGAGCTGCAGGAGCGCCGCCAGGAGGCCTGCAGAGCAGACAGGGCAACAAGGTAGAGCAACGCAACAGAGCAACACCACAGAGTAACATAACAGCAACAGAGCAACACGACGGAACAACATGAAGAAGCAACAAGACAGAGCAACACAACATCAGGTTCAGGTTGCTACGCTCCATCAGTGACTCAGACACATCAGTTTTTTACAGGTATATAATTAACTACGAGAGTTCTTCTTCTCTTATCTTTACAGAGACACATAAACAGGTTTACAGGTAAATAATAATAAATAAATTATTAACCTCAGCCTCGGCTGAAGGCTTTTATTTTTCTCTTAACCTCAGTCCAGTACCTGGCAGGTAGACGAGAGCGAGCGTTACCAAGGCGACGGACGGCAGCGTCTGGTTGACGGTCACCAGGGGGAGCTGGTGGAAGTTGTTCTCTCCTTTGTCCAGGTACGGCAGCAGGATGTGTCTCACAAAGTTATAACCATAGAAGAAGAGGAAGAGGAGGAAGGTGGCGAGGGTGGGGGTCCCCCATGAGGGGAAGAGAAGGAGGGGGGCATCCTCTATATCTCTGGATGCACCCAGACCGCCAAGATCCACGGGGCTGAAACCCAGATGGCGAGCCAGCGAAACGACCTCGGCTTTGGAGGAGGAGCAGTTGCTGCAGATCGGCACCTGGAGGAGAAAGAAAGGGGGCGTGGTCTTTGGTCACAGGTGTGTTCCTCCTGATCTTCGGGGGCAGGGTTGACACCATTAAGAACTTTACCTGCCTGCTGCCATCATGAGCTCCGACCTGCAGCGCCCACGCTGACACCGTGTTGAACCCTTTCACCACGGCGCTCTTTGGGAACATCTCGGCGAGCCTCTCGGCGTTGGACCGTCCCCTCCCCCTCCTCAGACCCTCTGCGTTACTCACATCGACCAGCACCTTCCCGGCCAGCCCCTCCCTCAGGCTCTGCAGCGTGTGGTAGTGCTCGGGGTAGACGGCGGCGAACACCACCCTGTCTGCTGCCTCCACGGCCTCCCCCTGAGTCCGAAGCTCCACCCCCTCATGAAACAGAGCCTCGCCCACCCGAGCCGGGTCCCTGCTGCCCACCACCACCCTGAACCCGCAGGAGAGCAGCCGCATGGAGAGCGAGCGCGAGAAGTCTCCGGAGCCGATGATCCCGACCACAGGGCCGCTCTGAGGGGGAGAGGGGGCGGAGTCTAAATGATCAGAGGAGGAGCTAGACAGCAGGGGGGTCGCCATGTCGGTCTGCATCGAGGCCTGCAGGGTGCGATAGAGACAAGGTCGCTGTTAGAGGTCAAAGTGTGACGAGAAACAGTGACCCTACTGAAGAGGACTGAAGACACAAATGACATGATCGTAATAAAACAATAATAAAATAAAAATGACATTATGACACGATAAAAATATAATTATAATGACATAATAATGAAATATTGAAATAATTATGAGATGATAACAAATTAATGAAATAATAAAATTCTATGACATGAAAACAGACATAATAAAATAAAAATGACGACATACTGACATAATAATTATTAAAAACAAGACATAACAATGAAAAAAGGACTTGATTCAATATGTTAATTGAATTATTTTTTCCTCAGAGGGATTGTGATGGTTGACGTGGCGACTGACTGAAGGTGTGTTGGAGCAGGTGAATGTTACAAAGGTGGACTGTGCGGAGGTCTCAGATTCTCCACCTTTTTCAGAGGTCACCTCACTGGTCTCATGAGCTGAGCTCTTTCACACATACTCTCCTGAAGTTCATGACCAACGTTCCTGCAGCTTCACCCCGACAGGGCAGTGTGTGTGTAGAAACAGACAGTAACTTTGTCAATTCAATTCAGGGTACGGGGATGTGGTGATGGAGAGGTAGGTGCAATAGGTCTACACCTGAAAACACAAAGACTGTCATACCACAGACTGTTTAAAGTGGCACCCAGTGGCCCCTGCTTGGTAATCAGCATCAAGGGTTCGATTGGGGCATCATGTCTAGAAAAATGTACTTGGACATCAAGCTGGCTGCCTACTTTTCTTTTCACAGTGCTGTGCAGGTGAATCCCAATCTGAAACATTTGCACCTTCCACAGCACTCTGATTTACAACAGGTGTATTTGCTGTCCAGAAGACCCACCATTGTTCACCAACCTTTTCCCATCCCAAGTCTGCAGGACTCTTCTGCTTTTGGCTGACGCTGGGTTGCCTGACCCCATATGCAGCCTGCCTGATATGCAACACGTTAGTGTGTTGAAGAAGAGCTGTTGTTGGAGGAATGGCTTCATATGGCCTCTGCTTTCGGGCAAACATGTCAAGTCTAGCCTCATCCACACTAACAGCTGAACTTGATCTGTCATACATAAGGACCACAAACTTTTCCAGGATGTCAAGGTTGCAGTCAGTCAATATAGGAGGGTACTGACTTCATTTACTGAAGATGGGAGAGGCCTCAGGGCAAATGTCCCATGTTTGCCAGGCAGTCTTTTTGCCTTTGTTGCGAAAAGCTGATACAGTATCACAACCTGTGAAGGCATGAAGAAGGGTATGCCTTTGGTCTTCATAGGTTCAATAACACTGCACAGGTCATAGGCCAATACCTTTTTCCAGAGGAGTGGCCCTTAGAGAGCATTTTTGCCAAATTTCATGCTTGCATCACCATGTGAATGATTCTCTTTAAATACATGCAGTTATCTGCTGCACCCTGAGCAGACAGCCTGGTGAAGCCTCCAGGTGAGTCAGTGATGGATCACCTGACTGATCTGATGGGAATCTGCAGGGGGTCAGATATGACTTTATGGCCCTCATGTTCCTGACTGTTGGACCTTCATGAGTACATGATGATCAGACATTTATCAGGTGACAATCTAAATACAACCTCCTCTGAAACACGAGTAAACCTGAGAATGTCTCCAAAATATTTTACTGAATTAAAAAGATTAAAAACTCTTTCTATTAAACAAGGTTTAATTTTCTCCCTAACCTGCAGGTGAAGACACCAGCAGCACCCAAAGACCTGACTGTCAGAAACACCAACACTTTAAAACGATGCACCCTGTGATGACAATGAAGACTTTATCTTCATACAGAAAAAACTTAAACATTAAACTAGTTTAATCAGTACTGATCTAAAGACACAGATTAAACTTTATATTTATGTAAACTGTTCAGATATAAAGACACAGATTAAACTTTATATTAATGTAAACAGAACAGATGTAAAGACACAAATTAAACTTTATACTAATGTAAACTGTTCAGATATAAAATATAGATCATTAACATGTTACCATTATCCCGGGGAGTCTGGTTTTATAATGAAGTATACTATCTTTGCTGATCGGGGTCCATGTGTCCTCCTCACAGCTGAACACTTACCAAACAACAGGACTGGTCTGGTCACGTGACAGACAAGCCCCGCCCACTGCTGCATTTACGGGACCATGAGCAGCTCCGGATTTTTCCGCTTTATCAATAAAAGACAGGAGGAGGCTCCGGGAGATCTGTTTATGTAAAGAGCCCTGTGATGAGGTGTTAAAACATTTCCTCCTTCAGGATCAAATAATCGATCATGTTGTTTTAACAGTTAATTTCTGTCTGATCAGGAGCAGAGTTAAAGACTGGAGTTATCAGTGAGTCGGTGCAGACAGGTGTTCTTCTGCTTCAGTCTTACCTGTCCAAACACTGACACCTGATCTGTGCCGCTCGGGGTCAGGACAGCTGTTTGCACTTTTATTTTAAAATTGTTGTCAAAAGATCAAAGTCAGAAATAAAAATGTCCTGATGTACCTGAACTCACCCTCACTCATGATAAGTTCACACCAACGGATTCATTCATGTGTTTTGAGGCCCCTTGGTGCACAAGGCCCCAGAGCCCAGGTGTTCAAAAGGTAATCTGATTGGATTTTGGATAATGGATTGGATCAATCCTTGAAAATGGGTTGTTCAAAACCAAAAATGAATTCTGAGATCAGATTAGATCATGTAATCCAATCTTGGTTTTAATCTGGATCAAACCCTCAGTTTGTGTTGTTCAAACAAAATGTAATTAAGCCAAATTCTGACTGGTCAAATAAATAACATTCATCAGGCAGTAGATACACATTTATTAATTGATATTTTTTCAACTGATTTTCAAACCATACAGTTGAGATACTACTTAACACTAAAGACTAGTAAGGTAGAAATAATATAATCCTCTCAAAAGCTGTCAAAATCAAACAAGAAAGTATTCAACTCTAACTCTAATTGGAAACTAAGTATTTACAGACACATCCAAAAATCTTTGTTCTAAAATAGTTTCTGACAATGGCCTCCCTTACAGCATATCCAGTCACTCACTCATTCTGAGAGAAAGTCGAAGGTACGTCTTCATTTTCAGCAGCTCAGGTGCATCATTGACCTCATCATAGATAGGGACATTCTGCTTTGGAGAAATATTGTCCAGGACAATACAAGCAAGTATTATGTTTCACGCTCCTTGGGGTTCAACTCACAAGTATCTGAGGCATGCAAAGCTCCTCCTCAGAACTCCATTCAAACGCTCCTTAGCACACCTTGAGATCCTTCTCCAGAAAGCAAAGCTTGATCATTCCTCATAGAAGAAGATGAATGTGGGTGTTGTTTTTTTAATGTTCAAAGGTTGAAATTTTAAGTTTGAATTTGAAGCCCATGGAATATATGTTTGCTTTTTTTATTTTTTTTGTAGGACAGATATGGTCTGGCTGGTCAAAAGATGTTGAAAATGGGGTATTTCTACTTTCTGTGCTTTCTTTTTGTTTCTTAATAAAGAGTTTTTTTTACACACCTAGCAGCCTTCAGAGTGATATGCAGTCTAATTTGGGCACTCATTATCTGGATTTGGTAATCTTGAAAAGTTTGGATCTGGATCAGACTGATCCAATCCAAATTCGCTTTGAACAACTGGGATAAAAGTAAGATGGATTACATGATCCTGGATAGCAACAAAGGGATTTTAAAATCTGGATAATTTTTTATCCAGATAACACCTTTTGAACAGCTGGGCCCAGGTGACTGCAAGCCTTGACTGACGATAATGTTTTCACGCACACCTGTAAAACCCTCCTGTGCCTGCAGTACAATATCATCACATAAATAAAAGAACTCCAACAAATGAGAAGCAGAAGATCTTTTTTCTAATATCATCTAGATATTAAAGTACCAAATATCTGAACACTTATTTAAACTTTCAAATAAATCCAAACAGCTCCCGTGTCAATGCATTTTTTAAACTAATATTTCCCACAGCCATTAAACGCACCGCAGCTGACAGTCAGAGATAACGCCTGCGCAGAGGGGTCCTCCTTGCTGATAAAAAAAAGTTTAGAACAGTGACAGGCTCGTAAACAGAGAACAGGAAGGACAATATGTAGCCTCAGATAAACTATCAAAATAACAAAGGACGTGACGTGAAACACAGCAGGTGTGACCACTCACCTGTCCACTGGGTGTCGGTGTTGCTCTGTTTAACGTGACGTTTCACACAGAAATCTGAATCTGCAAAGGTATGTCTGTTTTTTTTTTTTTAAATAGTCCATCACATAATGACTTAGATATTAACAATTGTTAACGTGCTCACATTAATGCACAGGTGTGGAGGTTAAAGTCACTGAGGGGCCCTGAGTAAAAGCTCCTCCTGATGTCCACATGGATCTTCACATGAAACGTTCAGATACTTAATCATCTCCAAGTTCGTATTTGACAGCAGAGAGTGGTCGAGGTGAATCATAAAAATATTGTTTATTTATGGTTACCTAACTTCATTAATATTTCATGAATGAAGCTTTGTGTAAGAATAACAGCACCATTACAGCAAATCTAACTTCATAATCGCTGCTGAAGAACAACATAAAAACATCTTTAAGACAGTCAGAAAACACCATTCTGGAAATTACAAATTAACTGAAGGGACGCATTAAATGACAGGGAGGGCTGCATGTGGCCCCTGGGCCGCCAGTTGCCTACCCCTGCTCTGAATTGTCCACAAGTGTGTTAATGATTGTCTCTATGTATAGCTGTGTAATTGGCAGATTTAACTTTACATCACCTTCCTAATAAAGGCTTAACAACATCCTCTGTCAGTCTGGTCTTATAAAGGCTTAATAACCTCTGTCAGTCTGGTCTTATAAAGGCTTAATAACCTCTGTCAGTCTGGTCTTATAAAGGCTTAATAACCTCTGTCAGCGGTGTAATAAAGGCTTAATAACCTCTGTCAGTCTGGTGTCATAAAGGCTTAATAACCTCTGTCAGCGGTGTAATAAAGGCTTAATAACCTCTGTCAGTCTGGTGTCATAAAGGCTTAATAACCTCTGTCAGTCTGGTGTCATAAAGGCTTAATAACAGGCAACTCCTGGTCAGTGTTTGAACATGTTTACTGTAAAGTGTAGAGAAAGGCAGCGCTTGTATTTACAGTATTCACAGCAGTTAAGGCGACATTAAAGGGACAGTTCATGCAGCTGTACAACAGAAACACACCGATGGATCACGGAGATACAAAAACGATTCGGAGGAAGTCACATCAAAAATAAATCTCCTCACCATCAGAAAAGTACAAAACGTGAGAGGAAGATTTTAGTTTTTATAAAAGATGTTAAAAAGACGACAACATGCCTTAAATCACATTTCAGGAACTCTCAGGTCTCAGGGTCATCAGAGGCCAGACAGGCATAAATATTAAAGTGCAGACTGTGATCTGGGTTTTATTGCTTCAGCCAGAGACTGAGGATAAAACAGCTACAGCATGTTTTCACAAAACTGTTCACTCTTCTGTTATTTACCATCAGCAGGATTAAATCTGAATAATCTGAATCATTGAAATCAGGAACGTGAGGAGGACCACCTGCTGCTGTCAGGAAATCAGAGATCATATAGTGACCTTCACCGTGGACTCACCGCTGCTTTAGAGACACCAGTTCATCCACTGATCCACGGAGAGACATCACAGAGACTCAGGCTGGGGCCCCCAAAGGTCTCAGCCCACGGCCCCTCAAATATCAACCACAAGGCCCGAGGACCCCCACAGCCCTGGTGTCCAGGCAGACTCAAACTGAAGGATCAGTCTGACCCTCTGATGGTCTTAAATCCTAAATCCTGTCACATCTTCATCACTAAAACCTGCTGACTCAGGGATCAGGAGCTCTGATGACTCAGTAAAACCAGTTTGAAGGTTCAGGTCTGCGGGCGGTCGTCTCCTTTAATCAGTTTATTTAAGCTTTGGTTCTTTTACACTTTACTGATGTTTTCATCTTTTCTCAACAAAGAAACATCTTTTCTCACATCAGAGTAGAAATAAATCAGATCTGAGTTTGTCATAAACTCTGAGTCTGGACTCTGGGCTGAAGTCCCTCTGGAGCTCCTCATGGAGCAGGCTGACCCTGACCCGGGTTACGAGTACATCCGTACGAGTGTTTCAGATTTAAACCAGTGACACACGACCTCACCAACAGCCTCTGAGGAATCATCACAACAAGAGACCTCAGAAAAAACAGATCAGAGCAAAACCAGCTTCAGTGCTCTGGAGGACTGGACCAAACTCAAGAGGGGCTGATCCCGCAAACTCTGCAGAGCTCAGAGAGTTAACCACCCTCAGGGGCCCACAGGGGCCCGCAGGGGCCTGCAGGGGCCCGCAGAGCTGATGCAGAAGGTGGTCAGTCCGTTGTTCCTCTGTCAGTGTGTGATGTCAGAGTCTGGAGGAGGAGCTTCTTCTCTGTGATCTTCAGGATTTTGGACCTCTGACCGGGACAGATGCTCAGAGTCTGATCAGGAGGAGACAGGTGATGTCATCATGTGGAGACACAGGTGAACAGGTGACGTCATGATGTCATCACGTGGAGATGTTCTTACAGGGGAAGTCCGTATGGATCTGGATCTCCAGGTCAGTGGAGCTCAGGATCACAGGTGAGGGTTGGGACAAAGTCCTGCAGGTGAGTCGTGTTCAGGTAAGACCCTGAGACACTTGCACGCCATGACTCTGGACCAGGACTCAGGACTCCTGGTCCAGAGAGGTTAGTCCTCCTGAAGACCAAAAGCTCAGACTTCCTCCAGACTGTTCTGTTTGCCACCTCCATCAGAACCTCCATCAGAACATCACCCAAGGGACGTCCAGGTGAGAGGATCCAGGTCCAGGTGAGAGCAGGTCCACCTGGATGTCCCAGGGGACAGAGGAGTAAAGTCGGGCTGCAGATCAAACACATCAGAGCGTCATGAAGGTGACACGTGGCTCCGCCTCCATCCTCTGACACCTGTTTGGGTTTTTGCTGGTCAGACGGTGCAGGAGGACTTCAGCTGAAGGTTCTGAAGGAGCAGATCCAGACCTCTGGAGCTCCAGCAGCAGAGTGAAATCTTATAATCCATAAATCTGAGCGATTTTCTCTTTAAAGCAAAACTTCAATATTCAGATGTTCTCATGGACTTTCTCTGCCCTCTGCCCTCTGACCTCAGACTGGTTTCACTGTATCAGAAACATTTGATCATTTTTAGGGTCACACATAAAACATGTGACTAAATATTAAACTAAATATTAAAATATTAAATCAGCCTTTGGGTCACATCAGTGTTGTCATATTTGCTGAGTTCTTGTATTTTATCCTGAATAATAAAAACAATAATAATTAATAATAATAATAATGATTTTTAACCCTTCATGGACCTTCTCGTGACCCTGCACTCACATGATCCGAATCATCTCTGAAACAGAAAATAAATATTAAAATATCTGGGATGTTTTGATGCTCCAGTCACAGTTTATGTCTGATTTTAAAAACTAAAATTAAAATCATTTAAATCTCCTGTTTGTTCATCTTATCGTCTCAAAGTTTGCTGTTTTATTCCTGAAATATTTAAATTTTAAATCTTTAAAGATCTCCTGAATGACCCTGACTCCCTGTCACCGTTTCTACACAAACTGGTGCAATAATTCAAATAGAAAATAAATACTAAAATATTTGGTCTGTTCTGTTGCCCTTCAGAGGACTACATGTTTTAAATCTTTCTTTTAAGTCTTTACTTTTTTATTCACAAAACTAAAAAACAAAGTAAAGACGTTTGGACTGAAGACTTCAAAATGTTCAGTAAAAATATCTGATGTTCTTTTGGTGTAGTTTGATTTTCTCTCTAAAAATGATTCTCCTGAATGATCCTGACCATAACCTCTGACCTCACTGTGACCCTGAAGGCGCAGACGTCTCAGACAAAGGTCAGCAGCAGGTCAGAGGTCACTTAGAAAGGCGTCACTCACATCAGGTCAACACCAGTTCATCAAAATGAAGAAGAAAATCTGAATCAATCATTTAAAGACTTGAGGATCTCGTCCCTAATTGTGGCCGTGTTAAATCAGGAGCACGTGCGTGAGCTCCGGCGTGCGTTGTTAAATCAGACACAGTGTTACTGAGCGTGTGCAGAGCACAGCGGCGTCCAGGTGTGTGCTTGTTCCTGGAGTCAGTGCATCCCTCCTGCGGCTCACGTCATGGCGGCGTGCGGCGGCGGGCCCTCGTCCACCAGAGCCTGCACGGTGACGCTGACCTTCAGCAGACCTTTCTCCTCCAGGATGTGGTGGGGCAGGCACAGCTTGTCCTGGAGACAGAGAGGAGGACAGGTGAGCACAGTGCACAGGTGTGTCCAGGCAGGAAGAGGGAACAACATGGAGGACGTCTTTGACCAGCGGGCAGCAGGAGGTCAGCAGGAGGTCAGCAGGAGGTCATCAGATGTTCCAGCTGACGACCTCCTGCAGCCCTCAGACTCAGGAGCTGACACACCCCTTTAAGGCCCAGAATGATTTAATTTAATTATTAAAATTAAAATATTTTTATTATTATAATGATTATATCTTAATGATTAGAATTCTTATATTTTAATTGTTATGACTATTAAATTTTAATTATTATAATCTAATTATGTTTTAATTATAACAATAATTCTATTATACTTGTTTTAATTATTATATTCAAATTTTTATAATCATATTTTAACTATCACTATATTTCATTATTATAATTATTACATTTTAGTAATTATATAGACATCTGCAATAGACATCTGCTGGTGGTCAAACTATAAAAATATCAATCAATCATCAAAAAGATATTGTAATGAATCATTTTGTTGATTTAATTAAAAAAGAAGTTAATGAGCTAAAACTGTTTTTCACTGCGAGACTAAAATTCACATCTTATGAATAAAAATCACAAAATAGGTCAAAATGATCAAAATTTATATTTTGTCCTCATCATTGAATCTTCATCATCAATGGATAATAAAACTGCAAATGCTGTCTAAACAACAATAATAAAAATGACACCAGGGGGAATAAATTAATAAAATAATCTGATCTATTTCAGGCCCAACCCCTCGACCCCCTCTGGACCAATCAGGAGCCTTTCGTTTAACATTTATAAACATGATATCTGAATCATGAATCATGACGAGTGACCCATCCCTAAATCTGATTTATTACCTTATTAATCACATCACAAGTCAAAAATTAATAAATCAATGATCAATAACCTCTCACACACTTCACCACTCACAGCAATGCAATCAATTAAAAATCATCGTCAGGAAAACAACAGAAGCTCAACAACAGGCCGATCAATTCACCCGTAAATAAACAAACAAACAAACAAAGAAATAAATAATTAAATGAATTTATAAATAATAAATGAATAAATAAATATAGATAGATAAATACATTTACATTTACCAAATAAATCACTTAATAAATGTACATTCATATTAATGTCATTATTTAAAGGCAGAGTGAAGACGTCAGCGTTCAGTCAGCTGATCAATAAAAATATGAACTATGGTTTTAATCACATGATCGGGCACAGAAGGATAAAAACATTCATCACATCCTTTGAGGAGATTTCGAGCCCTGGCTGATAATCGTCTGTAAAAGTTAATTAATAATCTCAGGCGAGCGTCAGGGTGCAGAGCCGTGATGAAGTACCGTAATGCTCCTGATAGAAGCTCACAGGACTGAAGCTCTGACCAGATCAGAGGAGCGAAGACGGACAGACAAGAACAATAAATCTGTGAGCTCTGCACCATCGTGAATACTCGGTTAACATGATTTAATTCAGCTGTGGTCTCTGATTCAGGTGCGTTATATTTTCTTTAATTATATTTTTTCTGAAATATTTCTCTAACGTGTTTATGACTTTATTGTGCTTTTATTATGGGTTTTATTTTTAATTAAATTCAATCAAATTTAATCTAGTTTTATTTAATTTCTGTCTGGTGGTTTATGTGCAGCACTTGAGTAAACTTAAAGTTTATGAGCTTTTAAAAAAACAGGACTTAAGATTAAAATGAATAAATTAACAAATTAGTTAATTACTTATTAAATAAAAACCTAACTATAGATGGTTTAAATGTGAGGATATTTAGTATTTTTGATTTTAGTCTGTTTGTTTAGTCTATTTGACATAAAGTACATTTTTACTCTATTTTTAAAAGTCTGATTGAATTAATTATTGTACAAATTAATATCAAAAAGGACTCTGAATAATTAACCATCAGTTTGTGAAGAAATAAGTTAGCACGTCTGCGCTTCAAAAATGTGACCAATCACAGCCTGTGTGACAGTTTTACTCATTTTTGTCTCTTTTTCCACAGAAATTATATTTTTATTATTAATAGTTTTGTTTTTTTAATGTTTTTGGTCACATGTCTGAAAAAAACAAAAAAAAAATATTTTACAAAGTCATTTTAAATTCTCTGAATGTCTTCACGCCTCTATGATAACTGTGCTTTATTTAAAGTATTTAATTTTATTGATTCTTTATTCATTTTATATCATTACCTCCTGCAGGCTGCTGTGACACTCGGGTTAACCTTATCTTAAGGTCGGTCTCATGAAGAAGCAGGTTTTTTTAGTCAAACTTTGATAATTTAGAGTCATGGCTGAGTTTTACGGTTTATTCCACAGAGCTGGATCATCTTTGTCTTTAGTGAAGTAAATTAGTATTTCAAATGACTTCTGGTCAGAACAACAATCAATAATTAATAATTAATAATTAATAATTAATAATTAATGGTGCCGTCTGGTTTCATCAAACCTCGTTAATAAATGATTTAGAGTTAGCTCGTTCAGAGTGAAGCTGGAGTTACCCCGAGGTTTAAGTTAACCATCATTTCTTAGACCTCATGGATCTCCGTCAGCATCTGTCCTCATGTCCATGTCCTCAAGGATCATCACGTCCTCATGGCTAAAGATTAGAATGAAGATCAGAATCTGGATTAAAGATTAGAATGAAGATCAGAATCTGGATTAATTATATCTCATTTAGTCATAATTTAGCAGCAGAGGAACACGCTCCTGCACCTGTTACCTGTACCTCTCATCCCATCCCCCTGGGGGCGGAGCCTATCCCAGCTGACTGTGTCCAAGTAGAGTTGGGTACGATCACGCCCTCTGACAGTTATGAAGACGAAATAATTTGGATTATAGATCACAGTCAGCTGACATGCTAGACTGCAGCCCAGATGGACAGATGGATTTTGTGGAAACTGGGGATCGGTCTCTGTTAACAGACTTAAAAAGTTCCTGGATCTGCGTCTGGATCCAGATCAACACCAAAACCCGAGCACTGTCTGAAATTCTCTGAAAATGTCTCTAAAATCTGTTTATGACATTTCATCCAGTTAACAAATGGCAGACCGGTGACCTCCTCGGTGGGGGACATAAACCTTCTGACCTTCCCCTGAGGGCATCAGAGGACCAGGATGAGGAACCTTTTCTCTGCAGAGAACCTGGAACAGGTTTCTGCTCTGGACTAAGTCCGTGTCGATTGCTCTTGTAACTGACACTAAAAATTAAACTCCTCTGAGCTTCATTTTTCCCATGTGACCTGAATGCAGCTGGAAAAAAAGCAAAAGGGGGCGTGGCTTGTGCAGAAAGAGGGCGGGGTTGAGAGGTGACTGATGGTAGTCTGTTGCCATGGTTACGTCAGCTCGCTCCAGCTGTAGGCAAGAAAGAGCAGAACCAGGCAGAGGATGTGGAGCAGGCTCGAGCCGATAAGATCCCAGATCTGCCATGCAGGGGGCGGGGTTTGAGTGGTGACAGAAACCAATGAGGGCGTCCCTTTCGCAGCTAGGAGGGCGGGGCTACGGGCCGACGGCACCTCCTCCCGTTTCCTGTGCGCTGAAGTCGTATCCCGGGTGACCAGCGCCTGGACCGTGGCGTGGACCGGCTGCAGGCGGCACTGGATGATGTCATAGGGCGAACAGAGGGAAGACTGGCACCCCCATCAGGACAAGAGGGGGAGATGAAGGAGGGAAGGAGGGATAGGAGGCAAGGAGGTGAGGGTGAGGAGGAAACAATGAAGGAGGGATGAATGAGGAAAGGCGGCAAGGAGGTGAGGGTGAGGAGGAAACAGTGAAGGAGGGAAAGAAGGTGAGAAAAGGAAACAAGGAAGATGGTTATGTAGACAGGAAGGAAAAAAGGACATATGGAAGGAAAGGAGGGATGGAGGGGAATAAGGGAGTTATGAAGGAAATGAAAGGAGGGGATGAGGAGGGAAAGGCAGAGTGGACACAGAAGGACAGAAGGAAAGGAAAAAAAGAATAAATGAGTAAAAGAACGAAGGACAGAAAGTGAGGAAGATGGAGGGAAAGTGGAAATGTGATAAGGGAGGAAGGAAATGAACAATGAGGAGGGAAGGAAGGTGGAATCACGAGGGTTTAAGGATGCAGAGCAGGAGAGACGACAGGAAATGATGGAGAAGTTTGAGGAGGAACCATGAACCAGGATGAGAGGAGAGGCGATGATAAGGAGGAAAAACAAAGGATTGACGTCAGGAGACGATGAAGGAGTGACAGGCGAAAGGTCAAAGGGCGAGGTGACCAGGGGTCAACAAACGAACCAATGAGGAATGATCATTAAGGATAAAAGGAGGTGAAGGAGAGGAGGAGAGGAGAAAACGAGGAGGAAACCAGGTGAAGGAGAGGAGGTGAAGGAGGAGTTGGTGTGGTCCAGCCGGTCAGCAAGGAGACAGAGAAGAGGCAGAGGGTTAAAAATGGGGTCAGAGGTCACAGAGTGAGCAGGCTGGGCATGAGGTGAGGTGGGATGGGGGTGCAGGCAGGTGGAGGTTACCATGGCGATGAGCTGGGATGCTGACTGAGAGGATGGAGTGAGCGCGCTCCGTCTCTGTCAGTGAGCAGGCCGTGAGGAGCAGCGTGCTGCAGCAGCAGCAGCAGCAGCATTAGCAACGTTAGCACAGAAGCTAATAGCGCGTTAGCATGTTAGCATTGTCAGCGAAGCGTTCAGGCTGCAGGTTCATCAGAGACACGAGCACAGAGAGCAGACAGCAGCAGACAGAGGATCCTGACCTTTGACCCCGACAGGCTGAGGATACGATATGTTACAATAATATATTCTCCTAAATATTAATGTTCATCAGGACATTGAAGAGTCTGTGAGCCCACTGACCTTTGACACCAACATGCTCAAATATAAAGCCTGAGGCCCCTCTGGTGGGTCACTAACAGCTGCAGGTCTGCAGCAGATCAAGTCTACATCGAGGCCCCGTTTGGGGGCTTCGCCTGCTCCTCCCTCACAAACTGTCAGAGTGTTTCTGTAAGAGGAGGTGATTTCTGACTGAAGGAATCAATATTACTCTTAGTTATCAAACCTGAACACAGGGTTTATCGCACATTCACGCTGCTGAGTCAACTGCCTGAAAATCTACAAACCCTTTAATCAGACCAACACAGAGACGCACCTGGCCGCATGGGGACGCTGCCCCCTACTGTCCGATGTGGAAAATGCATTCGGAGGCAGGGATGAAGCTTCTGCCCACCACGGACCCGAATTTACAATCACAGAGATCAGAACAAGAACCTCCATATCTGGTATGTCCAGGAGGCTTTGGGGGGGGTCCTCAGACTGACTGAACATATAAGAGTGAATCAGGCCTGAGCACACGGTGCTCCACTGTCTTCTTGGGTGATGAAGCAGAGCCAGGCAGCCATTACCATGACTCAGCATTAAATAAACCAGAGTACAGCCAAGACCATGACTCAGCATTAAATAAACCAGAGAACAGCCAAGACCATGACTCAGCATTAAATAAACCAGAGTACAGCCAAGACCATGACTCAGCATTAAATAAACCAGAGAACAGCCATGAGGACAAAAAGAAGCAGAGGGACGGGGAACCAGAGCCCAGAGAACGCTGACTATTCATGATTTTAACACATTCAGGCCACAGAGGACTTTAAATTTAACATTTGATTTAGAGGTTTTCAGAAAACATCTGAATTTTGTCATTCATGTCAGACATCAGATCATCAGCTGTTCTCTCAGATCTGCTCCACAGCTTAGTGTCATCATCAGTGTTCTGCAAATAATCCTTCAGTTTTCAACTCACTAAGACTTTAGTCATTGTTAACGAACCACAAATAGACTTAAATCAGTGGCTACGTTTATATGCAGTCAATATTCGGGTTAAGATCAATATTCCGGTTTCTGAAACATTCGGAATAACCCAGTTTACATGTGTAAGCAAACAGGGTTATTCCTCTATGCATAGTAACCCCGGACAAAACAGCGACATACGGAGAACGTCATCATGCACAGAGAACGTCATGCGCGTCATTTCCGCTTCTTCTTCCTGTATCCAATAGCAACGAGAACAACAGCAGCAGCACGGCGGATAGTGAACGGCCCAGAGCAGCTAACAGTCGGCTTCGTTTGTGCTTTGGTGCTGGTACTGACCCCCCACCAGTACTTGACACTATTCTTTGTCAGTTTCTTCATTAATGGAAGACGTGCCATGTTACAACAAGTACTTCCTGTACTCAAAAGACCAAGATCCCTTGCGAAAAGGACATGCGCAGAACACGACTTAATGTTCCTTTTGATGAGAATATCCCGATCAGTGTATACGTGACCAAATGTTCGGGTCAGAAAAGGAGTGACCCAGGCTTTCTAAAAACCGGAATATGAGCATATTCCGTTTTTTTGATGTTTACATGGCTGCACGCAACCGGGTTATGGCTAATATTCCGGTTATGAAAGGTTTAATGACTGCATGTAAACATAGCCAATGCTATCGACTCACAAATAGACTTTAACTATCGTTACCTATCAATGAAAGAAAAACTTTTATCAGATCAGGACTATCTGCAGGACACTCTCTTGTTCTGTAAACAAGTCAAACTGAAGCAAAACAACATCTCATGACAAAACGCGGCTCAGGTGTTGTTGTGTTGTGACCTGATGAGCTGCAGGTGCTTCAGTCTGAAGGTCCTCGCTCTGATTACTGAAGGTCACCTGATGCTCTGGGTTGTCTGGACCAGGTCTATATACGACCTCTGAGGCTTTAAGAAGGTTAAACTGAAACACCTCCAGTTCATGGATCAATCTGGTTAGAGCACTAACGGAGGCGGGGCTTTACCTCCGGCACGCCGATCTTCCTGCAGGCGTCGAGAAAGTTCTCCACGTTTCTCCGACACTTGGCCATGCTGAGCTTGGGCTGAAAGAAACAGAGAGGGACATATCATGCACGGGGAGAGGACGTTTACTCTGATCCTGTCTCCACCTGGTTTATGTCTTTATCATTAAAGCAATTTATGACCTCTGACCCTTCAGAGTCTGAAAGAATTTAAGACAAGAGGTCATCAGAAGGTCCAGGGACAGATCCTGTGTCCACACAGACGTGTCCTCAGAGACAGATCCACAGAGACGTGTCCACACAGACGTGTGTTCAGGGTAAACTGTCTGCAGATGTCAAAGGTCACACTTCAGGGTCAAATGTCTGCAGATGTCAAAGGTCACACTCTAACACTCCGTGGCTGTGAGTCAGAGACGTACCACTGCAGGTGAGGGGACGTGGATGCTCCCCACGGAGCGAGGGCGAATGTGATTGGCCAGATGACAGAGGACGACGCCGTCCATCAGAGACGATCCGAGGTCTTCAGGGAGGACGACCTTCAGCCTGCTCTCGATGCTCTGAGGACAGAAGGACAAACTGTGGTTAAACCTGAAATAACACTTTCAAATAAAATAAAGCTTTTTGTTTTTATATCCGTGATGAGAAACATCAGGACCGATGCTGCTGCAGAAGAACAAATGTCTACATTTACCTGAATGATGATATTTGAGTAATAATATGAATAATAATGATTAAAAGTGGGCTTCAAGATATTCTTCAGACTTTTTTAGACTAGCAGGAGTTTGATTCAGCAAACTCCTCTGCCACATAAAGCACGACGAGAATAACAGACTTAAATAAAGAAGAAGACCACCGAGGCCAGAGCAGGACTGTCAGGGAACAACCTGATTTAGTGACTGAATGTTGGCCTGATTTTCTGTTTCAGCTCTTATGTTGTAGAATAACATATTATCTTAAAGCTGTTTGAGTTTCTCTTTATCTAAACCCTGCTGTGCTTTGTCTTTCCTCACAGACATGGTGATGTTCAGGGTTTGTTCACACAGAAACAAAGCGGTGTTTCTCAGTGCAGTGTGGGACATTTGTGCCTATTTATAACCCACTCTGATTTGACTCTGCTCTAAAGCTGACAGGAAGTGCCCCTCGCAGACAGACTGACCATAAATTAGTCAGCAGCTCAAACTGGGACGCAGCTCGCTGGTTCTTCTCCGTGTCCTCAGATCACAGACATGAGGACGAGGACAAAGAAGAAGACTGTCACACTGATGATTATCAAACCAACAAAACCCAAATGTCTCCACCCGATTAAATGAAAGTGTCACAGAGACACGCTGTCAGCCCCGCCCTCTGCTGATGCTTACTTTTTGTTTTGATAAAGGACTCAGTCCACTGGGACAGCTCTCCACAGAGAGGACTGTCCCCACAGGACATTCAGACAGATGGAGGAGAAAAGCTGTTTGAGAAATCGAACGACAAGTAAATACATAACCAGCAGAGATGAGGGCAGCCGAGCTGTGTCCCAACTTCACCGTGAATGACGAATGAGGCCACTACGCTATAGTTATCAGTCTGTAACGATCGATAATTAATGATCATAAAAAAACATAGTTATCAGTCTGTAATGATTATTAATTAATGATTATAAAGAGCTATAGTTAATTAACAATGATATTGATGAAGTCTTGCTGTTTCTCACGTCTCTGAGCTGCTCCATCAGCTCCAGCTCCTCCCTCAGCTGCTCCATCTTCCTCCTCATGGTGAACTGAGGGTCCACAGACTCCAGGCTCTTGTGGCTGCGCAGGAACACTGCAGGAAATATAGGGGACAGAATTAAACTCTACCACTGCCAGGATCAGCTGTTTAATTGTTTAAATCATAAACCTGGACAGGTCAAAGGTCAAACTGGTTTACTCTCTCTCTTTTGGCTGCATAGCATCATGTTTTATCATTTCTATATCAGTGTTATTGTCTCCCTGTCTGATGGAGGCCTCCTGAAGCAGAGATGATTTCATATCAACCATCAGAGCTCGTCCGTGATCATCAGTGACACAGAAGAGCAGTGGCTCCGTAAACACCACTGAAACATTCATGTTCATGCTCCAGAGGGTTTGTTACTGCTGCTCTGAGAGCCCAGCGCTCATGGAGGACACGTCTGTGTAGATTCTCAAGGAAAAGGAACAGAAACACATTAGAGAAGCCCTGAAAGCCTGTGGATACCCAAAGTGGGCCTTTTTGAAGAACAAGAAAAGAAAGGAGAAGGAGCATGAAAGGGAAGAGAGACGCAAGAACATTGTGATCCCTTATGTTGCAGGTTTATCCGAAAAACTCAAGAGAATCTTTGGCAAACACCACATTCCTGTTCACTTCAAGCCTGGAAACACATTAAGGCAGAAGTTGGTCCACCCCAAGGACGAAACACCAAGACATAAACAGAGCAATGTGGTGTATGCAGTCCAGTGCAGTGAGGAATGCTCAGACCTGTACATTGGGGAAACTAAACAACCGCTTCACAAGCGTATGGCTCAACACAGGAGAGCCACGTCCTCAGGTCAGGACTCAGCGGTCCACCTCCACTTAAAGGACACGGGACACTCTTTTGAGGACAGCAATGTACAGGTGTTGGCGAGAGAAGATAGATGGTTTGAAAGAGGAGTTAAAGAAGCCATCTTCACCAGACTGGAGAAGCCTTCTCTTAACAGAGGTGGTGGACTCAGACACAACCTCTCAGCCACATATAATGCAGTGCTAAGCTCTCTCCCCAGGAAGTTCTCCAAACATTCACACCTGGGCACATGTGACCATAACACCTCACATGACAGGGGGAGTTAATGACCCATTCAGGGTAACGACTCTCAGGGGTTACATCACCCTGGGATAAGTTTCTATGAGTCGTTCTCCAACTCCTCCCTTCCTTTGTTGTTGCTTTTCCTCTAGCAAGATAAATATCTGCTTCCAGCACCAGCCATTTGGAACTGAAGAAGCTTCTTGGATGAGAAGTGAAACGTCTTCCCAACAAACTCTACACAGTCCAGTTGCCTTGTTTGAATGTTCGAGATGACTCACGGAGGACAGTTCATCCCTGCTCTAAAATCAGCCTGAAGGAAAACACTGACAAATCAACACTCTGAGAAATCAACACTCTGAGAAATCAACACTCTGAGCAGAGGAGGCTAAAGAGATCAGGTATCCTGAAGGCAGCAGGTCTGCTTCAGGTGAACAGACTAAACTGGAGCCTCCAGGATCACAGCAGGTCCATCACAGCAGTCTCAAAGGGCTTGAGCCTGACCACTGTTTCTTGTGTGAGTGGCACACCCTGGACTGTCACCAACCAATCTCAGGGCTGATGCATAGAGACAGAAACAGATTCACACCTAGAGTCACTAATCAACCGAAGAAGCATGTTTTGGTCCTTAGGGGTGAGTAAAATGTTTATCCACACAGGACATGATCCACAGGGGCTCAAACCAGGAACCTCTTACTGTGAGAGGACAGAGCTAACCACTGCTCCACCAAGCAGCCCACCCACTCCTCTAAGAGAAGAGTTAAAGACAAACTTCAGTGAAATTACTGCTCCATCAGGGAGCAGATCTGCTCTCAGGGTGTAGGAGGACGCTCAGCTGTGTCCCAGTTTCTTCTGCTCTCCTAAATCTACAACATGACCTACGGAGAACAGCTGCAGGTCTGTGAAAGGCCACAGGGGGGCGCTGCAGACCTCTGCTGTCAGGACAGGAAGTCTCTCTGATGGTTTCATTGTTATAGTATTATTGTAATATTAGAATTTAGGAAAGAGCTGATGTCATATTTAATCTTCTTTTGTTTGTGTCATGACTTATTTCACACGTTTAGTCCTTAACTGTGCCGTCCACAGCTCAGAGTTTATTCTTTATAATGAAAAGTTCAAGCAGATAAAAAACCCTGAAAACACTCTTACTCTATCAAAACCTTGTCAGGAAAATGATCTTCAGGATCAAACCTCCAAACATCATCAGATAAAAACATCACAGGTCAGACAATATATTTATCTGAAAATTAAGACCTTCAGCTTGGTTATTGTGTCTATTTTTCATTAACCTACATTTATATTTATATTTATCCTCATATTTATATTTATGTTAATTCAATGTTTACATTTATGTTCATGTTTATATTTATGTTTATATTCATGTCTATATTCATGTTGTTATTTATGTTTATATTTATGTTCACATTGGGGTTTTTATGTATAATATATATCCATGTTTATTTGGGCTCCTTCTAGTCCATGGTGAGTCTGTCGGGGGGGCTGATAATCCTGACGCTGGTCTCTGTGGGGGGCGAGTGAGGAGCAGAGAGATAATGAGGGACGATGGTTTTATCTTCTCAGTTTTATCTTCTGGGTTAATCATTTCACAAGCTGACGTTTTCTGGGGACACTGACTTCATAACATCACATCCAAAACAAGGGATGACCTGGGACAGAGGTCATGACCTGTAGACCTTGACCTCCTGGTAGGTCTAATTAACTGGGTTTGCATGAGGTCTAAATCTGACACATGGACTGTTCCACATATCCAAGGGATATGTGGGTCTGGCCGATCCAGATGTTTTGGGCATATAAATAAAGCTTCTACACCCTCTTGACCTTTGTCATCACAGTCCTCATCATCATTGAACCCTGAGGCTTCATCTCTGCAGACCAACAACACTCTGAGGGGGCCTCTCCTGGTTCAGGGGGATCAGGACTGATGACGGGTCAGCGTGATTATTCACTGCTCAAAACCTCAGACTGTGAATATCAAACAGCTTTGGAGTTTCTTGGTGAATCTCTTTAACAAACGAACACACAGGCAGCATGTAGAGGAGCGTCTTTGGAGGAAAAAGAAGAAAATCAAAGAGAAAACAGAGAGAGGAGAAACCTCTCCACACCGGGACTCAGAGTTCAGATGGCCGTCTGACTCCTCATCCCATCGTTAGTGAAATAAGGCAGGACCTACCGCCGCCGTGCATGCCTCCGTCACCATGGCTACGAGCTGTATGGAGGGGCGAGGCCTGTGAGAGGAGGGAGAAAGGAGGGGGCGAGCAGGGCAGCGAGGGCGGGGCTACAGTCAGGAAGGTGCAGGAAGGAGGGGGGGCACGATGGTGAATCAGGTGCAGCAAGGCAAAGACCACCAAACACACCCCAAATATCACCAATATCAGCGGGCACAGAGCCCCGGGATTGGTCGGATCAATAACAGACGATTAAGTTGGGGGGGGGGGGTTTACAGGTCACAGGCATGCAGGAGGATCAATCAGGATGATTTAAAGATGAAACGTTCATGCAGAAACAGCAACAGACACGTGAGAAACACGGGAAAAAAGACAAAAACAGAAAACAGCAAAAGAACAAAATAAAGGTTAGTGCCAGGTCACATCATCACCGCCACATGCTGTTAGCATCATGTTAGCTCCAATAGCAGTTAGCAACAGTTCACATACTGCTACAGTTAGCAAACAAAAGCTGGATGGTTGCTAGCTTGTAAACAAAAATAAAGCAAGGGGGCTAAAGTTTGACCTACAACAGAAGCAACAGCAGTTGAGGGGTCTCATCATGGGCCACGGCGCCGTGCTTAAGTTTGCACCAGGAGTTTAAAGGAGGAGCTGCCTTTAAACTGCTGTCTCGGACTCTTAGACTCTAAGCAGAGGGGACTCACACAGGCTCTACATGGTACACATGACCCCACGATAAGGCCCTCCCACCTCCCAGGTGTGACGCACCTGATCGTGGTTTCAATCCAAAGACAGGGCTGAAGGACGGGTGAGCGCTGAGGGGAGACCTGTCGTCCCTCTGAGGAGAAACAGGAGCAGTGATCAGACTCAGGAGCTGCAGACTGTTCACAATCAAATAAGAAATGTTCAGATATTTTCAGAAAAAGAAAAAAAACGGAGTTTGAAATCAGATGCAAAGGCTGTGAGTTTATTTACCTCTGCCAAGGAGGGGATGTTTGCACCAGCGTTTATTTGTTTGTCTGTTTGTTTGTTTGCAGGATTACACAAAAACTACTGGATGGATTTTGCTGAAATTTTCAGGAGGTGTTGGTAATGGCCCAACTTAGAAATGACTAGATTTTGGTGGTGATCCAGATAACCTCCATTAGTGAACAATTGTTTTTGTTCAATAACTGTCTAACTAATAATGATATCAACATGATTCTGAGTGCTAGGTGTGTGTTTTCAGGGTCATGAATCAGATTATGATGCTAACTTTATCATAGAGCTATTGCTTATAGATGTAACAGACATATGTGAACTGCCTTGGCCAAGGTTTGCTCTCAGAGTGATTTCTAGTTACCTATATTTTTATTAATATATTTTTTGAGTATACCCTGAAGATTCCCTTTGATTAACCATGAAGCTCACCCTCACCATCATCCATGAGATGTTTCTGAAGCCTTCCTCCATCTTGTCTTAAACACATCACCACTGAAGCTGCCGTGGGTCCCATCAGGAGTCTCTTGGAGGAACCATGTTCAAACAGCCTGAGCAACAGCTGAAGTTCAAGACCTCCACATTTACTCACAAACTAGATCAGGGCCAATTATGATTACTCATTGGTGAGACAGGACCCCAGCAGCCGAGCAGAGCAAAAACACGACCTTGAGACCTTGATTAACCTTGAATATTCAAAAAGATGTGCTTCAATAGATCTTAAAGGCCTGAATCTAACTAATGCTGCCATTGTACACAAATAAAACAAAAGTGATTGTTTTACTCAAAGGAAGCAAATACATCAGAGCTCCAACCATGAATCTGTCAAAACTCAAATTTCCTTTTCTTAAGGTTACAATTGAACACACCATTATAACATGTCATTATCTTTGCCTAAAACTCATTTTAACAATGGGACATTAAATGCATCATATTGTAATATATTCAGGGTTTTGGTTAGCTAACCTGCTTCTTACCTGGGGATGGGAATTCCCTCAAAGAGTCGATATCATGAGTCTTTTTGCTTATCACTTCTCTTATGACTCCTCCCATTTATACCCAGGACGTCCCGCTCTCATCAGAGGCAGGCATGATAACCAAAGGAACTCAAACATTACGGCAGGCGGCAGACGGCGGCAGCAGCGGTTACGGCAGAGAGACGTTTACTGCACAACTTAACGATGCACAATCTGAGCTTGACTGACTAGACGACTCAGAAACATGTACCACAGTCACACAGAGGGATCATGACGGAGCACAGGACAGCAGCTCGCACACTCCGGTCCACAAAACCAGGACCACGTCCATCTGAGAGAGGGACACCCTGAGCCCACAGCAAAGCCACACACTGACGGGACAGGGGGCTCAGCGTGGACTCAAACAGAGGGGGCGGGACAAAGCCTACATCCTGTCAGCTTTACCTTGATTGACATATGCCACTCATACTCCCGACATGCAAGCTGGGCCTCAAAGCGGGCCTTCTCTAGAATCATCTGTCTCTTCTTCTGGAACTCAAAGCCTCCATCGTCCGCCTGCTGCACCAACGCATCAGACCTTTAGCTCCTTATCCAACAGTTATATATGTTCAGAATAAATATATATTTATTAATCATAAACTTAAAGACTTTAAATATTATACAGAAGCATAGATATGTATTAACCGTTAGAATTAATTCAACATAACATCAAACATTTAGCTCTTATCCAGTGGTTATATATATTCATAATAAATATATATTTATTAATTATAAACCTAAGACTTTATATTATTCAGAAGTTTAGAGACGTATAAATTGTTAAAATCAATTAAATATAACATCAGACCTTTCATTCCTTATCCAACGGTTACGATGGAGGATTAGGGCCACATAAAAAAAGTATGCTTAAAAAAAAGTTTTATACGAGAATAATCTCATAAAGTTATGAGAATAAAGTCATAACATTACGAGAACAAAGTCATAAATCTATTTAAATAAGCTGGAAAACAAACTTTATTCTGAAAGGTTGTACCAGAAAAGCGTACATTTCCTCTTCCAAAATCAGAATCAGAATCAGAATCAGAATCGTTTTTTATTGCCAAGTATGCGACACATACAAGGAATTTGACTTCGGCAGCTGTTTTCTCTCTAGTACAGTGAACAAGACAAAATAAAAATAAGGTAAATGTAAAAAATTTTAAAGAAAAAAAATAGAGGATAAGATTAAATAAATAAAATGAAGAAATATAAATGTACAAAACTCTTAACAATAAAGTGTGTGTGTAAAAATAAAAAATAAAAAATGTGCATCAGGAATATATACAAGCAAGCATCCAGGAATGTTTACAACTGAAGAGAGGAAAGTGCAGCTGTGCAATGATAGTGCAGCTATTAACTGTTTAAAAAGTTGCAGCTCTTATTAATTATGTAGCTATGAGCTGTTTAGAATAGTGACTGCCGATGGGTAGAAACTGCTCCTGTGCCGGCTTGTCCTGGTCCGCAGGGCTCTGAGGCGCTTGCCGGATGGGAGCAGTTCAAAGAGTCTGTGAGCAGGGTGAGTGGAGTCCCTCATAATGTTTCCTGCTCTCCTACGAGTCCTGGAGCAGTACAGGTCCTGGATAGAGGGCAGGGGGACACCGATGATCCGCTCAGCAGTCCTCACAGTGCGCTGCAGTCTGGACCTGTCCTGCCTGGTGGCAGCTCCGAACCACACAGTGATGGAGGAGCACAGGACAGACTCGATGACTGCAGTGTAGAACTGCAGCAGCAGCTCAGGGGGGAGTCCATGTTTCCTCAGGAGCCGCAGGAAGTACATCCTCTGCTGGGCCTTCTTGAGGATGGAGCTGATGTTCTGCTCCCACTTCAGATCCTGAGAGATGATCGTGCCCAGGGATCTGAAGCTCTCCACAGTGGACACCGGGCTGCTGAGGACTGTGAGGGGGGGCAGGGTGGGGGGGTGTCTCCTAAAGTCCACTACCATCTCCACCGTCTTGAGTGTGTTTAGCTCCAGGTTCTTCTGACTGCACCAGAGCACCAGCTGATCCACTTGCTGTCGGTAAGCAGTCTCATCACCATCCTGGATGAGACCAATGACGGTGGTGTCGTCTGCGAACTTCAGTAGCTTCACAGAGGCGTCCGTGAAGGTGCAGTCGTTAGTGTAGAGGGAGAAGAGTAGTGGAGAAAGGACACATCCCTGGGGGGTCCCTGTGCTGGTGGTCTGAATGTCTGAGGTGACCTGCCCCAGCCTGACCTGCTGGCTTCTGTCAGTCAGGAAACTGTAGATCCACTGACAGAGCGCAGGTGGCACGGTGAGCTGGGACAGTTTGGAGCAGAGGGAGTGGGGGACGACAGTGTTGAAAGCCGAGCTGAAGTCTACGAAAAGGACACGTGCATAGGTCCCGGGACGATCCAGGTGCTGCAGGATGTAATGCAGCCCCAAGTTGACAGCGTCGTCCACTGATCTGTTTGCCCGGTAGGCAAACTGCAGGGGGTCTAGCAGGTCGCTCGTGAGAGACTTCAGGTGGGCCAGCACCAGCCGCTCAAAGGTCTTCATGACTACAGATGTCAGCGCGACAGTCCTGTAGTCATTAAGTCCAGAGATGGTGGGTTTCTTCGGGACGGGGATGATGGTGGAGCGCTTGAAGCAGGAGGGGACCTCACCCAGCTCCAGGGACCTGTTGAAGAGCTGAGTGAGCACGGGAGCCAGCTGGTCTGCACAGGCTCGCAGACAGGAGGGGGAAACTCCATCAGGACCTGGAGCTTTCCTGGTCTTTTGTCTCTGCAGCAGCCGGCTCACTTTCTCCTCGCTCACTTGGAGGGTCTGGAGGTTGGAGGTGCCGGGGGACGGGGGTGGTGATGAGGTTGAGGTGAGGGGCTCAGTGTCTGTGGGTGGTGGTGGGGGGGGCAGAGGAACTACAGAGAGGGGAGGGACAGGTGTGAAGTGGTCCCTCTCGAATCTGCAGTAGAAGTTGTTGAGGTCGTCAGCCAGGGCTTTGTTGTCTGCAGCAGCGGGGGCCGGGCGTCTTCTGTAGCTGGTGATCTCCTGCAGGCCTTTCCACACTGATGCTGGGTCGTTGGCTGAGAACCTGTTTTTCAGCTTTTCAGAGTGGCTCCTTTTAGCCACTCTGATCTCCTTAGTCAGTGTGTTCCTGGCCTGCCGGTACAGAGCTCTGTCCCCACTCCTGTAGGCATCCTCCTTGGCTCGACGAAGGCGGCTAAGTTTTAATGTAAACCAGGGTTTATTGTTGCTGTATGTCCGGAAAGTCTTTGTTGTTACACAAACATCCTCACAAAAACTGATGTACGATGTCACAGTGTCTGCCAGTTCATCTATGCTGGTGGCTGCAGCTTCAAAAACACTCCAGTCGGTGGAGTCAAAACAGTCTTTAAGTTCCTGTTTTGCTTCACTCGTCCACTTCTTCACTGTCTTGACCACCGGCTTGGCAGATTTTAGTTTTTGCCTGTAAGATGGAATCAGATGGACCAGACAGTGGTCAGAGTGTCCCAAAGCTGCACGGGGTATAAAGCGATATGCATCCTTTAAGACTGTGTAACAGTGATCCAGAGTGTTATTGTCCCTGGTGGGACAATTAATACATTGTTTGTATTTTGGCAGTTCATGGTTGAGTTTTGCTCTGTTAAAGTCCCCCAGAATAATAAGCAGAGAGTCCGTGTGTTCTCGTTCTAAACATGTGATCTGTTCAGCCAGCTGCTGCACAGCCTCACTCACGTTGGCCTGAGGTGGGATGTAAACACCGACGAGAATAAAGGAGGAAAACTCCCGCGGTGAATAGAAAGGCTTACAGTTCAGAACGAGGGACTCTAGATTTTGGTTACAATGTCTATTAAGCACTGTGACATCTGTACACCAACCTTCGTGGATGTAGAAACATATTCCGTCTCCCTTTGATTTCCCAGTCAGCTCCGTGACGCGGTCCGCGCGCAGCAGCTGGAATCCTGGCAGGTACAGTCCGCTGTCCGGGATAGAGTCACTGAGCCAGGTTTCCGTGAAACAAAGAGCCGCGGAATGTCCAAAGTCTCTATTTGTCCCGCTTAGGAGAAGTAGCTCGTCCATTTTATTAGGAAGAGACCGGACGTTGGCGAGGTGGATCGCCGGGAGCGCAGTGCGGAAGCCCCGTTGTCTCAGCTTCACGAGCGCGCCGGCTCGCTTTCCCCGTCTGCGTCTCCTCCATACTCCATAAAGAGCCGCTGCTCCACCGACCAGAAGTTCGGAAAAACTTTCTTGGTCCGCGTAGAAAGATGGAAAAAAGTCCAAAGAGTGCTGCCTAATGTTCAGTAGCTCTTCTCTGCCAAAAGTGATGCGGTTGGAGTGCGCACACACAAACAAAATAGACAAAATACACAAAAAGAAAATACACAAAAACAAACACAGTACTAGAGAGCGCAGTACCGAGGCAGCCGTCCGCGGCGCCATCTTCACCAAAAAGGAGACAAGTCGGTGTGGTTCTTTCTTCAAAAAGGCCCCAGGTTCTTGCAGTATCTTTTCAGGGTCCTAATACTTAAAGAAGAAGTATTTCCTTATTTGTGAAACTTATACCAAAGTATAACTTCACTAGATGCTCGACGTTCCTCATTTTGTACAGGCCTCTACAGATTAAAATAAATTTATGACTCTTTTCTTGTAATTTTATTCTCGTAAATTTATGAGATTATTCTTGTAACTTTTCGACTTTATTCTTGTAACTTTACTTTTTTTTATACAAAGTTTTTTTTTTTTAAGTGGTCCTAATCCTCTGTCATAAACGGTAATAAAAATTAATAATAAATATATATTTATTGATTATAAACTTAAAAACTTTATATATTATCCAGAAATACAGAGAAATATAAACTGTTAGAATTAATCCAATATAACATCAGACCTTTAGCTCCTTATCCATGGTTATATATGTTCAGAATAAATATATATTTATTAATTATGAACTTAAAGCCTTTTTGTTATCCAGAAGTATAGAAACTGTTAGATTTTCTTTAGCATTATGAGAAAACTGAGAAGATTCTGATGATTTGTTAAATAAAGGCATTTCAGTAAAACAAACCTAAAAGCAGGTCAAACAGACCTTCATGCTGTTTGAGCTCACCGTACCTTTGGTGTGGTGATGCCGTCATCACTGTCCTGCCCACTGGGATGAACAGAGGAGAAACAGAGAAGAGGAAATAAAAATAAATATGCATTAATTATCACATAAATTATGCAGTTCAGAGAGGCCTCATGAACTCATTCATATTTCTTGATTAAAGCCTCACGAGGGACAAAGACTGTAAATCAGCCTCGTCCAGGAGTCTTTGATCAGATGTCATAAAGCTCATGTGCTGTCCCTGACAGATAAACTGATTAATAAACTAATTAACTCATTAACAGTGAACACTATAACTCATATTCTTGAAGATGAACTGTAAATGTGGACGGCTTCACTGCAGGGTGTGAGAACTGAGCTGGATCACTGTAGAGTGAACCCTGACCCTGACCCTGACCCCATAACCTGACCTCAACCTGACCTCAACCTGACCCTGACCCTAGGCCACCAAACTTCAGGTATGAGTATGAGGAGACATCTGAGGGTTAAAGTCTTACTTCAGGGACTCGTCCACGTTGACCATCTCCACTGGGTACAGCTGGACTCCAGACAGACGGTCCTGCTCGGAGCTCGCTCTGACAAACGGACAGTCTGTGATCAGTCTTTGTGTGAACAGTAACAGGTTTGAATTCAGGACAAAAGACTTCAGGTCTGTAAAGCTTTTTAGCATCATTACAGTCACAGAGTCTGAGTCACTCTGTGCAGTCTCTCTCTGTAATCAGCACCATGAAGCTGTTTCTCTGTCCTCAGTCTAAAAAATAACAGACTGCAGTTTAAATTCTCAGACAGAATCATCCAGAGCTTCAGAGGGACAGGGTCAGACTTAAACAATGAGGTTTTTCTTCTGTCTGATGGATCCTGGAGGACTGGAGGACTGGCTGAGAGCCTGCAGACAGGAAAACATGAGCAGGTGAACAGGAGTTCAGGTGTTACCTGGTAGGATCCTGCAGCAGCTCCACGGCCTCCTTCAGCTGGTTGATCATGTCGATGTGGAGCTCTGTGCTCCGAGCCTTTGACCTGAAGGTGTAGGTGGAGCATGTTAGTCAGGACCAGAGCTGATCCTCCAGAAGACCCAGCAGATAACCCACCCCCACCCCCACAGGAGGTCTTCCACCATCAGAGAGACTGATCTACAGCATTTAGAACCACAGAAGAAGAAAACAGTCGTCCATCCACCACAGACTTTAACCATAAATCTGAAGACCAGAGGATCTGAGTCCACCACATTCAGGTCTGGGTTCTGGTCTGGGACCATCCCAACATCTGTCTGGTCCCTATGACGAGTGTTCCTGTGAAATCAGGTCAGAAATAATCAATAAACTCACGTTCGCTCCAAGGGCCAATGGGAGTCTTCGTCTATTCTCAGAGGCTCCTCGAAGTCTGCTGCTGTCCGCCCCTGCACACAAGTACACACAAATACACACATATATACACATACACACATAAATACACATTAACACACTCTTGAGCAGCTGCAGCTGTCACAGGACCCTCAGACCGTCTGTCTCTGATGTTTAATGTGACACATTTACTGAGTTTTTGACGTTTTTGTCTCCGTGTGGACAGGACCTCAATATGAGCTGCAAGAACAAAACCCTCCAGACCAGAGACCATCAACCTGAGGCTCCGGAGCCACATCAGGCGCCCACAGCTCCAGTCTAGTGCCCCCTTAGCTCCAGTCCAGTCCCCCACAGTATTATAAAGTCTGGAGTATGTGAGGATGATGCGGTCTTTAGAGCATCATTATAGAGGTCAAAGGTTCAGACAGTTTCAGTTGTCCAGGCCCAGTGTCGGAGTCTGAGTCTGAGTCTGAGTCTGAGTCTAAGTCTGAGTCCGGGTCTGGGTCTGAGTCTGGGTCAGGAAACAGACTAAACCGCGTCTGCAGAGCGTACCTAATGTTCTGTCCTTTTATGGTCACAGAGCCCGTCAGTGACTCACAGTCAACAGAGTTTAAACCACTGAGGACCTCTGAACACCAGTCTGAGACCAGGAGGAGGAGAGGAGACAAGGAGGAGGAGACCAGGAGGAGAAGGAGATAAGGAGGAGGAGACCAGGAGGAGAAGGAGATAAGGAGGAGGAGTTTATAATGAAGGAGTGAAACAGTCTGGCACAAACAGACACTGAGGGAGGAGAATAATTTATGAGGAGCTTTAAATACATCAATGATCAAAGACCGGAGGAGACGAGGAGAAGAGGAGACATTAGAGAGAGGAGGAGACGAGGATAAGAGGAGACATAAGAAGAGGAGAAGAGGAGGCTAGTCCACACCTGGATGGACTCAGTAATGAAGGAGTGACATGAATGATAAGGAGGAGATGATGATGAGGGAAGAGAGAAAGAAGAGAGAAAGCAGGGGAGGAGGAAGAGGAGGGAGAAGAATGAGAAAGGAAGAGGAGGAGAACCAGGAGAACCAGGTTCAGGAATAACAGAGAAGAAGAAGAGGAGGATGAAGATGAAGAAGGGGAGGATAAAGAAGAGGAGGATGAAGAGGAGGTCTGACCTTGATGTAGCTGAGGAAGCGTGAGCTGAGGGCAGAGTCTCTGTAGCTGAACTGGTCCCTCAGAGCTTCAGTAGGACTCTCCTCAATCAGACGGACAGAGTCCGAGTTTGAGTCTGCTGGAAGGAGGAGGAGGAGGAGGAGGAGAGGAGAGGAGAGGAGAGGAGAGGAGAGGAGAGGAGAGGAGAGGAGAAGGAAAGGAGGAGAGGAGAGGAGAGGAGGAGGAAGAGGATGAATAAGGATAATTATTATTATTAATTAGGGTCCTCGCCCAAAGGGAAAGGACCTCTCTAGATGAAGCTAGAGAGGTCCTTGCCTTCGGGCGAGGACCCTATTGTTCCTGTAGCGTTTCTTTCTTATTATTATTCAACAAGCTCTTTAAACCTTAATTTGACCCCCTGAACACGCTCAAAAACTCACCAAAATTGGCACACCCCTCAGAATCGGCGAAAAATTTTATAAAATCAAAAAATTAACCCCCAACATGCCAAAATGAGCGCCACCTAGGCACACTAAAACAGCCCTCACGGCCAGCAGGAATGTCATAGAGAGATCAAACCAACGTCTAAAAGTTCGTCTCATCAAGACCCACAAATCACGTGCTGACACCCTGACCTATCTCAAACAGGAAACCGGCAATTTGCCTTTCAAAATAAAATTTCAAGGGAAATATATGCCAGACGCAAAAATGATCTCCTCCGAGGCCGTAAATGGTATCAGCTTGAAACCCGGACAGATAAGAGAGGAGGCATTGATGATCAAAAGTTATTCAGGATTTTGTTGTTTCTCAAACGGTTTTTGAATGACAAGCCCTCAAAGTTGGTGAACCTCAAAGAAGCCCTCCCAGCTCCCCCCATTCAAATGAATGGGGAGTGAAAATACAGCTCTGGACAACCTGTGGAAGATCAGCCTCTACAGAAAAAACCAAAAGTCCTACAGCTTTGAAAATTACATGGATGGATTGCTGACAAAATTTCCAGTTCACTCATATAACTTGTAGAGAGATTTGGTCAAAATTGTGGCAGTGGTGAGGAAATGTTTCTAGAGTTTTGGTTGCTGTGCTGCTCAGCTGCAGTTTGAATCTGGATGAGGCAGCAGATGATGTCATTCACTCACTGATTGGCAGCAGCTGGTCATGTGACTCACTGACTGTGTAACACACACCCATTATAAAGACTGAGGCCACTGACAGGGCTGCAGCTACACACCTCAGTCTAACTTACAGCAGTTCAAAGTGATAAAAAAGGGATGAAACATGCAAAATGGAGGTCAAACGGGCATGAGGGACCTGCGAGCGAGGACCCGTCCAATGCTGCTTGCAGCTTTAATTCTTATTAATGTTATTAATAATATCATCATTATTTTTTATTTGTATTATTATTATTATTATTATTATTATTATATCTTAATAGGGTTAATAAAATAAGAATAAAATAATACTGATTTAATTTTGAAAACCTTTCAGTCCAAGTGCTGAACGTGTACATAATGACTAGGCAGTGACCTCTGACCTTGTGAGGTGGAGGTAATGGTTACTGATAAATCAGCTGATGTGTCTAAACTAACATCAGCTCACAGACTGAGCAGCAGAGGATGAGGATCAGTGATGATTTTAATAACTTGTCCTCTTTATTCTGAGTCTCATCAGCTGTGACCTGATTTATTCTGATTAAAGTCTATTTAAAGTCACCCTCAGGGACCCTCTGGCAGAGACAGGGTGTTCTGTAAGAGGAAAACAGCTGAGAAAATATGAATCATAAAATAATTCAAATAAATTCATGTACCAGTGAGTGAGCTGATGTGCTCGCTGGAGTCGTCTTTGCTGATGCCCTCCTCCTCCGTGATGTGGCTCATCGGCACGTTCAGACTCAGACTGTCCTCATCTGATGGCTACAGACAGACAAATAATAATAATAATAATAATATTAACAATAATGATACACACAACCATACAGGAAATATCTTTAACAAATGTTTTAATCGATTACAGAGACAAAATCCCAACAGTCGGATAACAGACTCTGATGTCATGCTTTGCTGCTTTTTCAGGTTAAATATGAACATAAATATAAACATCAGCATTGAATTAAAATACATTTTTAAAATATTATCTGTTCTTCACATAGGTGTGACAAGCAGGTGTGTAAATAAACAAACAAAAAATAAATGAATGAATAAAAAAAACAACAAGCAAATAATTCAGATTATTTTGACTAAGGGGAGTTTCCACAGATCTATTTGGAAAACTACTAAAACAGACATTAAATAATCATTCTGTGTTTGTGAGAATGTGTGTATGTTCATGGGAAGCAGGAAGGACTGTAAAAAATAGTTTGTGGATGGAACTAAAACGAAGCACAGGCTTAGGTGGAAGAAGATGGACCGATGATACTCAAAAAATATTTGATCATTATTAACAAGTAGTGTAACACTGAGGAATTACAGGGGACAATAAAAACATCAGTATTTTAATACCATGATAAAAAAACAAAACAAAAATGAAGCTCTGAAGGGTTCACCCTCCATCTACAACCTCTATCAGCACAGCCAGCAGCAAGTCATCAGCTAACACGTTCACTCATTAGACCATAACACCGAGACAGTTCTAACAGTGCACAGAGCTGATGGTGAGGTCTGACCTCCGATCATCAGCTGCGCGGATATCTGATGATTTTGATTATTGGTGTATCTTTTACTTTTACTCTCAGAGTTTACTCCATGTTTGCAGTTACTTCTAACACAACAGGTAGTTACATACAGACTGAGGTGTTCTGCGCCCTCTAGTGGTGTCTGTGAACATGCATCTCATGCAGGTGAGGATATAAACAAACACACTCATGAGGGACACAAACACAACAGCAGGAACATCAGACAATAATCTACAGTCAGACTGAGACAGCCGTCCCTAATAATACGTCACAAACACTAGCCCCGCCCCCTCGTACCTCTGTAGCAGACAGTCTCTTGTCTCCGTTGTCACTGCCGACTCCTGAATCACTGTCCTGCTTCCTCTGCTGCTCCATGTCCTCCACACTGCACACACACACACACACACAGGAGGGTGTGAGGGGCGATCAAACGAGAGAGAGAGAGAGAGAGAGGCTCCTCCCTCTGCAGACTCTCCTCGCTCCTGCTGCCTGTGAGGACCTCCTTCAGGGAGAACCTCAGAGGAGCTCCAGGAGCAGGGACTAGCTCCCCTTCTGCTCTGATCCATGATTTCTGTCGTTCATGTTTTTCAGACTTGCTGACATCAGTTATTTCCCTGAGGCAGTGTTTGAATCCTTAGGCTGTCTTTTATTTCCTGGTCGTTGTAATTTTCTGCCCTGTTGGCCCCGCCCCCTTCATCCCACAGCGTCCGCTCTGATTATAGTTTGCTTCTAGTTTTGTTTCTGACCGGACCAAATCACTGCCACACCGGGATTAAAACTCTAATCTTATGTTCACGTGGGAAGAAGAGTTGGGATCACCCCACATCCAGCCTCAGTCAGCGTGGTGTTTAATGGTGATGTTTTATTTTGGCGGGGCAGCTGCTCCTTCCTTCATCGTGTTTACAGTCAAAGTTTCTCCCTCTTTCGTTTTTTAATGGAGGTTATAAATACTCCACTTCCTCCAGGGCGAGCAGGGGGGTCAGGAGCAGCTGAATCTGATGGTCTGTTTTCACACAGATATTTAGAGAGGAGGGAGAAAAACAAGAGACCCCCTAAAACCACAGAAGAAGACCAACCTCAAGAACCCGCCCACAGAGTCCAGAGACAGAACAGGAAGTGTGTTTGTGCTCCAGGAACCTTTCTCCCTCCCACGTGTTGGGAACATTTTACGTGGGCGGACATTATAGATCAGCCTGAGACGTCAGTGTGAGCTGAAGCTCTGCAGGATCTTCTCCTGGTTCAGGTCTTCACTGGTCTGGGTTTAGGATCCGACCCCCTTTGTTAGACTCCTCTTTTTCCCCCATGCTAACTGAAACTGGACTGCCTCAGGCTGGCTTAGGCTGGTTAAGTCTGGTTATAGACTGGTTACAGAATGGTTAAGGATGGTTATAGACTGGTTACAGAATGGTTAAGGCCGGTTATGGGCTGGTTAAGACTGGTTTAGGCTGTCTCCGTCTCCTGTCCTAATCCTGACCTTCACCCCTACAGGCTGCAGGTCTGAGGAGTTGAGGTGGGTTTCATTTCACCTCAGAGGTCTGAATGTCTGAGCTGTAGGTGAAGACAGTTTCACTCCTACAGCTTGGCTCATTTCTTCTGATTCAGTGTAAATCATCGTGTTCCCTTTGGACTGTTTCACGTTCATGCAGCAGAATTTTGAAGTGAGTCCAGACCAACGGGCCTCATGTCATTATGTCACAACCAGCGCTCCTATGAGTACAAGTCACGCTGTGCATTATAGGAAGAGAGATGGCAGGTTAACTACCTACAAACAGCAATAATGATAAGTGTAGGATTTATTAATATGGGACAGAGTCGGAACAGAAGCGTGTGAAAACTCATCACGTATGTTGTATATGAGCAGGTTTACACTCCACTGACCTGCCGGTGGGTCGGTGCAGGCTGAGGCGTTCAATGACGGGCAGGTAGAGCGAGTCCGGCATCTTCTCACTGCGACACGCCTCGATGCTCAGGTACTTAAAGATGTGGACTTTTCCCTTTATACAGATCTGAGGGACACACAGAAGAACATCTGAGGGACACACAGAAGAACATCTGAGGGACACACAGAAGAACATTGTTGACTTTTATGCGTTGAAGACACACCTGTGCTTCCCTGTGCTCACCTGTATATGTCCACTCTCAGATTCAGGCCTCGTTTACATGACAGGCACAGAAAGTGTTTCTTCCTTTGTGTTTTTAAAAGTGCTTTGCGTTCACATGAAGACGGTGTGATAATGATGTGCGTTCACAACGACTGAAAAAACTGTAGCATGCATGCCAGGCCAGTAGTTGGCGATGTAGGTTTGTAGTGAAACAGTGGTGTTGCAACACACGTGTGCGCACTAACACTTTCAGTTCTATTCTCCAAGGACAGGCTAACAGTACCCACGAGTCTCTGCTGGTCAGAGTACTGATGCAGCAAATCCACATTTTGTTGTGGACAACACTGATTCCTGTTTAGACGAATAGCGAAAACATTTTCAAACTTTTCACTTTGGACCCCCAGTCTCAAAAGTCTGCGGGTTCAGGCACTCTGGGGACCGTTCTTGTGTAAATGGGGCTTCAGTCGGTGGCACATAGTTAATCTGAAGGTCCACCAAACATGAGAGAGAAGAGGAAGCAACCATGGCAACGACCTCCTGCAGCCTGACCTAGGTGAACACGGAGGTCACAGACCTGTGCAGTCAGAGGCTGGCGCTGCTCTTACCTGTGCAGGTGGGCTCTGCAAAGGGTTGTTCTCCAGCTGCAGACTCTGCAGCTGTCTCATCTTCCTGTAGCACACCGGGATGGTGGACACCTTGTTACAGGAGAAGTCAAACTTGACCAGAGGAAGATCTGCCAGGTCTGAAACACAAACACAGCCAGGTCAGAGGTCATCTGCCGGTGGAGGAAACATTCTAGAAGGTTTCTGAGGATCTCCCTTCAACTTTGACCTCATGTCCTCCTGGGCTGGGCCATAAATCCATTCATCTGCTGCAGAAAATTCTAATAATAAAGTTTGGCCCCCTCCTCTCCACCCTGTCAGTCATGTCACTGTTTCCTCTTTGGCTCAAGGTCAAACTGGTCAGATCTGGAGGTCAGAGGTCAGAGGTCCTTGGGCCTCATGATGATCCCACTTGTGAACTTGATATGTGAAGGTCTCTTTGAGGGACTTAAAGGGTCCTCTCTGACGTGATGATGTACTGATTAAACGATGGCGGTATAAGGTCCATCCATTTGTCCATCCATCCGTCTATCTGTCCATCCATCCATTCATTCATCCACTATCTATACAAACTGACATTGCCTCTCCCCATTTCTCTGCCTGAGCTGACGGAGGAGAGGCAGGATTCACCCTGATCTCCTCAAAGGTCTGAGCTCAGCTCCATGAGGAGCACCACCCTGACCCTGAGTGATGTGACTCTCCTCAGATATCAGCTTCACACTGAAAGGTATGACCGTCTTTGACCCCAATGAACTTTAACTGAGGACTCAGGACAAGGAGACCATGCAGGAGACCATGTGCTGTACTTGAGTAATTTCTAGTTACTGTAGGTGACGTCCTGCTTCAGGATAAGGTAAACTGGAGCTGACCTTCAGGGAGGACACAGAGGAGGTTTCTGCGGACGTTGAACTCTCTCAGAGCTTTGAGTCGACCGATGTGACGTGGGAGAGCCGTGATCTCGTTACAGCTGATGTCCTGCAGACAGACAGTCAGACAGACAGACATTACTCTGGCTGTAGAGAATATCCATCTACACTGACGAGCGTCTTCAGAAAAGCCTGCTTAGATGTGAGCAGTGCTGGAGCTTCAGCGTTTGTTTCTGCTGACGGCCTAAAATCTGACCTGAGCTGAGGGACAGCTGACCTTTAGTTCATTTTTACACCAACTTGACCTGAAAATATATCCTGATCCTGTTTCTTTACTGAGTTATGAAAAAATCACCAGAAGAGTTTTTATTTGTCTGAAACATTATACTGATGTCAAAGGTCAACAGAGTGTCCTAAACTAAAAGAGGTTCATGCTGAGGTATGAACATTCAAATCATATTTAAAGAAGAAGCAGAACAGTTCTGGTCACAAACTCATGAGAAAAAAGAAAAATGACCGATTGGAAGTCTAAGTGGAAAATGAAGTATTCACAGTAAGAAACAAAGAAACTCCTAGATGAGTCCCTGCAGCCCTCAAATGTTTTTCATTTATAAATATTACTTGTATTCATTATGATAAATTACACTCACCAGCTCCATGAGTCTGTGCAGCTGTCTGATGTTTTTATATATTAATATAATATTATTTCTTATTATAATTTAATATAATTACCAGCTCCATGAGTCTATGCAGCTGTCCGATGCTCTCGGGCAGGCTGACCAGTTTGTTGTTGGAGGCGTTGAGGACTCGTAGAGGTAAACCACACAGACAGGCCGGCAGGGCGCACAGCTGATTACGACTGAAACACAAACATGAGACTTATTAGGATCATTTTTAACAGCCAATCACAGGGCTGTCACATAGGGACAGACAACTATCCACACACTCTCACATCAGTCACTAATTAACCTAATGAGCATGTTTTTGGTCTGTGAGAGAAAACCAGAGCACCTGGACAAACCCACACATGCACAGGGAGAGCGTGTAAACTCCACAGAGAAGGACCTGCCTGACTCAGGGAGTCGAACCTGCACCCTCTAGCTCCTTATATGGTGAGGAGGGCAGCAGCTCCGGCCTGAAGGACTTGGCTCAGTGACCAGAAGGGGGCCGGTTCAAGTCCCGACTGAACCACGTTTGGAAGTTGGTCTGACAGCTGACCTACGCCGCAAACATGCCCTTGAGCAAAGCACTGAACCCCCAACCTGCCAGGTGACTCTTCCTCTGGTGTCTCAATCAGTGAAGGATGTCAGCTCTGTCTTTTATGTTTGTTTGTGTGTTTGTTTGTGTGTCCTGCAGCCCTGTGAGACCAGAGAGTCTGAACAGGATCTCCGGACAGAGAGCCGTCAGTCCTGTCGTCCTTCAGATACCTGAGAGCTGACCAGGTGAGGGGACGTCCTCTTCGCGGCCTGTCTCTTCGGTTATCTGGAGCTCTTCGGTTTGGAGGGGGTACGGGGCTCGCTCTTAATTCTGACCGAGCTCACAGCTGTCATACACCTGGAGGCCCCAGAGGCCCAAACCAGGATCAGCAGCAGAACCAGCCTCACATCGGGATAGGTTTATGATGTTACCTCAGCGACATAACCCACCAATCAGAGCTCACGGACAGAGACGTCTGTCCTCCTGGACTCAGACCTCACAGCAGCTCCTCCGCTCTGGTCTCTGGTTTTAGGGTCTCTCTGGACTTCAAGAGGAAAACCTCAGACCAGGACTCCCCCCCCAAGGGGGGCTCAGAGACAGGGCTATGAAAGTGTGGAAAGACTCTGATGAAGTAAAAACACCTGTATGAGTGAGACCCCTGACCTCTGCACACCTGAGCAGGTGAGGGTCAGAGGAGACGCTTTGGGGGCCTGATGTGGCCCCTGGGCCTCCGGAGTCACAGGTGTGTCTCAGACAGGCTCTTACCTTAAGTTCAGGCAGGTGAGCGACTGCAGGCCGATCAGGCTGTCCGGGATGGTCCTGATGCAGTTATGGTACAGGTTCAGTGTTTCCAAGGCAACCAGGTGTGACACCTCTGAGGGGACGTCCGCCAGACGGTTTTTAGACAGATCTGCAGAGAGAAGACAAAGACCAAGGTACTGATGATTCAATGACCTTCATTTGTCAGTTGAGCTAAACTCTGTCTTCAGATCGTCCCACAGTGCTGTTCTGACAGTGACATGTGGCATCATGACAGTGCCTCCATACTGACCAGGATCTAAGTGTTAAACAGGGGCCGGCCTGAGACTGTGGTCCCTGCACTAGAGCTGGGCAATAATCACATCTTCATCAAGGTTTATTATTTTTATTGTATATTTCCACATAGTTAAAGGAGAAGTCAAAGAAAAACAGTGAATAAGATGAAGTTACATGTGCAGGTGAGGTAGAAACTCAACGTGGGCTTATTTACAAACCTCACCTGGGAGGAAATACAGATGCTGCCTTCAACGATTATGGAAACTGCGGAACTTTTTGTTGTCTTTTTTCCATGATAATATCAGCGTTATTTTAAGGTGTTTTTAGTTTTAGAAGTATGGTTTTATGTATTGCCCGTTCTTTAGTGTTCAAAATGATACTGTCAAAACGTTCAGTGAAAGCATGTGGTGCTCATCATGAAGCCCTTTTCACACCGCCGAGCGCAACTCACCGCCTCCAGTTATTTTAATGAGGGATAGGCAGAAGACAGGAAGTGACTTTAACTGTCGTGGTAGGACCCAGAGGCGGTTGCTGCCCTGCCGCTCAGAGTCCAGCGTGTTGAACTTTCTGAACTTTCTGGCCAATCACATCAAAGGAGGGAGAGAACCCGGAAGCAGCAGGCTTCACGGGTCAAACAATGGAGGAGCTCTACAACACGACTCTGCCTTCGTATGAAAATAACCAGAAGACAAACTGGGCATGGGACAACATTTCTGCTCACTGTTTTTCAGGAGGAAGTGTTGTGAAGGACATTTTGGCAGGCTCTGCTGTGACGTTCGCCAAATCACCTCCACGTCACTGCCGCCTCGTACCCTATGCTCGTAGCAGCGGTTGCTTTAAAAAACGCTCTGCATTTCAGGGACTCCGCCGACAGGGGGGCGGGTTTCAGGGCAGTTGCCATGCTGCAGTGTGAAAAGGGCTTCACAGTGATTTATAAACATGATCTCAATATCTATTAAAATAATCAAGATTATGGTTTATGCCATAATGGAGCAGCCCTACCTGACATCTCATCCCTCTGCTTGGGCCGATATGTCACTTTGAGTTAAAAACAATCCTGATCGTGTTTTCTAATGTTTCATTTTGATTTCTTTAAATCTCCTACAAACAGAAACTCAGAACGCTGCCTGATTTCCCAGCCCTATCACCACAGAGATAGACCTGAGGGATGATAATGTAGATGTATGTGAGCAGATCAGACACACTTCTGTCAGATCACATTTAAACGTCTACACTCGACGCCATGTGATGGTGCACGCCTGAGGTCATCACGCCCGCCGCACTCATCAGGGGTCACTGCTGCTGCCGTCTGATGGTCACTCTCTGAATTTAAAGGGGCCACGTCCTGAAAATGAAACCCAGAGCAGAGACGGACGACGTCTCCAGCACCCCCCTGATGTGAGTAGATATCAGCTGAGCTCATCATGTCGTCTGAAGGTGTAGAAGCTTCTGATGTTAACAGACCAGCCAGAGACCGACCAGAGACACCAGGGCATCTAAAACGCCACGCCATCGTTACCTCGACGTTTCTTCATGATGGACATCGGTCTGAGTTCATACTTAAAGTTGTAATATCCTCCACCACACCGAGGAACATGAAGCTCATGAAACTTTAGCTTGCTGCTATGTGCTGTTACAGGCAGGGTTTCTTCTCCCTGCACACTGACTCACGGGCACAGACTCAGAACAGAGACGCTGCTGTAAAAATGACTGTTGGACATAGAAAAGGGACGAGACTGCTGCCTCTAGTGGACACTCTGAGAGCTGCAGCTTGGTGCCCCAAGGTAACAACGTGAGATCTGATTGGTCAAGGCCTGAGGACCAGAGACTGAGGTGGCTGGACTTCATGAGGACCTCAGAGGACTGTGTCAGACTTGGAAAGTTAAAGTCGTTTTTGCTCTCACATGCAGCCTCAGTCCTCTTCTTCATCTTAAAGGTTTTTCTTTTGCCTTTATTGACTGAGACAATGGAGTAACCCCGCCACGTGGCCACATCCCGCACCTCAATCCATCTTCAGCACATGCCAGCAGCACAGCTCCTCGCTGGTTCACTGGAAACATGTGATGAGTCTACTTTCAGCAGCTTCACTCCTCGTCATCCCCCAATCACATTGGCCCAAAAACAGGAAATAAGTGTTAAAAATAAAGCAGAAAAAAGAGATGCCATTGATGCAGACAGAAAATCAGCTGTTTACATGTTCCTCTTCCTGTTGTCTCCTAGGTCCAATAGCCTCCTGAAGTTCTGCTTCTCTCATGATCTTCATGATCAGGGTGTAGAAAGGCTGCTGGATGTGGGTACTGAGACATGCCTCACAAGGGTACAGGCGGCCATTTTGTCCCATCCTTAAAGGAACAGCAGAGCCTTTATTCTCCACAGTACCGGTCAGGTATGATTCAGGACCTCTCAGTAAATGTTCCTGTCACATCAGTTTGGATTAAACCACCGCAGAGCTCTCTGTCTCTCCCAGTCCGCCCGGATTCAAAGCGGTACACCAGCGGGTGAACCCGCCCCTCTGACCTGGTAAAATCTCTGATCTGAGTTACTGTGAGAGCTCCAGGACAAATTCTTCACTCCACTTGTTCCAACTCGCAGCTTCAGACAGGGCAGATAAACAGGAAGAGCTGCAGAGACGGCTTTCTTCAGGGTTTGAGGAGGCGTTCAGGAGCATCAGAGACCAAAACTCGAGGACGCGTTCATCCTGACGCACTGCAGACAGGAGGAGGGGGAGGGGCTAGCTTAGACGCCGCATGATTACAGGCCGACACTCAGAGGAATACCACCATCTTTAAGAGGAACCCATTCCTACAGGGTCAGCGCCTAGATAAACCAGCTGTTCCTGAACACATCACTCAGGCTGGGCTCTGGTCTACACAGAGTTTTGAGACCTGAATTTAAATAACTGACTAGGGCCCGACCCATGTGGATTTTTTGAAGCCGATGCCGATACCGATATGTGGCAGAAAAAAATACTGATTACCGATTAATCGGCCGATTAATTAAAAAAAAAAATATATAAAATGAATTAAAAAAAAAAAAATTGTCCAAAAACACTTTCAACAATGAATATATGAATTACAGGCAGAACATTTTACCATTTGTCACTACCTATTTGTTTAACTTTACAACAGAGAGGAATTTGCAAGTACAAAAACATGCAAAGCATTAAACCTCTGGAAAATTAATTATAAACCTTAAAAAGAGTCACTCTTTATCTTAGACTTCTTGTTGATGAAAATAATAAGAAGGTAGGTTATAGTTCAGGTGGAACAACTTTTAAAAAGTTGTAAACAGGTCGTTGTGAGAGGAAAGCAACAACATTTTTTTCATAAGCCTCTTTTATTTTTCTCCTCTGCAACTTTCAAGAGCAAAGAACTTCTAAATACAAAATAAAATAGTGGGCAAAACTGCAGTCAATTTCTGCAAAATGAAATGAATAAGCTTATTTAAAATGTGAATATATAGATGAATTATGAACTCTTGTCCTGTCACATCTGCCTTTCAGTCCCAGAGTCCTCATTAGTGCATCAGAAGTAGGTTTTAGTGCAGGTAGAACCACTTTTTTATTGTAAACATGAGTAATATGTGTGAGGAAATCAGAATATTTTGTGGGACACTGCACGTATTGCACAAACTTCTTTAAACAGGCCTGATTAAAGTTCCCAGCTATGACGAAGGCTCCCTCCAATGCCGTCAAACAGCTCCGAGGGAGCAATGCTAATGCTAGCATAGTTAGCTAGCTAGCTAGTTAGCTCAACTAGCGTCGGGGACAAGCAGGTGAAGCCAGGTTTCCGTAATAATCATCACAGAACAGTCACAAATAAACCGATCCCCTGCCATCAGAAGGTCCAATTCGTCAGTTTTGTAAATGACAGATCTGGTATTGGTCAGCTCATCAGTGTCGGTGTGGCGGCTGCTTCTGTAGCCGAGCTAGCAGAGAGCCCGGTGCTCTTGTTATGTCCAGCGGTATACTGTGCGATATATCGGTCGGGCCCTATCACTGACATTAACCTTAGGAGGCCGACACTGACCCCTGTGACCCAAATGAAGGCCAAAGAGTGGTTCAGATAACGTCTGAACTTCAGGGCAGCTGCTGGAGTCGTCCACCCTCTGAACATCAGCTCCATGATGAGTGTCTCACCCCCCCGTTAGCTGGTCTGGGCCTTCCCAACTCTTCTTAAAACCATAAAAGTAAATCAAATAACCTCAGAGCGTCCTCGCCAGCACACATCCCGCCCTCCCTGACAGACGTGGAGCTTCCTGTCTTAACAACAACACTCTCCTTCTGCTAAGAAACAGGAAATGAGGTCAACAGGGTCAAAGGTCAACATAAGCATTGTTTTCAATGAGTGACCTTTGGATGAAGGAGAAGATGAAGGAATCTGAGCTTTTCTTCAAAACAAAAAACTATGAATATTTCAGAGTGAGAAATAACAGGAAGAGGTACAACAATAAAAAATAAGGTTTATCAGAGGACTATAGGTCGACATGGAGATGGACAAGCTCTCCTCAAACATCACATGACAGCTGATATGAAGCTCCTCTCTAGACGTGGGGGTGTCGGGCTCACATGACCTTCTGTGAGCTCTGATTGTTGTTGAGAAGAACAAACTCAGACTGAGCAGGAACGAGGAGGAAGATCATCAGCACAGAGGAATGTTTCTGCCCCCACAGGAACACACTGGAGGAGGAAGGAGGAGAGGACAGAGGAGAGGAAAGAGGAGAGGAAGAAGGAGAGGAAGTGGAGAGGAAAGAGGAGAGGTAGGAGGAGAGGAAAGAGGAGAGGAAGGAGGAGAGGAAAGAGGAGAGGAAGGAGGAGAGGAAAGAGGAGAGGAAGGAGGAGAGAAAAGAGGAGAGGAAGGAGGAGAGGAAAGAGGAGAGGTAGGAGGAGAGGAAAGAGGAGAGAAAAGCGGAGAGGAGGGAGAAGGGAAGGAGACAGAGAGAGGAAGAGCCAACAAAGGCTGATTAATTACTTCAGCAGTTTCCTCTGCAGGTCTGAAGGTCTGAGGGTCTGTATTTGTGTGAACCTCCATCATCAGCTTAGAGGAGCTGGAGGTCCAGGTTGTCCCGTGAGGGCGGCAGCAACAGCTGCATCCTCTGGTGGTCAGGAGGAGACGGGACTCCGTAATGACAGACTCCACAGGACGCCGTCATATCCAGTGTTAACTCTGACAGCCTTTTTAATTTAGTTTTGGTTACAGTCATTTGCCTAAAACATCTTTTAGTTTTAGTCATAATTTAGTCTTCTAAATTGCTTCAATTTTAGTCTAGTTTTAGTCGATGAAATCTACTTTAGATTTAGTCGACTAAAATATGAAGTGTAAAGGGTAAGGCATTTTTTATGTTTCCTTGAATTTCTGAAGTCATGTTTTACACTTGGATAAAATCAAACATCTAATAACCCTTTATTGAATGCTAGTAAAGTCTGAATGTATAAATGAACAGAAACAAATTGAACTTTTGTGTGAAATGCAGTCACCTTTATTTAGGCTACCTGGCAGAGCATCTCAGTTACAATACCAGAACTGACAACAAACAGTGAACCTGCTCTACATGAATATATCAATTCATAAAGAGAGGAGCTCTGATTGGATCGCTCCACAACTTATCCCACCACCACCAAGCTAAGGCAGCTGTGATTGGATGTCCCTCTTAACTCATCCAACCTTTCCAAACAACCAAAGTATCTGTGATTTGATATATTCCTAACTTGTCCCTACTTTCTACATGACCAAATTAGGTCTGATTGGATTAAGTCTCTCTCAAACATTTTAGTCTAGTTTTTATTTGTTGATGAAAATGTCAGTTAATTTAGTTTGAGTTTTTGTCCATGTGCACTTGTTTTTATTAGTTACTGTCACTGGTCATGAGTGAGTAAAAGCATGGCTGCAGAAGACCAGAGGCTAATGACAGGACAGACATTGATCTGCTGAGGAACCAGAGTCTCAGAAGCTTCAGCTGAGACCTCCAGAAGCCTGAGCTGATCCTTGTTCAGTCACATACACCTGAGTAAACACCTGTGGTGACCTCGCCCATGCCTGCTCTCATTGGCTCAATCAGATGTCAATCAGCCATGATCCTGTGTAGACTATCCAGCCAGAGTCCAGAGTCCAGAGACTGTGATCACATGTGAGAGCAGTAGAGGGAAAACTACACTTAGTGATCATTTTATAAGGTACACCTATTGATGCAAACAGCTAATCACATGGCAGCAACTCAATGCATTTACAGTGCGCAGGTAGACATGGTTCAGAGGACATGCTGAAGTCCAAACAGAGCATCAGGATGGAGATCAGAAGGTGATTTAGGAGGCCTGTAAAAACTACTGATTCACAGGGATTTTCACACACAAACATCTCTAGGGGTTTCACAGAATGGTCTGGAGAAGAGAAAATATCCAGAGAGCAGCAGTTCACTGGGCCAAAGTGCCTTGTTGAGGTCAGAGTGGTTGGAGATGATAGAAAGACAACAAGAACTCAAGAAGGTCACCTCTGAACACACAACACATTCAGTCTTGAAGCAAATGGTCCACAGCAGCAGAGGACCACACCGGGTGCCACTCCTGTCAGCGAAGAACAGGAACCTGAGGCTATGGCTCACTCAGGTTCACCAAAACTGGACAAGAAGATTGTAAAAGTGTCTCCTGGTCTGATGAGCCGGATTTCTGCTCCACATTCAGATGGTAGGCTCAGAGTGTGATGATGACTTCACTGTACTCCAGTGGCCTCCACAGTCACCAGATCTCAGCCCAATAGAGCCCCTTTGGGATGTGGTGGAGCAGGAGATTCTCTTCATGGATGTTCAGCAGCTGTGTGATGCTGTCATGGAGATATGGACCAACATCTCTGAGGGGAGTTTCAGCTCCTTAAAGAATTAAGGAGTTCTGATGGTGAAGGAGGTCCAACCTGTGAGTAAGGTGTTCCTAATAAAGTGGCAAGTGCACAGAACATTTCTGAGGATCAGTGAGTCCGGAGGAGGAGGGGTCGTGAACTTTCTCCACATGATTGCAGATTTCAGCCGCTGAACTTTCGATCACCAACAGCGTGAAGCAGAGAGATGACAGGAGCTGAGGTTACCATGACAACAGAGTGACACTCCATGCATGACCACGGAGTCATGGAGGCAGACGTGAGCGTGAGTGTGGGTGTGGCCGTGGGCGTGAGCGTGGCTGTGGGTGTGGCCGTGAGCACGGCCGTGGGCGTGAGCGTGGCCGTAGGCGTGAGCATGGGCGTGGGCGTGAGCATGACCGTGGGCGTAAGCGTGGCCGTGAGCGTGAGCGTGGGCGTGGGCGTGGGCGTGGGCGTGAGCGTGGGCTTCACTGCTGCTCCGATGTGTTCAAGTTCATCCTGAGGCACAACCCTGCATATCTGCAGGGTGAGTGTTTTCAGATTTAAACTTAGAGCCTGTGGGTGTGCATGTGAGTGTGTGTGTGTGTGCACGTGAGTGTACGTGTGAGTGTGTGTGTGTGTGTGCAGCAGATGGACGTGGCTGTGAAATAGGTCATGAAGGATCCCTGCGGGATGTTGAGCTGTTTCTGAACACACACACACTCTCACAAACACGTGCACACACATCCTCTCCAACACACACGTGCACACACACACATTCCTGAAAACCATTTTAACTCAGCTGGTCTGTATCGGCCGGTTTATGGCGGCCTGCTCTCAGTAAACTGTTTTCCGGAGCTTCTGGAACATTCCTGCTCTGGTAGATTTATTATGGAGCTCGGCTCTTTGTTTCTGCTGCTCACCAGTGTTTCACATGCAGGAGCTATTTTTACTCACACACACTTTTGTGCGCTGTGAGTCACCGTACAGAGCCATTGTTCGGTCACCGCTCTGCTCCGTGTGCGTGTGGGTGTTTCACTGGAATCAGAGAAGAACCCCGACATACATCTGTGACCATGTTTCAGTCAGCCACCAAGAAGTGAGCATCCCCAACAGCTGATTGGCCTATTCCAACCTGCCTGAAACATCTCCTCCAGCCCTCCTGAAAAAACCTACCAGTGTGACATCATACCACTGGCATTTCATAAGCAGCTTAAGCCCATTGGCACGGAGTGGAGAAGAGAGTGGATGCAGAGTTGTTGACAACATGGCACTGAGCAGCACTGACCTGACCAATCAGTACAGAGCTGACCTGAGAACCAATCAGAGCAGAGAGGGCTCACATGGGGGTGGGGGGGGCAGGGGGGCAACAGGAGGTGTCCCAGGCAGAGGGAGAATAGAGGTGGATCAGAGGCACTCCAGCAGTTGTCAAACATGGAGATATGACCCTGGTTATGCTGAAATATGAGCTCACTGGGGACGCCCTCATAGTTTGGAGTTTCAACTCAGAGAGTGGGCGGAGCTTCAGGACCCACATGTTTACGAGCCTGGAACAAGAACAAGGTCAACAAGGCGCCGTGATGTTTACAGCTTCAACACCTGAGCTCCAGGGCAGGTGGAGCACAGCGTGATCTTCTCAGGTTGAAGGTTTGAGAGCCAGGACATAAACCCAGAGAAGCACGTGGAGATCATGTCTGACGTATCTGAGATACTATGATGATCATCAGGGATCTCCAGCCCCACACCAAGACCACAAGACCACAAACTACAGTAGACCTATAGTGTAGTTTTTTTTACAGAAACAGTTAATCTCCAGCCCAGCAGTAAATCTGCTGCTGACAGTAAAATCAATAATCAATGACGTTAACGTCTGATTTATTCAGAGTTGATCAGTTTGTTCCTCCTCTGCGCTCTGGATTCTGCTCTCCAACATGAACACACAGTTACATAACAGAGCGAGTACTTCAGCAGCCACCCACGGGGGGGGGGGGGGTAGTGGGCGAGCGAGCCGGCAGTTCATCGGTGGACTCAAAGACAAAGAAAGCTGCTCATGTTTGTTTTTAAGAAGAATTATTTATTTCAGATGACCACAGAAGAAATCACACTCCCTCACTGCTGCTCGATCGCCCCACTTTCTGTTTGCACAGAGGGGAAAGTAGGACGACACCCCCCCCCAACGCTCAGAGCTAATTAATCTGTCAGGAACACACTGATGAACAGGACTGAACATCAGAGAGGTCCAAGAGTGAAGATGGACTTCAACATTTCGTCAGAACGTTCTCCACAGACCGACCTTCAGACCAGGACATGACCACACAACACTGAAGCATGAAGGTCACATGATGGACCATGCTCCAGTCTGCTATTTTACTGTTTGGTTAATTTGTGGTGTGAAAGCTCAAATGAACCCTGATGCAGACCAAAGAACTGGACTCTGGTCCACTGAAGACAGGGGGTCTTCCATGTGGACCAGAGTCTGGTTCGCGGTGGGCGTGAAAGCCGTCTGAACCAAAAACAAGGCATTGTGGGTAGAAACTGTCTGATTATGTCCTGGCCTGTGAACCTTAAAATCCCTCAGGGGGAGCTGGAGCATGTTCCTGGGCAGAGGAACCTCAGGGTTGGCCTGCTGAGGCTTGGTCCACATGAAGGTTTTAAAATCCTATCTGATGTATAAATATATATATATATGTTCATCTATGTGAGAGCCTCACAGATCATGTCAGAGTAGGGATGGGAATTGATAAGATTTTATTGATACCAATGCTATTAATGATCCTGCTAATCGATCCAATTCTTTAGCAATTCTCTAATTGATTCCTGCAGATTTTCCGTGTGGGCAAATGTTGGCCGGTAGATTTTCAGTGGCATCAATGTCAAACACACATGTCACAGCATAGATAACTGCTTCTGCAAGATGCTGGTGTTTACACTCACTTAAGGTTGTGCGGCAGGCGCCTTTTGTAAAAAATTAAGCCACAATTCTGACTGCTTCTGAATCCTGTCAGTGGAAGGAACTGATAAGGGAACCGATTAGCAAAAAGACTCATGATATCGATACTTTGATGGAGCTGTTAACCTCAGAGCTCTCAGTTTGTTCCTGCAGTGAGTGGAGATCCACAGAGAGAGACAATCATTCACCAAGGAGGCAGCTCCTCTGCTCCCAACACACCACTTCAGTGTAAACAAACATGGCCGACGACGTCAGGAGGCTAAATGTGGCTAATATTAGCTTCCTGTAACATCCGTGGCTGTGATTTCAGCTCCTCTCCTCATCAGTCTGTTGAAATTTACAGGTTACTCTGTTCAGACACTCGTGTCTGTCAGGGCGGTGGTACTGGACCTGATGTCCTCTCCAAGGTCTCCATGTAGGTAACATCTAACCATCTAATCATGTGACAAGTCACAGGTCACCTGACATCCCCCAGCAGACCTGAGGGGTTCAGTCTCCTGCTCCTGTGGCTTAAGGGACAAATCAGACTGATTGTTGGTCCCAGTCCCAACCAGTACCTGGTCCTGGACCCAGTCCCAGTTCAGAGCCTCAAAACAACAAAAAATAAATAAATAAATAAAGACGCTGCAGGATTTTAGTCACGCTCAGACCTAAAACTAGAGGAGCTGAACAGAGAAGTGAGGCTGTGCTTAAAAAGGTTTGAGGAATAAAAACACAGATGTTTGACAGGAAGTGGGACAGACGAGAGAGAGAGGGGGCGAGCGAGGATTAAAAATAGAGAGAGTGAGTAAAAAGCGAGCTGCAGGCAGAGACAGTAACAGGATTAAAGAGGGGGAGTTTCCTCAAACTGGCAACCCACCAACACACTGATGTGCTGAGGCAGAGAAAGATGTGGGTCAGTGGGGGGGGGGGGGGTCGTGTTGTTGAGTTTGGTGATGATGGCTGAGTGTGTGTGACTATGTGTGTGTGTGTGGGTGTGTGTGTGCGTGTGGGTGTGTGTGTGTGGCCTGCGGCTGCAGGCATCGTCATCCTCGTCTATAAACACTTTGAACAGCAGCCCAGTGGGAACAAACAGGATCACTGTCTCTGTTCTTAATGATGAACAATAAAGATTCAAATGTTCAAATCATTGACCTGCAGGGGGAGGGGACATCTCAGCCCAGAGATCTGATTGGCTGTCATCCCCATCATCATGACCATCATCATCATCAGGCCCATTTCTCATCCCGTCTTGACATTTAAACAGATCGTGCTCAAAAGTTTGTAAGTAATTCTGCTAGCAAATAAACCGACCAATTAACTAAGCAACAAAGAAACTATTAAACACACTAACTTTTAAACAAACAAACCAACTATATTACAAACTAACTATTAAACTAAGTAGGGCAATACAGCTTGAAATTAAATTAAAAAAAACTTTAAGTCTGATTTTTATTATTTCTATTTTTATTAATTTTTCCTCTTAAAGAAAAAAAACTGCAAATGACAGGAATAACACAAAATATTTGTTTTTTTTATCACAATTCCTCATATAATTTAATATTATCGACTGCACATTGTATTTATAATTATATTTAAACTGTTAAAAAACTCTGCCCTGCTGTAAGCACCCCTTCTTCCCCTGATTAACCATTGTTTTATGTTCCTGCTCCATGACGCTCAGTGCTCATATGTTTGTTAGCGTGTTCACGTGTAATTCTGAACATGTGTGCTCTGGTGCATGCTACTAACTCTTCATGGTGTTTGGATCAGCCTGCAGGTGAGAGAGTTTATCAGGCTGAGGCAGGCACCAGGAGAGAGAGAGAGGGGGGCGAGCGAGAGAGAGAACGGGGCGAGTGGGGGGGGGTGGTGAGCAAGCGAGAGAGAGAGGCCGAGTGACAGAGAGAGAGAGAGAGGGGGGGGAGTGAGAGAGAGAGAGGGGGGCGAGTGAGAGATGTTGGGATGCCAGTGGGACTTGAGTGGGAGATATAGGTGTGTGTGTGTGTGTGTGTGTGTGCACGTGTGTGTGTGCTGGCCTACATTTGGAGGAGGCTTCTGTTTATTTATTCAGAGATATTTTTATGATGATGTTCAGAGAGATCGTTCATATTTAGTCAAATCAGAGCTCATCACACAAAGAGACCAGGACATAATTTAATTTAATTATTTTATTTTTAATGTTTTAACCCTTTAATATGACGACGTTACTTCATCAGAGACCTGAGGACACCAGCAGACATTAAATCTTTGCTGTTCTTTATTTTTAGGATTTATTCTGGTTCATTTCTCAGCCCTACAACAGCCTGTCTATATTTTAGACTCACATAATGTTTATTTAAATTAATGACACTGTGATTTATTATCAGTAAGAGCAGCGTCTAATCCCAGTGAAGACGCTCACCAATCAAAGAGGATTATGGGTAAAAGCAGGCAGGCAGACATAAATCCATAAATCCACGTCTTAAAGTCAGTGGAGGTGAATCTTTTATTACTGGTCTTTGAACTCTGACGCTGATATCACATGCATGTCTGATAAGACATCAGCTGACTGGAATCAGAGCACGTCGCATCAAAACATGGCCACTTTATTAGGTATACCTAGTCCCAGGTTGGACCTCCTTCATTCTTCAAGGAGCTGAAATGTCCCTCAGAGATGTTGGTCCATATCTCCATGACAGCATCACACAGCTGCTGAACATCCATGATGAGAATCTCCTGCTCCAGGGCTCTGTTGGATTGAGATCTGGTGACTGTGGAGGCCACTGAAGTCATGTTGGAAAGCCCGGTGTGAGATGATCTGAGCTCTGAGACATGGAGCTGCTGAAGTCTCCATCAGAAGATGGTCCACTGTGGTCATAAAGGGATGGACATGGTCAGCAACAATCCTCAGGTAGGCTGTGGGGTTTGAACCATGCTCAGGTGGGACTAAGGGGCCACCAGCAGCAGCCTGAACCGCTGATCCAAGGCAGGATGGATCCATGCTTTATGATGTTCACACCAAACTCTGAGCCTACATCTGAATGTGGAGCAGAGATCCAGACTCATCAGACCAGGAGACACTTTTACAGTCTCCTGTGGTCCAGTTTTGGAGAGTCAGACCCTCAGTTTCTGTTCTTTGCTGACAGGAGAGGCACCTGGTGTGGTCTACTGCTGGTTTTACAGAGCAGTGATGTGGTTAATCGATTAAATGTCTGAGGACCAGACTGTCAGCAGAGTCACTGAGGTCTGCATCAGGACTGTGTCTCAGCTTCACGTCCATCAGCTGCTCATGCTGGTGAGTACACTGCAGATGTCTGGTTCCTCTGCGTTTCTGTTCCTCTCACAGAGTTTCTATTTTCTGCTCTGCAGCCTCGCTGAGTCGCTCTGACAGAAAAAACAAACTCAGACCGAATTTGGGCACAAACATCACAGATGACCTCATCGCACAGGCACGCGCTCACTGTTTCTCAGGAGGCTTCAGAAGAACCTAGAGGTGACCTCATCGCCATGGTAACAGCATGTAAACAAGGCCTCAGCCTCAGTTCACGCTCAGACTGGTGGATCAGAGGAGTGAGAGCTGAGGTGTTCGGACCTGCTGATGAACAAAGATCCTCTATGAACACGTTGGCTCACTCTGCCGGTGAAATATGGACTTAAGAGCAGACACTTTTATAGTTTTATTTATCAAACATCGAGCCTTGACTAACGTTAACTAGGGCCGGGGTTCACAAACTCTTTGGCCCAGGACCCCCAAAGTTGCTGTTCCAGTGCCTTGAGACTAGGACTGGGTGTTTCCAGGAACAAAACGATGCCCATCCTAAATCAGAGACCAGGATGCAAACACTGAGGGTCAGTGTCTGAAGGACCCCACAAGCTAGGACACTGAAATCTCAGGTCTTTAGGGATGTCGGAGGTCATTTCCATTTTGAAATTTGCTCTGCATCATGAACTTTGAACTCTGCCTCCAGCTCATGATCTGCACCATGGGGGATATTGAATTTAGTTTCTGCTTTAACAAAATTAATGGGTTGAACTTATACTGTAGAATCTGTAACCATGCACGTGCTGACGAGGAGTTAGTGAGTCCAGTGACAGTTTGAATTCTCAGCATCTTTATGCCAAATTGCACCCATTTTCTCATAAAATGGGAAGAGCCTTAAATCCCAGTGTTCAGAGAAAACCCCCACAGCCTACAGCCTGAGCGTCAGTGGTTCCCCGACACTGTCAGATCATAAACATCACGTTTTATCTACAGCAGCTTCACTGGCTGAACACGTGTGGAGGTTTCATCACCTACAGACTGATCACCCCCCTCAGAGGTTGGACCACATTAAAGCTTCAGGTTCTCCTCAGCTCAGATGGATCAGAGGAACGTGGCACATCAGCTGTGAAGACTCCTCTAACATCCACAGCCGGCTGAGCTCTGCTGGAGGGCGTAGCTGTGTTTCACGGGCTTTGGAGGGGTGGGGGGGGGGGGGGTGGGGGTGGGGTTCTTGGTTTCCCAGACAGGAAGAGATCAGAGCTGGAACAATGAGGAGGGGAGCGGTCACTTCCTGTCTGAGAGCGAGGGAGAGGACCATCTCAGCGTCACTGCTCCACCTTGCAACCTCTCAGAGCAGCCAATCACAGACCCCCAAAGACCAGCCTGCTGACTGTGGCGGTCCGAGCCGCCTCGACCTTGGCACCGACCACAGAGGGGAAGTTTGAGCTCAGGGCTGTGCAGCTGACCCTGTCTTTATCCATACGGTGATATGAGCCTCACAGCACGTCTGAATCTATCACAATAAAAGCAAAACAAGGGCCAACCAGCTTCTTCATATCACAGCCCAGCTGCAGGTAAATGCTGAACGACCTTCGGCCCTCAGATTAACGAGTCGCTCACACTGAGGGTGAAGGTGCAGCTGCTTCTCCTCTCAGAGCAGCCGTGTGGTGTCCCGTCTCAACTTTAGCTCAATGCTGACGCTGCAGCAGGAGTTTCCTCACCTGCAACTTACAGGAGCGGTCTGAACCACAGTCCACCTTAAACCGGCCTTAGCCACAGTCCACCTTAAACCAGCCTTAACCACAGTCCACCTTAAACCGGCCTTAGCCACAGCCCACCTTAAACCTGCCTCCAGCCTTAAACACAGTCCACCTTAAGGCAGATTCTTTTGTTCCTGCTGATCTTGGCTCTGCTGCTCATGTCTGATCAGTCCTGCTTCCTCCCTCATTTTCTGCTCCATCTCACAGTCCTGAGGATGATGAATCCTGTTAAATCCTTAGATGAAGTTCTGCTGGTTGAATTCATGCTGACGGAGCGTCTTCTGTCCTCTGGGATCAGGACAGTCTACTGAGGTCCTCTTAGTTACTCAGACTGCCATGGCTGGTTTAGTACTGGGACTAAATTAGGGATGTTTGATATTACCTGTGTGATCTCAGCAGATCATTGATTTAAAAGCTCAACAGCATGAGCAGATATGAAAACTTACACCAATAATACCTGTCAGTGTTTTAGACTTTTATAAATGAAGTCTGGAGAATTTCTGTGTTCACTGTGAACTCTGAGCTTCTAAAAATGTCCTGCCTGTGGACAGAAAAAACTGCTCTCAGTTATTTCATATCTTATTGGATGATATAAGCTTTGAATCATTGGTTTATCAGAACATTTTAACAACTGACATCATGCTTCAGAAACAAAAAGCCTTTAACTCTGACACGGCCTCATGTTTGTGCCTGTGGTCAACTTCATTGTGTATGTGCATGTGTACGTGCATGTGTTTGAGAGCTGTCCTTATGTCCAGGTGGGACGCTCTGGGAGGACAGACCCTCCTCTGACCAACACCACAGCATTTCTGAAGATCCAGAGCTCCTCTGAGAGCCAGAGGGAAGGAGGAGGAGCTGGAGAGGAGGTCCAAACACGTTACCAACTGCTTTACCTTCTTTATTTATTTATTTGTTCTTTTTCTGTTTGTCTGTGTAACGCTGGCCTCATCGGCCCAGGAGGAGCTCAGAGTCAGTGACGCAGAATGAGAGCTCAGTGGACTTCACTGACATCAGAGCTCTAGGTCCTCCTCAGAGGAGCAGCAGCTCAGATTTACACCTTTAATGAAGGAGGTCACTGTGCTCCAGGGGCCTCCACAGTCACCAGATCTCAGTCTAATAGGGCAGCTTTGGGATGTGGTGGAGCAGGAGATTCCCTCATGGATGTTCAGCAGCTGTGTGATGCTGTGATAGAGACATGGACCAACATCTCGGAGGGATGTCTCAGGAGCTCTGAAGGTGAAGGAGGTCCAACCTGGGACCAGAGAGGTGTACCTAATGAAGTGGCCGGTGAGTGTATGTAAAATAAGGAGGTTTTAGCACATACAGTTGGACTCCGATGAAGATCAGCTGTTATATTCTGCTGCTGGATCATGGCTGAAGTAGAACCTGATGTCTGAGGATCAGGAGGACCGGGGCCATGTCTGAGAGTCCTGCAGAGACCACATGGTCTAACGTGGTCTCTGAGCTGCAGACAGGCTGTGGAGCTGCAGGTCCTCCAGATTCAGCCTCAGCATCATTTTGGTTCACAGGATCAGAAAAAGTCAGATGTCCTCAGAGCAGCAGCCCTGACGCTCTCGGTTAGTCATCAAACACAGATCACTGATGCAGCTGCCCCCCCCAACCCTCTCTGGATTTCGATTTGAGAGCTTTATTGGCATGACATTCTGGATCAAAACATGATGCCAAAGCAAAAAGTTACATTTACACACTAAGGTCAATTAAATATATAGTTAATAATAAGAATAATGCTTAAGAAAAAGAAAATAAAAAAAAAAGAAAAATATAATTATCTTACACAGAAACGTCTTTCTTCGTGACATGCTGTAACATTTTCTCCTGCCGGGTCCACTGTACTGTTTTCTTCCCCAGAGGGATCTGCAGGAGTTTATCTTTTGGGAGGGTCAGAAAGTCTGGGATTTTATGATTAAATTTTGGGGACAAATGTTCTCTAAGTTTTTTGTATTTGGGGAAACTGGTGAGAAAATGAATTTCTGTCTCAACAGAGCCCACAGACTCACTTTGTTCTTTCCAGCCGTTCTCTTCTATGGCGACCAGTTTCATCAGCGAGTTTATGGTCTGAGTCTGTATTTGGTCAGGGTTTGTCTTTTTATGGGGTGTTTAATTTGGGTTAAATATTGGGCTGATTTAAATTCTCTGTTTAGGACACCATAGCATTCCAATTAATTCATCAACAAGTTTTCTTGTTTCAGCTGATTGAAGTATTTTTGTTTATTATTTTTGTCCATTTGTTGGATTTGTGAGCTGGAGATTATTTTCATGGCATCTTTTTTATTTGGGATCAGATGCTGTTGCTGCTGTAAATAGGCTCTGTGTTGGAGAGAGTCTGAGTCCGACTCCATCAAGTGGTTCCTGAGTTTGATTGTTCTTTTCTGAATTTGGATTAAGAGGGGGAACTGACCCAGTTCTGCTCTGTAGCCGTGGTTGGGACAGTTTCTGTGGACTCTCAGGATGTTTCTACAGAATTCAAGATGGACTTTTTCTACTGGTTCGGAGTCCCAGTGCTCCTGATTGATTAACAAGCCCCAAACTTTGCTTCCATATAAAAAGATTGGCTCAATAACACTTTGAAAAATCTTTAGTCAAATGTTTATTGGGGGGGGGGTTAATTTCAATAAGGTTTTTCTGATGCTGTAATAAGCTCTTTGAGCTTTATCAGCCAATGCACTTGCAGCTTTAACAAAGTTTCCTGAGGCACTGATAGTAAGGCCTAGGTATGTATATTATATTGTTTGGCTTAATATTGTGTTTCCCAATTTAAATTGATATTTTTAGTTTGTGATCTTGCTTTCTTTTGAAATGTGATTTTGGTTTTGTCCAGATTTACTGTGATTGCCCAGTTTTTACAGTAATCATGGAGGATGTCTAAAAGCTCTTGCAGTCCTCGCTCTGTTTGTGATAATAACAGAAAATCATCTGCATAAAAAAGGCATTTATCTATGTCTCTCCCTCTCTCTCTCTGTCTCTCCAAAATCTAGTCTGAAGATCTGAGTTTTTGCTCTGATACCAGCAGTCATATAAAGGTGGTACTAAAGTGTACCTTCATCTGCTGAGGTCTCTTGTGGAGGCCTCAGCATGTCGGTGCAGCAGCTCTCCAGTTACACTCTCAGAGCTCTTTTCAGCTGATGCTTCATATCAGAGCAGCAGAGCGACCGGTTGGTTTGGTTTGGTATCAGACAGCAGGAACGTCTAAAACCCACCGTGAGATGGACCTTCAGATGATTTTAGACTCCATCACTACAAACATACTGACCATCAAATCAGGCTGATGAGATCAGAGCAGGATCATCTCTGAGCCTGACATCCCAGTGAACGATAAACCAGTGTGTTCAGCTGTGTGGTGTCAGCCCTGAAGCTGAAGGTCACCTTAACTTCTTCAGGTCAGAGGACCACAGCCTGGTTCCTCTGGGGGTCCGAGGAGTCCTGCTGCTGTGAGGGACCATCACCAGCTGGGACACTTAATGAAGTCATACTCATGACCACAGTATTGACCATTATGTTCATGTTCATTCTGTCTCTGCGCTCAGCAGCAGCTGCCTCCATGAGGGACAGCGACTCAGCTTTCACCAGGTAAAAGTACGACTGTTATTCCAGGTTTTTCTTCATCACCTCATCATCACCAGCTTCACCACCAAAGGGACTTCCTGTCCCTCACTGACTGACTTCACCTCTGCAGAGAGAGATGTCTGATGTCCTTCGACCAAGTTTCATCACAACAGGAAACAACAACAAAACAGCACAGATTCAAACAGAAGAGACACTCCTGTGATGCTTCTGTTTCTGACTGAGATGATGCTTCTGTTACAGACTGAGGTGAGGAGCAGGTCAATGTCAGTAAAGGAGAGCTCACACTCTGAATATCCATATTGTTATCTCTGCATTAATATCAGCAAAAATCCAACATCATGCACACACACCCCTACCCATGGTCACAGTGAGGAGGAGCTTTGTTCTTAAAGGTGATCAGAGGACCTCTATGTGGTGATATGCCACCATCATCATCATCATCATCATCATCACCACCATCATGCTCAGGGTCCACAGGGTGGGGGAGCCAGCCCCTCAGCCTCTGCTCCTCCTGATCCATTATTCAGGCCCAGCGTCTTATTTTTAGACACACAAACATCTGCAGCAGCTGCTGGAGGGACTTTAAGGCTGATCACAGGACGTCTGAGGGCGAAGAAACTGTTTCAGGAGCCTGAAGGAGAAACCACTCAGTGAGATAAACCAAGAGATGAGTTCAGATATCTGAGGGTCAAATCCTCACGCAGAGGACGGCCCTGAAGTTCTGGTGTAGTGACCTGACTCGTCCTCGTGCTGACTGGATCCTCAGTTTCAGGACGCTCACCTGTCAGCTGCAGGCCCACACATGTTAGAGAGAAGATGTGTGCTCAGGTGTGTGCTCAGTCTGAGGGACCAATGAACAGCCTCCTTGGTGAATGATTGGATGTTCAGGTCTGGGTTTCTGGTTCTGCTGTATCAGCAAATGTTGATGTCCCAGGAGAACCAAACTGCAGCTTCAGATCAGAGTGTGGAGGTCACTCCATTTGTTTACCTGTGGTGTCTCTGAGGCTCCGCCCTCTGGTCTGAAGCCATTACAGAACTAAAACCTGAGGTCCAAAGGTCAGAGCAGCAGGGAACAGGCTGACCTCAGCGTGGAAACATCCTCTCTCCCCTCCATCAAAGATCTGGAGGAGATCTACTCAGGCTGGAGCATCACAGGAACACCACAGCACAAACACGAGGGACTCCCACAGATCCTGCTCCATCATCATCATCTGATCTCCTGCAGGAGAATCTCCTCCCTGTTTCATGTCCAAACTCAATTAGTGTGTGAAACATGACTCCAGGTGATGGTTCAGCAGAATCATCTCCTCTGAGCCTCCTCCATGATGACACAAGACCCATAAACAAACCAGGCCCATCTGCAGGATGCTTCTGAGGCTCCACAGGAGAACCCAGACCAGAGGAGACCACAGGACTGTTTAAACCACAGAAGAAGAATGAGGTTCACCAAAACATGAACGATCTGACGTTTGTCTTTGAAAAACAGAGGTCACCTTTACAGACGCCTGGTCTTCAGCGCGTGCTATCTCACCATGCTTCACCAACACATCTTCAGACTCTGCTTCCTCTCTGTGCAGAGGATAAATGCTGAGTTAGCCCTGAGCTGCTGCACCACAGAAGGTCCATCACCTCACCAAACATCTCTGTCTTCTATAGAGGACATTTATGAGAGCGTGTAGGAGCAAAGCTGTCGGAGAGGACCTGCTGGCCTTTTAGCTCTCATCTGATCTTCAGCCAGCGCGGACTCGTCGGTCCAGGAGAGATCATCGAGGCTGGGAGGACAAACATAAACCACAGGGATGGACAAGGAACCAAGGAACCTGAGCTCCAGCTGCAGGTCTGCTGATACAAAGAGGAGGAACAGCAGCTGCTGTGAGGTCTTCATGAAACCAAAAGCTCCTTGTTAATCATTCATTCATCTTTTGTTTCATGAAGAACAAGCATCATCTTCAAAACTACAGTATGTACCAACCAGGACCTGCAACCAGAGCTTCATCAAGTCCACCTGAAGGCCTCCAGAGAACCAAGAACCTCACCAACCAGGGACATGTTCACACAGGTAGAAGCAGACAGACCACAGCAGACAGATTTCTGCAGAAAATCATTGAAATACCAAATAACCGGTTTCTGCCAGACTTCAGTCTGTTCTGTGCACCAGGAGCTTCATGAGTTGAAGCTGCAGAGATGTCTGCATGACCCAGGAGACCAGACTGAAACACACCTGTGTCAACTCATGACAGAGATGCAGAGTCCGAACTTTGTTTACACTCACATCGTAAACAAACAAACAAAGACACAGGGACTTGTCACAGTGACTTTAAGACATCCGTCACCAGATAACACAGCACAGTTTGAGCCGTAACACCGGGTATGGGTCCCTCTGGAGCTGGGAAAATCAAACTGAAGAAAACATCAAAGTTTGAGGCTGACTCAGATTCTTTTAACAGACCTAATGACCAGGATGTGCCTTCAGTAAAGTTAAGAATATAACATTATAATCCCAGGTTTGGACTCAACCCTGAGGTCATCAGTAGGTCATCGACCATCAAACTGTCAAAGATTTTTACTGAACATCACCTTAAATTAAATATCAGGGCTGAAACAACACAAACATCTACAGCAATGTAAGGGATAAGATTTTAACCACAAATCTCACTCAGAACACCCTAATGATCCTAAAATAATCCCAAAATCTGACCGTACTGCCCAGCCCTAGCTCAAAAACACGGCCCTCAGTATAAACAGGCTCTGACTCTGAGGTGATGCCTTCAGGGCCTCAGTATAAACATGCTCTGACTCTGAGGTGATGCCTTCAGGGCCCTCAGTATAAACAGGCTCTGACTCTAGGGTGATGCCTTCACGGCCCTCAGTATAAACACGCTCTAACTCTGGAGTGATGCCTTCACGGCCCTCAGTATAAACACGCTCTGACTCTGGAGTGATGCCTTCAGGGCCCTCAGTATAAACACGCTCTGACTCTGGAGTGATGCCTTCACGGCCCTCAGTATAAACACGCTCTGACTCTGGGGTGATGCTTCACGGCCCTCAGTATAAACACGCTCTGACTCTGGAGTGATGCCTTCACGGCCCTTAGTATAAACACGCTCTGACTCTGGGGTGATGCCTTCAGGGCCCTCAGTATAAACACGCTCTGACTCTGAGGTGATGCCTTCACGGCCCTCAGTATAAACACGCTCTAACTCTGGAGTGATGCCTTCACGGCCCTCAGTATAAACACGCTCTGACTCTGGAGTGATGCCTTCAGGGCCCTCAGTATAAACACGCTCTGACTCTGGGGTGATGCTTCACGGCCCTTAGTATAAACACGCTCTGACTCTGGAGTGATGCCTTCACGGCCCTTAGTATAAACACGCTCTGACTCTGGGGTGAAGCCTTCACGGCCCTCAGTATAAACACGCTCTGACTCTGGAGTGATGCCTTCACGGCCCTCAGTATAAACAGGCTCTGACTCTGGGGTGATGCCTTCACGGCCCTCAGTATAAACAGGCTCTGACTCTGAGGTGATGCCTTCACGGCCCTCAGTATAAACAGGCTCTGACTCTGAGGTGATGCCTTCAGGGCCCTCAGTATAAACAGGCTCTGACTCTAGGGTGATGCCTTCAGGGCCCTCAGTATAAACATGCTCTGACTCTGGGGTGATGCCTTCAGGGCCCTCAGTATAAACACGCTCTGACTCGGGGTGATGCCTTCAGGGCCCTCAGTATAAACACGCTCTGACTCTGGGGTGATGCCTTCAGGGCCCTCAGTATAAACACGCTCTGACTCTGAGGTGATGCCTTCACGGCCCTCAGTATAAACACGCTCTAACTCTGGAGTGATGCCTTCACGGCCCTCAGTATAAACACGCTCTGACTCTGGAGTGATGCCTTCAGGGCCCTCAGTATAAACACGCTCTGACTCTGGAGTGATGCCTTCACGGCCCTCAGTATAAACACGCTCTGACTCTGGGGTGATGCTTCACGGCCTTCAGTATAAACACGCTCTGACTCTGGAGTGATGCCTTCACGGCCCTTAGTATAAACACGCTCTGACTCTGGGGTGAAGCCTTCACGGCCCTCAGTATAAACACGCTCTGACTCTGGAGTGATGCCTTCACGGCCCTCAGTATAAACAGGCTCTGACTCTGAGGTGATGCCTTCAGGGCCCTCAGTATAAACAGGCTCTGACTCTGAGGTGATGCCTTCACGGCCCTCAGTATAAACAGGCTCTGACTCTGGGGTGATGCCTTCACGGCCCTCAGTATAAACACGCTCTGACTCTGGGGTGATGCCTTCACGGCCCTCAGTATAAACAGGCTCTGACTCTGGGGTGATGCCTTCACGGCCCTCAGTATAAACAGGCTCTGACTCTGAGGTGATGCCTTCACGGCCCTCAGTATAAACAGGCTCTGACTCTGGGATGATGCCTTCACGGCCCTCAGTATAAACACGCTCTGACTCTGGGGTGATGCCTTCACGGCCTCACACCGGGGACCCTCGTTGCCCACGCGCTCTGTCCTTACCTGCTTCCACGGTGTCCGTCAGGTCGTGGTTGGCGGCCGTCCGGGGGAACTCCTTCATTTTCCGGGAGCTCAGGTTGAGCACCCCGCTGGCCGCCGCCTCCTCCAGCGCGCGCTCCAAGCCGCGGTTCGGCGGCTGCGTCTGGACCGACGGGGAAGAACCGAGCTGGGACAGCGGGGGACGGACGGGCTCGGGTCCCAGCGTCGCCATGGTGATCCCGCCGTTCTCCGTGTGGGTCCGTGTGGGTATAGATCCGTACGGGTGCGCGCGGGCCAGTAACCGTCCACACTGACAGACCGTGTCGGTAAGAATCCGGTTGAGCACGCGGACAGGCTGCGTCCTCTCAGACCGCGGAGGCTCTGATTCTGCTGCCGTGACGCGCCGCGCGCTCTGCCTCCTCCGCCGCGTCCGCCCTCTGTCTGCGCGGCGCGACAAGCGGCGGAACGCAGCAGCGGAACGGCTTCCGGTCATTTTCCTTCAAAATGAAACAAGAAGGAGCCAAATGATTGACATTTGAACATGATAACAACAACAACAACAACAATAATAAGTCTTATTGTTGTTGTTGTTATAAGACCACAGCCACTTCGGTTTAACATTGATCATTCGAAATGTTTTACCTTTGGTTATCTTAACCCAAATGTAGGGATGGGAACATACGGCCCTACCTCTTTTTTTAAATAGATATATATAAATATATAAAAATAAGTGGTAAACATAAAAAAAAAAAAATCTTCACTGAAAATACTACAGTCCAATAATGTCCAATGTCTCTTTAATAACCTGGTACATGCATCATTCAGGCTGAATAATGAAAAAAACATGACATTAAATGTGGCAAAAGAAACAATACATATCAGGCTTATAGCACTGAAAAGGGTGTTTCTTTCATCCTCAATTAAACGATAAGCTCATTTAATAAAGTATTCTTGTTTCATTTAACTTGAAATATGAATGACAGTATAGATCATTTTAAGAAAAGCTACATGTGTGCCTTTCTGTTTATACAAGTTATAGATAAGATAAGAAGAAAAATATATCATCTATTAAAGAAGAAATACTACCATCTCTGTAAAAATTCTTTTATCAAGACACTGCCTTAATTAAAGATGAACGTGATGATGACTAAAAATGAAATGAGTAAAGAGGAAGAGGGGCCGTGAAGGTAAAGTGAAAGTACTGTTGTCATTGAGATCATTGAAGATCGTCTATCCGGATGTTTCGGTGTCTGTGGATTTAAATGAGAGAGAATTTGAGGTTAACACCTGGATTATGTTGGATTAAAGAGTCACGGAGCTAAAACAGACTCCAGATCATAAAGAGATTAAAAGTTAATTTTCAGATCTTCATCCGGATACAAAAACCTTTGGAAGATCTGCGTGATTCATTTATTAATAAACTGATGTCATATACATTTAATAACGCTAAACATAATTCACAGTATACCTTCAATAATCTGTTCAGGGCAGTTTTTCAGTGATGCTGTTGTTTAGGAAGTTGAACCAATACAACAAATGAGTGAGTTTAAAACCTTAATCATGCAGATGAACTGAAATATAAATATTTGAAAAAGAACTCAAACAGACCAAAAAAAAAAAGAGACTCAAACTGCTGTGAAACTATAACTCATCATTTTTATAAACTGATTTGTCTGTCTCCAGTCTCCTGCTGGTCTTCTCAAAGAGCTGATGGAGTTCACCTCAGTTTGTCCATACTTATCTTTTATTTTTAGCCACACTCTTCAGCTCCGTCCCTCTGCAGTTCCTTTGGCTTGACGCGGCCCAGTCACCGCGCCTGCGCACTGCAGAGCTCTGAAACAGAAAGTAAACACAAAAAGCTGAGACATGGTCCACAGCGACACCCGGTGGTCAGAATGAGTCACTGCAGAACAATAACGACCAAAGAAATTTAAATGTGTGTATTTGTTTATTTGTGTTTCTGTTTATGTGTATTTATCTCATTTTAATCACATCTTATCTTACTCTCATTTATTATCTATTCTATTTAATCTTATTTCATGTTAGTATCTATTTTAATTTAATTTTACTTCATATTTTTTTATGTATTCCATTTAATTCTATTATATTGTTATATTTATTTGTCTGTATTATTTTATCCTTTTTTTCCATTTTGTTTCCATAAACAAAGTATATTTACTAATGGACTTTTGGGTTATGGGTGGCTGTGAGGGTGTTGTGGGATGTTCAGGTTTTTTTGTTTAGTTTTGTTTTTATGACCAATGGAAACAGCTATGGGAATATAACGGCCTGTTTTGGTTAATGTACCTGCTCTATCTGTTCGATGATCCAAAGTTTGTGGAGTTTTCATAAACTGAAAAAAATAAAATGACCAATAAATCAAAAACTGGTTAGGTGGTCTTGGCTGAGCTCTGAGTAATTATTAATGGATTTATGAAGGGACAAAATTAAATCAATAAAAGCAGAACAGTTTGATAAAGCATGAATCTCCAGCAGCGAGCTCCATCAGCAGACAGAGTGGCTCAGCCCTGATTTACACCAGAGAGACAGAGCTGACTCAGGAGAGAGAGAGCTGACTCAGCAAACCAGGCTGATGTCTGACCTCAGACTGAGAGAAAACACCGCTTTATTCTGGATCTTCTGTCAGACTCTGATAAAGCCCCGTCAGACGCTCACCAATGGAGGAGACCCACCATCAGACCCTCACTGTTGGAGAAGAGACACCATCAGACCCTCACTGTTGGAGAAGAGACACCATCAGTCCCTCACTGTTGGAGAAGAGACAACATCAGACCATTACTGTTGGAGAAGAGACACCATCAGACCCTCACTGTTGGAGAAGAGACAACGTCAGACCATTACTGTTGGAGAAGAGACACCATCAGACCCTCACTGTTGGAGAAGAGACAACGTCAGACCATTACTGTTGGAGAAGAGACACCGTCAGACCCTCACTGTTGGAGAAGAGACAACATCAGTCCCTCACTGTTGGAGAAGAGACACCATCAGACCCTCACTGTTGGAGAAGAGACACCATCAGACCCTCACTGTTGGAGAAGAGACACCGTCAGACCCTCACTGTCGGAGAGGACCCACCATCAGACCCTTACTGTTGGAGAAGAGACACCATCAGACCCTCACTGTTGGAGAAGAGACAACATCAGACCATTACTGTTGGAGAAGAGACACCATCAGACCCTCACTGTTGGAGAAGAGACAACGTCAGACCATTACTGTTGGAGAAGAGACACCGTCAGACCCTCACTGTTGGAGAAGAGACACCATCAGACCCTCACTGTTGGAGAAGAGACACCGTCAGACCCTCACTGTTGGAGAAGAGACAACATCAGTCCCTCACTGTTGGAGAAGAGACACCATCAGACCCTCACTGTTGGAGAAGAGACAACATCAGACCATTACTGTTGGAGAAGAGACACCATCAGACCCTCACTGTTGGAGAAGAGACAACGTCAGACCATTACTGTTGGAGAAGAGACACCATCAGACCCTCACTGTTGGAGAAGAGACACCATCAGTCCCTAAAGGATTAGACCCTCACTAATGGAGAAGACCCACCATCAGACCCTCACTGTTGGAGAAGAGACACCGTCAGACCCTCACTGTTGGAGAAGAGACAACGTCAGACCATTACTGTTGGAGAAGAGACACCATCAGACCCTCACTATTGGAGAAGAGACACCATCAGACCCTCAAGGATGGAGAAGAGACACCATCAGACCCTCACCGATGGAGAAGAGACACCATCAGACCCTCACTGAAGGAGAAGAGAAACCATCAGACCCTCACTGTTGGAGAAGACTCACCATCATACCCTCAAGGATGGAGAAGACCCACCATCAGACCCTCACTAATGGAGAAGACCCACCATCAGACCCTCACCGAGGGCGAAGAGACACCATCAGACCCTCAAGGATGGAGAAGACCCACCATCAGACCCTCACGGATGGAGAAGAGACACCATCAGACCCTCAAGGATGGAGAAGGGACACCATCAGACCCTCACCGATAGAGAAGAGACACCATCAGACCCTCACCGATGGAGAAGAGACACCATCAGACCCTCAAGGATGGAGAAGGGACACCATCAGACCCTCACTGTTGAAGAAGTGACACCATCAGACCCTCACCGATGGAGAAGAGACACCATCAGACCCTCAAGGATGGAGAAGGGACACCATCAGACCCTCACTGTTGAAGAAGAGACACCATCAGACCCTCACCGATGGAGAAGAGACACCATCAGACCCTCACCGATGGAGAAGAGACACCATCAGACCCTCAAGGATGGAGAAGACCCACCATCAGACCCTCACTGTTGAAGAAGAGACACCATAAGACCCTCACCGATGGAGAAGAGACACCATCAGACCCTCACCGATGGAGAAGAGACACCATCAGACCCTCAAGGATGGAGAAGACCCACCATCAGACCCTCACTGTTGAAGAAGAGACACCATAAGACCCTCACCGATGGAGAAGAGACACCATCAGACCCTCAAGGATGGAGAAGAGACACCATCAGACCCTCACCGATGGAGAAGAGACACCATCAGACCCTCACCGATGGAGAAGAGACACCATCAGACCCTCAAGGATGGAGAAGACCCACCATCAGACCCTCACTGTTGGAGAAGAGACACCATCAGACCCTCACCGATGGAGAAGAGACACCATCAGACCCTCAAGGATGGAGAAGACCCACCATCAGACCCTCACTGTTGGAGAAGAGACACCATCAGACCCTCAAGGATGGAGAAGACCCACCATCAGACCCTCAACGATGGAGAAGAGACACCATCAGACCCTCATCAATGGTGGGTTAATTAAGGCAGTGTCTGGATCTTATCTTATCTATAACTTAATTAAACAGGAAGGCACACGTAGCTTTTCTTAAAATGATGTATACATTGAGTTAGTTAACCGATAAGTTAATTAGTATATTAGTTACTCATTTGGTTGGTTAGCTTGTTATTCAATTAGTTGATTAGTTAGTTAGTTGGTCTGCTGGTTAGTTAATTAGTTGATTATTTAGGTAGTTGGTTGGTTAGCTTGTTGGTTGAGTAGTTGATTAGTAAGTCAGTTGTTTGGTGAACTTGTCTGTTTGATCAATAAGTTAGTTGGTTAGTTTGTTATTAAATTAGTTGATTAGTTAGTCAGTAGTTGGTTTGCTGGTTAGTTAATTAGTTAATTACTTACTCAGTTGGTTGGTTAGCTTGTTAGTTGATTAGTTAGTTGGTTGGATTGCTGGTTAGTTCATTAGTTGATTAGTTAGTTAGTTGGTTGGTTGGTTTGCCGGTTAGTTAATTAGTTGATTTGTTATTCAGTTGCTTGGTTTGCTGGTTAGTTCATTAGTTTATAAGTTAGTCAGTTGGTTAGGTTGCTGGTTAGTTAATTAGTTGATAAGTTAATTGATTCATTTGCTGGTTAATTAATTAGTCGATTAGTTAGTCAGTTAGTTTGATTTCTGGTTATTTCATTAGTTTATTAGTTAATCAGTTGGTTAGTTTGCATGTTAGTTAATTAGGTGATTAGTTAGTGGTTGGTTTGCTGGTTAGTTAATTAGTTAATTAGTTAATAAGTTAGTCAGTTGATTGGTAAGCTGGTTGGTTAATTAGTTGATTATTTATTTAGTAGTTGGTTTGCTGGTTAGTTATTTAGTTGATGAGTTAGTTGGTTCATTTGCTGGTTAATTAATTAGTTGATTAGTTATCAGTTGGTTAGTTTGCATGTTAGTTAATTAGTTGATAACTTATTCAGTACTTGGTTTGCTGTTTAGGTTATTAGTTAGTCAGTTGATTGGTAAGCTGGTTAGTTAATTAGTTGATTATTTAGGTAGTTGGTTGGTTAGCTTGTTGGTTGAGTAGTTGATTAGTAAGTCAGTTGTTTGGTGAACTTGTCTGTTTGATCAATAAGTTAGTTGGTTAGTTTGTTATTAAATTAGTTGATTAGTTAGTCAGTAGTTGGTTTGCTGGTTAGTTAATTAGTTAATTACTTACTCAGTTGGTTGGTTAGCTTGTTAGTTGATTAGTTAGTTGGTTGGATTGCTGGTTAGTTCATTAGTTGATTAGTTAGTTAGTTGGTTGGTTGGTTTGCCGGTTAGTTAATTAGTTGATTTGTTATTCAGTTGCTTGGTTTGCTGGTTAGTTCATTAGTTTATAAGTTAGTCAGTTGGTTAGGTTGCTGGTTAGTTAATTAGTTGATAAGTTAATTGATTCATTTGCTGGTTAATTAATTAGTCGATTAGTTAGTCAGTTAGTTTGATTTCTGCTTATTTCATTAGTTTATTAGTTAATCAGTTGGTTAGTTTGCATGTTAGTTAATTAGGTGATTAGTTAGTGGTTGGTTTGCTGGTTAGTTAATTAGTTAATTAGTTAATAAGTTAGTCAGTTGATTGGTAAGCTGGTTGGTTAATTAGTTGATTATTTATTTAGTAGTTGGTTTGCTGGTTAGTTATTTAGTTGATGAGTTAGTTGGTTCATTTGCTGGTTAATTAATTAGTTGATTAGTTATCAGTTGGTTAGTTTGCATGTTAGTTAATTAGTTGATAACTTATTCAGTACTTGGTTTGCTGTTTAGGTTATTAGTTAGTCAGTTGATTGGTAAGCTGGTTAGTTAATTAGTTGATTATTTAATCAATTGATTAGTTTGCTTGTTAGTTAATTAGTTTATTAGATGGTAAATGTTCTTGAGCTTTTAAGTACTTTTCTAGTCTTTGACTACTCAAAGCTGCTTCACAACGCAGGTCACACTTAGCCATTCACAACCATTCGCTCACTGATGGTTTAAAGTGTCTATCGTAGTGATCCATCAGAATTACTAACACATTCACGACCTTTCATGCCCATTTACACACCACTGACGCAGCAGTGGGAGAAACTCCTTGCCCAAAGACACATCGCCATGTGTCGCCTGGAGCTGGGCTCGAACCTGAAACCTTCCGATTACCGACCAAGTGCACTATCCAGCTGCGCCACAGATGCCCCACGTTAGGTAGTTGGTTGGTTAGCTTGTTGGTTAATTAGTTGATTAGTTAATCAGTTGATTGGTGCTGATTAGTCAGTTGGTTGGTTTACTGGTTAGTTAATTAGTCGATTAGTTAGTCAGTTGGTTGGATTGCTGATATTTTCATTTGTTTATTAGTAAGTCAGTTGATTAGGTTGCTTATTAGTTAATTAGTTTATTAGTTAGTCAGTTGTTAGGTTGCTTGTTAGTTAATAAGTTGATTAGTTTGTCAGTTGGTTAGGTTGCTTGTTAGTTAATAAGTTGATTAGTTTATCAGTAGTTGCTTTGCTGTTTAGTTAATTAGTTCATTAGTTGATTAGTTAATCAGTTGGTTAGTTTGCATGTTAGTTAATTAGCTGATTGGTCAGTAGTTGGTTTGCTGGTTAGTTAATTAGTTAGTCAGTTGGTTGGATTGCTGGTCGTTTCATTAGTTGATTAGTTAGTCAGTTGGTTAGGTTGCTTGTTAGTTAATTAGTTGATTAGTTAGTCAGTTGGTTAGGTTGCTTGTTAGTTATTTACTTGATTAGTTAGTCAGTTGGTTAGGTTGCTTGTTAGTTAATAAGTTGATTAGTTAGTCAGTAGTTGCTTTGCTGGTTAGTTGATTAGTCGATTAGTTAGTCAGTTAGTTGGATTTCTGGTCAGTTCATTAGTTAATTGGTTAATCAGTTGGTCAGTTTGTGTGTTAGTTAATTAGCTGATTGGTCAGTAGTTGGTTTGCTGGTTAGTTCATTAGTTGATTAGTTAGTCAGTTGGTGAGGTTGCTTGTTAGTTAATTTGTTGATTAGTTGGTAAGTTGGTTGGTTTGCTTGTTCAGCTCCGTTTTTCTTCGCTCCTTTGTGCTCCACATGCAGTCGTAACTCTTTTGCTGTTCAGATTTACAAAGTGACCAAAAAAAGGATGTTTGAGTCAAAATGAAACTTCCTGTCATTAAGAAAGAGGAAGTGAGGAGTAGATATGTGACATCTGCATAAGCAGCAGGACTCTGGTGTTTGTTAGGCCACAGCAGATGGTTACAGGACGACTCGTTATCTGAAGATGACGTTCTTTATCATCATGATAGACTGAGGGCTGGACTCAGGAGCTGCTCTCTGTTTCTCTGTCCACTTCAGGAAGTCATCAGAGCAGCTCTTCCTCTCTGCTGCAGATTTGAACTTCAGACTCTTCTGAGCTCGATCAGACCAACAGGGAGCGACTCTGTGAATGGTGAGTACAGTCATTTACTTTTTTAATTATTTATTTATTTATTTATTTATTCAATTGTTAATTAGTAATCTAGTCTGATTAGGAGCTGCTTTAGTCTGTGCTCTGCTTTCACTTTGGTTTCACTGAAGCAAAAATCAGACGATCTTCAGCATCGATCAGCAGAGCGCTCTGAGCGTCATACATGTGTTAGCTCAGCTGCTGCCTCTCTCGGCCAGGACGCTCTCAAAGAAGAGATTTTTAATCTCAATTAGTTTCTTTTCCTGGTTAAACAAAGGTTAAATAAAAAATCAGACCTCAGCTCTGCTCCACATATTAAAGTTCAGAGTCAGGATCACCCTGAGACCCTCCAAAGACCTGGTCCCCTTTAACCCCTTACATGAGTGAACCCAGCTGGGGTCTGGTTTAAGGACCTCTCAGGGTCTCAGCCTATCCTCTGCGCTCCCAGAGTGTTACACCTGACCCCGACTCCCCTGACTGACCTACTGTGATTTATGACCTCTGAATGAGGACAGGGTTCAGACTCTGGCTTTAATGATCCTGAACTTTATGATGGTCCTGATTAGATAAACCTGAAAGTGTGTCAGAGCAGATCAAACACCTGCAGCGTGGAGACAGGAGGGTCTGAGGTGAAGATCCTCCTCCTCAGTCACACTCTGAGACTCTGCTGGCTTCACAGGAGGACCTGTTGCAGGAGGACGTTGCGATGAAGTTTTGGCTGTGAAACTATGTGTTCTTGTGCTCAGATGGGGAGCTTCAGGAGAGCGTCCACGCCAGGAGGAGATGATAGGAGACCATACATGAGCTGGTGTGTGGATCCTGCTGAGACACCTGCTGACAAAGGTGAGACACTCTAACACCAGGAGGTCTTCAGAGTCCACATCAGTCTGTTTACAGAGTCAGGGTCATTTCAGGACACCAGAAGCTGTGTCCTCTGGGGACACGAGGGGACACCCGTCATGATTGGTGAAGGTACGTGAAGGTCAGCAGGACCATCAGCTGAATCCTAACAGCCTCTGTAGACCTCTGGCTCTTTCTGTCCAAACCAAGAATGTCTCAGAGTGTCTCTGTGCTCACTTTTGTCCCACCGTCCTCTGATCCAGCTGAGGACAGGGGCACCATGTCTCCAGGTTGTCCCATCTGTGTCCATCGTCCATGCAGGTCAAATCATCTTCACACAGTATCTCAGAAAGTATTCAGGGACTTTTCTCTGAACTTTGACCTCATGTCCATCTAGATTTAAGGATAATAGGGGTAGATTTTCGAGGTCAAAGGTCAAGGTCATAGAGTCTTGCAGTCATCCTTTGCTTGTGAAATCTTTCTCGTAAGAACACTTCAAGAGATTTTCATCAAACTGCACTCATGCAGATCCTGAAAGATGTGTTAATATCACAGTAACACTGTGGGGTGTTCTCTGAAATTTGACCTGTCCATCTAGTTTTAGGGTTAGGGTTAAGCTTTGGAAGACAAAGTTCAAGGTCATGGCCTCCTACGGCTCAGGAGCACTTGAGGGGATCTCCCTCAGACTTTGCACTGATTTAAGTTGTGATTTAAAGATAAAATTATCTTATTTTAGAGGTCAATGCTTGCTGAGGTCACCAGCTCACTCTTGCACTGAAGCCTGGACTCACACCAAGATCAGAGGCTGACCTTTGACCTGTCAGGACAGGGTCACCACAGTCCTGGAGAGGGCAAAGCCTCCCAGCGTGGTCTTTTTCCTGGAGTAGGTCATGGATTGGTCACTGATGTGTCTCCTCTTCTTCTCCTTTTGATTCTCTGCAGACCATGTTCCTCTGAAAAAACATCTCATGGCTCCTTCAGGATCTGAATCAGCTCCTCGTCTCCTCCTGACTCCTCCAGAAACCAGAGGAACGTCCTCAAAGCAGCATCCACAGCTGAGCGTGATGAAGAGGAGGCACGAGGAGGCCTTCACAACAGACTCTGACAGATCATCTCACGGCCTCTCTCTGGGACATGAGGAGGACACGTCTCAGAGCGTCCTCCCCGTCCTCCTGAGGAGCAGCCCGGTCATCTCCAGACGTCCGATCTCCTGGCATGGAGGAGGCCCCGACAGCTCTGATGCATCCAGGTGATCACACAAAAGAACATCATCAGAGCAAACCCTCTGAAGATCAGAAACTGGTTTAGGTTCAGGAGGACCAGCATGAGGATGAGACCAAAGCCTGGGATCTTCTGATGTCTTTGAGATGTTCCTGTCAGGGTTAGTTTAAAAATTAAACTAAGCTAAAACAAGAAGGCAGACCCAGTCGCAGATAAACAAAAATCCTTCAACATTATCTAAAAGGCTCAAAAAAGCAAAGATAAATCTGTACAAGTGAATGTCAAAATACAAAACAACTCTCACAGACAGCTGCAAATCAAACAGGCCATCCACAAAGAAAGAAAAGACTAGAAGGAAACTCAAAGTACAAATCAGTCACTACAAAGTTCAACAAAAACCTCTCCCAACAAGGGAACACTGAAAACACTCTGAGAGTGTGACAAGGAAGATGAATGAGCCGACAAAGACAAACACAGAGACTAAATACACTGGGGGATAATCATACAGGTGAGACAGTCACACAGGTGGAGGGAGTCACACTTAGGGTCCACACAGAGGGGAGGGCAGGAAACACCACATGAAACGGAGGAACTTCAAAATAAAACAGGAAACACAAGAGAGGTCTACACAAATGACTGACAGGAAACATGAGGGTCAAGGTTTAAACAAGAGAAAAAACTCTGAATAAAACTGAAGTAACATCAGCCATGACCCCCCCCCCTTTAGGTCACTCTCCTCTTCTCTGGATCAGCATCTGGAGTTCGTGGACCTTCACTCTTCCTCTGGCTGTGTCTCATCAAACCTGAATGTGGATCCTCACCTTCACCTCAGTGAACAGCAGGGATTGGATGCAGATCAGAGGGGGCGGGGCTTATCCGGCTGCCACACCTTTCGCTCAGGTAAGGTGGTGTTTCTTCTGAAGACTCAGGGTATGATCCCCTAAAGGTCTGCACCCTCTAAAGCAGGGGCTTTGCACTCAGACTGAGGGGCCACAGTCGGCTCAGGAGGGCCGTAGGCTCCCAAAGTCTGAAGACTTTGTAAATTATGTTTATTTTTTTAAGTGTGTGTTTTCTGTGCTCACCCCCTCAGCTCACAGCGGCAGTTTCCCAGAATTCTCTGCTGAGCTCCTGAGGACTCGCTGTGAGTTGGAGCAGGTCTGTTACAGCAGCATTTCATTTATTTATTTATCCATTAGATTTGTTGTTTATTGACCATCTTCATGCCAAACTGGGCAGTCTTCAGTCTGAATCTTTATAGATACTTTGGAATATGAAACAGTAGCTGTACTCGAGGCTAACGGCCTTTTTATTAGGAACGACTCACACTGAGCTTTAACTGATATCTGCTGATTCAGCAGGTTCACTTCCTGATTAACCCTCTTCCTGTCACCTGACTGAGAGTCCCTGTAATATTTATTAATATTAAACCAATTAAATCCCCTCTGATGATGCTTATCTCTACTGACAACCAGGCAGAAGGACTTAAACAAACGTTTGACCTGTTCCTGCAGGAGAACTCTCACTTCGTCATGGTGGACCTGGTGCTGGAGGTCCTGGAGGGAGCCAAGTGGACACTTATGATGGACACACAACAACACACACAACACTCAAAAGAACACAGACAACACACACAACAACACAGCAGCTCTGCAGAGGACGAGCCCACCCAGTCTCACACTCACACACGTGCACACACACTCTCTGACCATGCACGTGAAGATGAGTACGAGGACGCCATGGACGAAGAGTCGGACCGTCAGCTGAAGACCTTCTCTGTGCTCTCCACAGACAGCGGCTTTGAAGGTACAGACACCTGAGTCCATGTCCTGGTCCCTCTGCTTTAGCCCTGCCCCTTGACCCCTGACCCCCCACAGGCCTCCTCTGACAGTAAACCATCTCCCAGAGGACCTGAGGGACCCTGATCCAGGACTTCCCCCCAGAGGGACCACAGATCATATCCTAATCACTTATGAAGGTCCTGTTTAGTGTAGAGGTGGCTCCATGAGATGTTGGTGTTTGACACTTCCTGTTTGTAAACAGTCACCATGGTAACGGTGTTAGACGGGCGGCCCATGAATGTTCCTCAGGTTAACCTGGTTTATTCTGCTGGTGTTTCAGACGGGGGGTTGGACCTGCAGACGGACTCTCTGAGGCAGTAAGAACACACAAACAAACATCCTTCAGGTTTCAGCAGAACAACACGAGTGCTGGACGCCATGGTCTCTGGTTTATTTGGTTCTTTTTCCCATGATGCAGTGCAGAGCATCTGGCCCAGCAGCTGGTCTCAGAGTTCAGGAGGAGCTGGATCCCTTCACGTGGACCCCGCTGTGGTCGTCAGAGTCTGAGGAGCTCCCTGCAGGAGGTCAGAGGTTAAATGTCATCATCAGAAGTGCTCTCCATGTTCCTCTGTGGTCAGTCATGAAGGTCCAGAGAGGTTCAGGAGGACGTCTCCTTTCTAACAGGCTAAACTGGCCTGGTGGACTCACTCTGACCTTCATGATCAGGCAGGTGGGATGTTTCAGCTCCTTCAGCTGAGGCAGCGACCCTCTGACCCCAGAGGGTGGAGCTCAGACCACCATGTGAGGGTTCAGGAGGTCCTTTGGACCATCACTCACTGTGGAGGACACTTCAGGAACATCAGTAGATGTTCTCTGAGGGACAACCAGCCTTTCATGCTCCTGTCCTGATCTTCAGGTCTGATGTCAGGCTCTGAGTCCAGGTGAACTCACCTGTGGTTTCTCGCCCTCACAGTTACCTGGATGCAGCGGCGTGATGGCGAGCAGCAGCCTGATGGACCAGGTCAGACTGAGGACCAGGATGAGGGGACACCTGAGCTGGATTCCACCTCCAGTCCAGATCATCTTCAATGTGCAGCCAAACCACAGGTCTGCCTCACAGACAGACAGACAGACAGACAGACAGCCTCTTGGTGAAGGTATTGTGTGTAAATAAACAGCCGATGGTCTGTCCATCTGTCCTCTGTAGACGCTGTGACATTGTGGCTCTGCAGAGTTTCCTGTGTGCAGGATGTGGGACGGAGCTTGAACAGAGTGAGTCTGACAGCAGCACTCAGCAAAACAACGTTTTTATCCTCCAGGAGCTTTTTTTTTTTTTTTTTTATGTCACAATAACATAAAAACAGCATTTCTAATAACGCTTCTCATTAAAATCGTTTCTTCAAACTGACTTTACAGACTCTCTTCACCTCGTTTATTTATTCATTTCTCTGATTTCTTCCCCCTCATCGTCCTCTTTATCAGTTTAAGTTCAATCATCCACAGTTTCTCTCTTTTGAAATAAATATGAATGGATTCAAATTAACGTTATCAATCAAACCAGAGCCTGAAGAATCAGAGTCATGTGACTCAGCGGTCTGATCATCACAGGAGGCTTTGGAAGGAAGCCTTACTTTGGATCAACCTACCTACAGATAGATAGGACGAGAGGAGGCGGGGCTTAAGGCTGTCTGACCAATAGCGTGGGCTTGTGTCCATGTCCATCATGTCTCTATCAAACCAGAAACCCCCTAATAAATGAAAACAGGAGTGATTTAACATGTCAACATGCTCCATTCAGGGACCTCATGCTGCATTCAGGGACCTCACATTTAATTCTGGAAAGAAACAAAGACCAGAATGAATTTTTCTGTTATATAAAATATTTTTTTGCTTTTGCCATCAAACACAGAAACAGAAGTCATGACGCCATAAAAAGAACTTCTGTGTTAAATTATTATTCTGTCTGTCTGTCTGTCTGTCTGTCTCCAGAGCACATCAGGAAACTGCAATACTGCGACTACCTGGGCAGGTATTTATGTAATTTATTTACTAAGACACAGTAACCACAGAAACATCACCATGAGCTAATTTTTAAGAGTATATATCTGCACATTCAGAGGCTCTCAGCCATGACCCAACCATGTGATTAATTAATATCAGAGTTTGGGATGTCATGTTAGAGTTTGATCACATCTCTGAAGTGAATATGTTTAGATTAAAATCCTAAGGTCAGATGATTTCTCCTGTTTGCAGATATTTCTGTGATTGCTGTCACAGCGGCTCTGAGGCCGTGATTCCTGCTCGAGTTCTCACTGACTGGGACTTCAGCAGGTCAGCCAGTAAAATATAATTAATAAAATACTCACTCTTTATACATGATAAGGTTTTTCAGTGGAAATCATTCACAGCTTTGTTTGTACATGTGAAGATGAGGGGTGTTCTGATCACACTAGTGCACCGGTTCAAATGTGTTATGTCATTTTTTAAGGTTAAAAAATGAATTGAAGTTAAAATAATGCAAAAGTTGAACTAATGATGCTGTTATGATTAAACCATATTTATGAATAAGTTCAGCTCTTTAAGCTGACTGACTAAAGCTTTAGGTAAAATAATAAAGTATAAAAATGTAATATCTGATGGTTCAGGTTTCCGGTGAGTGATTTCTCCAGACGGCTGTTGGAGTCGGTTTGGTTTCAGCCGCTCTTCGATCTGAGCCGAGTGGGTCAGAAACTCTGCAGGCAAGTGAAGGAGCTACAGAGGTTCAGGGTGAGTCAGGGAGGCCTCCAGCTTTTTATCTCGGCATCATATTTATAATTTATTATATTTATATAGCTATCTCATTTTAACACACCTGCAGTTGAGATCAGGTGAATCAGGAATAACGTCTCACTGAGCCTGTCTGTTCCTTTCCTTCCTTCTCTCCTTCCTCCCCTCCCTCCTTGTGTCCTCTCCTCAGGAGCTGCAGGATCAGCTGTTAGGCCTCAAAAGGCTCCTGAGGGCCTGCAGACTGTCTCAGGGGTAAAATAAAGATCTACATCTCTTTATAAATATGTGTTTACAGCAGATCCTTAAATCACTAAAAAAAACTCCATCAAAGTTTAAAGTCAATCAGTCCTGAAGTTTCATAAATGATAAATCAGAAAGGTGTGTATTGATATCAGCAGGTGTAATGTGACGTGTCTCCTCCTCTCTCAGTGTGATGTCAGAGTTCGACCTTCTTCCTGCTCACCTGTCCGATCAGCCTCACCTGTTCTCCATGGACGACCTGCTGAGGGTGAAGAAGGGTCAGCTCGTGGGTCTGACTCGAGCCGTGGTCAACGCCGCCATCGGCCATGTTGAAAACTGTCAGGTCTGAAACGTAAACTAAGTCGATCAGTCTGTCGTCATGGAGATGGTGTAATGACTCTGAACAGAGACGTCCATATTTTCTGATCTCTAACGTTTGTCCGTCTGTCCTCTGCAGCTCTGTCAGGCCCGAGGGTTCATCTGTGAGTTCTGCAGAGACTCGGAGGTCATCTTTCCTTTTCAGACCACTGTCTGTGCACGCTGTCCAGGTACATCCCTGTCAGCAGCCATGGCGGAAATGGTGAAATAGTAAATGGACTTGAGCTTATATAGCACTTTTCTGGTCTTTTGACTACCTAAAGCTGCTTTACACCGCAGGCCACGCCTACACATTCATACCCATTCACTCACTGATGATTCTGAGTTCCTGTCAGTCTGTCAGACACATCGCCATGTGTCGCACGGAGCTAGGCTCGAACCTGCAACCTCCAAGCGCACTATCCAACTGCGCCACCGATACCCCACAAATATGAGAGTGTTTGTGTTATTCTGTCCCCCTCTGAGGAGCTTTAGGGGTTAGGTTCTTAAAAGGAGGGCATCAGAGCCCAGGTGTCCCGCCCTGTCACCTGTATGATTAACAGAAAAGTGTCAGAGAGCCTGTGACCTCTGCCCTCTGCAGGCGTGGTCGCCGGTGTCCCTAATTTAATGCCCCCTCTCTCCTGTTCAGCCTGCAGGAGCTGCTTTCACAAACACTGCTTCATGGACAAGGCCTGCCCCAAATGTGCCCGCATCAAAGCACGGAGAAACCAATCAGACAGAGCGATGAAGAGGAGTGATGATGAAGAGGAGTGACGAAGAGGAGTAATGAAGAGGAGCTGCAGAACCTTCTTCGTCTTTCAGGAACATCAAACTCTTCCGTCAGAAACATTCATCATATTTTCAATGTTTTAAGTCTCATGGAAACAAAATCTGATCATGTGACTGAGGCCAGGACACTGAAGCTCATTAAAGTTATGAAAGAATCTATTATTGTAAAAAATTATTACACCCCCCCACCCACACACACACACACATATATGTATATATATATGTGTGTATATATATAAATATATATGTGTGTATATATATAAATATATATCTGTATATATGTATATATATATATATTTATATATACATATATGTAAATATATATATATATATACATACATACGTACATATGTCCCAAAATCTAATCATTTCTTCCTTATCACATTCCACACATTTCCTGAAAATTTCATCCAAATCCGTCCAAAACTTTTCAAGTTATCTTGAACACAGACAAACAGAAAAACAACAAAACAAACAAACCAACACCGGCAAAAACATAACCTCCTTGGCGGAGGTAATAAAAACAAGTGCACATGGACAAAAACTCAAACTAAATTAAAGGATAAGTTCTGTTTTTTGACACCTGGACCTTATTTTTAGGATTAAATACGCTCATAGACTCACCCAGACAATTTCGGCGGAGCTCAGAGCCGTTTTCGAGCAATTTAGATCCATCCAACGGCGTTTTTTTCTCATGCCGTAGTAGCAGACGGGGCCAGAAATCGAAGCCCCTAAATCAGACATTATCTCTGCGAAACTCACTCATTTCAGCTACATTTTATAAATGAATAGCCAGTGTTATCACCATGTCAGCTCAACTTTGTTGTTATGGTCATCCAGGGCTGCACAAGGATGGGTAACTTTTGGTGACGTCATACATGAGTAGAGCTGCTGTTGTTGCTAGGCTACACGGCTACACGGCTACTTTTGTGCAACATGGCGGGATATTTATCCGATGTAGAAGTGTCTGACGACGACTTTGAGTATAATGGATGCCCGTATCGTTTTGAGCCAGAATATACCGACGAGGAGCTATTTGAAAGGAGGATGCAGAGGGAAAGAGCCGAACAGCTGGCCAGAGAACAAGCAACCACTGCACGTCCACGAATGGGGGCTAACTGGTGGTGTTGTTGTGGACATTGCACAGCAATGGCAACAGAGGAGGAGTGCCTTTGCTGCTCAGAGTGGGACTTGAGACCAGAGGAAACACGTATTGATGCCCCCCAAAATACGATTTCTGGCCCCGTCTGCTACTACGGCATGAGAGAAAAACGCCGTTGGATAGATCTAAATTGCTCGAAAACGGCTCCGAGCTCTGCCAAAATTGTCTGGGTGAGTCTACGAGCGTATTTAATCCTAAAAATAAGGTCCTGGTGTCAAAAAACCGAACTTATCCTTTAACTGACATTTTCATCAACAAATAAAAACTAGACTAAAATGTTTGACAGAGACTTAATCCAATCAGAGCTAATTTGGTCATGTAGAAAGTAGAGACAAGTTAGGAATATATCCAATCACAGCTGCCTTAGCTTGGTGGTGGTGGGATAAGTTGTGGAGCGATCCAATCAGAGCTCCTCTCTTTATGAATTGATATATTCATGTAGAGCAGGTTCACTGTTTGTTGTCAGTTCTGGTATTGTAACTGAGATGCTCTGCCAGGTAGCCTAAATAAAGGTGACTGCATTTCACACAAAAGTTCAATTTGTTTCTGTTCATTTATACATTCAGACTTTACTAGCATTCAATAAAGGGTTATTAGATGTTTGATTTTATCCAAGAGTAAAACATGACTTCAGAAATTCAAGGAAACATAAAAATGCCTTACCCTTTACACTTCATATTTTAGTCGACTACATTTACAGCAAATTTCATCGTCTAAAACTAGACTAAAATTAAAACAATTTAGAGACTAAATTATGACTGAAACTAAATTAAAAAGTGATGTCAAATTAACACTAATATATATATATATATACACATACATACATATATATGTATATATATATATATATATATATGTATATATAAATACATATAAGTAAGTATATAAAACATCTGTTGTTAATCCTTCAAAGGTCGATGATCTGGATCCTCTTTGGCCTGCTGAGGCTCCATGATTTGGGTTAAGGTCAGAGGTCGTGCCCTGTGACTGTTGAAGTTAACATGGGTTTACTGACCTGCTGACGGCTCAGTCTGCGCCTCTCTGGTCTCCACGGTAACGCAGACCCACTAACAGGTGAGTCCGCTGAGGCCTCTTTCATCAGCTGTTTGCAGCCTGTCAGTGGGTGTGGCCTGAGCCTCTGCTGACTGCAGGTGTGGGGCTGATGAGGTCCTCTCAGCCTCTGAGGCCTCATCATCATTAAAGGTGAGAAGAACAACAAACAAACAAACAAACATGATGCAACCAGGACCTGAGGGTCTGCAGGCTGAGGGTGTTCAACAGGAGGGGACTTTGGCTTATCTCCACGTTAAAGATCAATAATAGTTAATCTGTTTTTACTCTGGACTTCATTTTTAAATGTGATTAGGAACATATTTATATTTATATATATTTAGACATGACCTTTTGACTTTAGTCCAAAGAACAAGCAGTGCCGGAACTTCTAGGTTAGCCTTAAGTTAAACTGTAAAATAACTACATAAAAACTACAGACTGTTAGTTAAACTGTAAAATATCTGACCCCTGAGCACAGATCTGACCTCAGGCCAAAGGTCAAAGTCTGGTGCTCGATCAGGTGATCGGGGGGATCAGGCTTGTGATTGGTTGTTGGGACGGCAGCTGCTTTACTGAGAGTGCAGTGTGAGCTGGGCCATCGCCCTGATGAAGAATGAGACCATCTCTTCAGACTTCCAGTGTTTCTCCATCCTGTTTGTAATCATGTTGATTGACCTTTGACCCCTCTGGCGCCACTCCCTTATCATGACGCCTTAATGACCTTGAGTTTGGACCTGCTCTGTGGAGCTTTCTTCATCCTCGGTGACGATGGTGTTCTCCAATGACGGACTGATGTTTGTCTCAGGGCCGATTCGAAGGTCAAAGTTCCATCTGAAAGATTCTGTGTCCTTCAGTTTGTCCCCAAACATCCCCAGATGTCCCCAGATGTCCCCAAACGTCCCCATAAATATGTCTTTGATCAGGAGTCTGAAGCTCCGGGACGACTCTGTCTCTTCAGACCACTCCTCTGAGTCCTCCATCACTCAGTTTGTTGAAGGCTCTCAGGAGTTTCTGATGGTCATGGGTGTCCAGGAGGCTCACGGTCCTTCACCAGATCTTTGTCCAGCACTTGTGCACGTTCACCTCTGGTGATGTTCCAGAAGGTTCACCTGCAGAAGCGTTGGTCAGAGCGTGGTTAAACTGATCATTCCTGCTGCCTCAGCAGAAACTGAAGACGCCATTATTACAGACTGATAGCAGCTGACCCCGAGCACAACCTTCACTGTAAAGGGTCAAGGGTCAGAGAGACTGTGGACCACGGGGTTCATCTTCAGAGGACCAGGACTTAACAGACAGGCCTCTATCCACTGGAGCCTTTCAAAGTAAGAGCTGTGGTGAAACTCCCCTGGTCCACACTGGAGGCTTTTACTCTGAAGCTTCCCTAGGGTCAGAGGTCACCAGGTCACTGTGGGGAGGTCTTTATGTTCTTCATGAATTCTGATTAAGGCTCTTCATGGAGGGGACACAGGGAGATGCTGCTGTGACCTGAACACACCGTGAGAAGGTCACGACACGTGACCTGATGGTCCAGCAGACCAGCCTGGACTGTCATGGTGGAGTCTACACCGGCCTGAGGAGAAGATCTCAGGTCACACTGATGCTGGAGACAGGGAGGTAAGAGGAAGTGTGGCAATGGAGTCATCTGGAGGTGGAGCTTCAGAGGTCGACCTCAGAGTGGGTGGAGCCACAGGAGCCTGAGAGCTGGAGGCAGTTATAGGAGCCTGCCTGGTTCACAGGGCTGCCAGAGCTCCATCACCTGCAGAGGATGGAGGCCGAGGTCGGAGCAGATCTCTGCTTCCCACAGCTCCTCAACTCCTCCTGCAAGAAGCCCTCCATCGCCTGGTCGGAGGCTCTGTTCCTCCACATCACGCTGTCCTCCATCTCCCTGCTCACCGTGGCCCTGAACCTGCTGGTCATCATGGCCGTCTCTCACTTCAGGTGCTCCACCTTCTCCCTGTCTGCACTGTGAGCATGTGTCTCTGAGCTGAAGGTCATGTTGTTCACCTTGCTCTGAGCTGAAGGTCATGTTGTTCACTGTGCTTCTTCTCCTCCTCAGGCAGCTCCACACCCCCACCAACATCCTGCTGCTCTCCCTGGCCGTGTCCGACCTCCTGGTGGGCCTCCTGCTGATGCCCATGGAGATCCTCCTGAACACGTCCTGCTGGTTTTTCGGTGACCTCACGTGCTCCCTGTACAGCTGCGTGTCCTTCATCATCACCTCCGCCTCCATCGGGGACATGGTGCTCATATCGCTGGACCGCTACGTGGCCATCTGTGACCCTCTGCGATACCGCAGCAGGATGACGGAGCGGAGGGCGAAGGTCTGCGTCTGCCTGTGCTGGCTCGCCTCCGTCTGCTACAACACGCTCTTCCTCAGGGACGACCTGAGCCTCCCGGGCCGCTCCCACACCTGTCAGGGCGAGTGTGTGATCTTCTTGGACTTCGCTGAGGGCACGGTCGACCTGGTGTTGTCTTTCGTCGCCCCCATCACCGCCATCATCGTCCTGTACGCCAGGGTCTTCATTGTGGCCTTGTCCCAGGCTCGAGCCATGCGCTCCCGCGTCACCGCCGTCACGCTGCAGGTGTCCCTCGCTCTGCCCGTGAAGAAGCTGGAGCTGAAGGCGGCGAGGACGCTGGGCGTGCTGGTGGTGGTGTTTCTCCTCTGCTTCTGTCCCTACTACAGCCTCTCTGTGACCGGAGACGGCCAGCTCAGTGACTGGTACGTGTCCTTCGTGGTCTTCCTGTTTTACTTTAACTCCTGTCTGAACCCCGTGATCTACGCCATGTTCTACCCCTGGTTCAGGAGGGCCGTGAGGCTCATCGTGACCCTGCAGATCCTGCAGCCGGGCTCACGGGAGGCCAAGATCCTGTAGAGGGGCGGATATGAGGGCTTATTAAACTTATTCTTATTTAATGTCATGTTCTAAAGTCTTAACCCTGTGATTGACGTGATCTAATGCAGAGTGACATGGCTTTCTGTGGTAATGCAGATTTTGTTGTTTCATTCAAAATCCTGTTTTTAATGCAGAGAAAATTCTGGAACATGAAGACGTCCATGTCAGAGATTGCACTTGAGTCTTATTGAAATGCAGCCTGAGACAACACCAGAGAACCAAAAGCTGCCCCTGTGTGTGTGAGTCTGAGACTCTGCAGGTCTGTAAATATCATCATGAAGATTGTTTCATATTCAATCATCTGCAGTCAAACTGTCCGGAGGGATTCTGGCCTTTTCTCTAGTGTGCATGCAGATGGAAATCTGCAGCTCTGGCTCATTTTAACCACAGAATAATTCTCTTTATTTAAACTCCATGCACTTGTCCCTCTTTTACCTGGGACAGGTCTTTCTAATCATGCTTTTATTATTGTGTTGTTTTCTATGATGTTCTTAACTGCTGTACAGCATCTTTGAGTGTCTAGAAAAGCGCTTTATAAGTAAAATGTATTATTGTTATTATTAAACAGAGACAATAACCTGCTGAATATTTGACAAAAATCCTGAAGAGTAGCTGTGAGAGGGTGAGGTCAGATGTTTAATGGACACTTTGACCTTTTTAGGACCGAGTTTCTGATGTGAACATTTTTCCTTACCTTAAAGACGTGATGATTTAAGAATGTCAAACTTTTATTCAGTACATATAATAATAATAAAATTATAGAAATAATACATGTAATAATAAAATAATGTCCTGTGCATGTTTGGTGTCCAGCACAGAGGTGTGTCCTGAGGATCCTGATAATGAAGTTGAACTGATTATCTGTTCTAACAGAGAGCAGGAGTTTTAACAGATTTTGTCCTCGAAGTCTTCATATGTTATCACTTTATATCTGAACATGTAAGTATTGATGAACTGGACTTTTTGTCTGACTGAATATGTGAGAATACTGTTGATTATTAAGGAGACAGATCAAGACTATACTTCTCCTCAAAGTGATGAAAATAAGATGTAATGAAACGTGTCCTTCATCCAGAGTCCTGATGATCTACACCATGTTCTCCTGGTTCAACAGAGCACCGAGGCTCATGGTGGTCCTGCAGGTCCTGCAGCTAGGCCCACCAGAGGCCAGGATCCTGTAGAGAGGCTGCAGGACACGAGTTTATATTAATGGAGATTTTTGTTTAACTCAAAATCATATTTTAATGGAAGTCTGGATAATAAAGAGTGTTAACATGGTACATTATCTGTAATAGAGTCAATATTAATGCAGAGGCCTGAGGCACCAAACCTCAGATGGTTCTCTGCATTAATATAAACATCTCAGAGCACTTATGCAGTCAAAACAGCGCTCAGTTTTTTTTAAACACAGGATAGAAATAATTTCATCTAAAAACGTTTGGTATTATAGTCTGGAAATATTGGACATTTTGGCTCTGTCTCCTTTGCAAATGAAAGGATTTTTGAGGATATTAATGTGTATTTTGCACATTTTTACAAAATAACAGTTCTGGTTCTCTCTGCATGTATTTGGACTTTTTCACTCATCAAAGACTCACAACCAAAAGTTCAACAGCAGAGTGTAGACCTGCAGGCAGGTTGGAGACCTTTAATCGTTTTCATAAATGTTATTCTCTAATGTATAGATGTCAGAAGAATATTTCATGTCAACGCTGTGCTCGTAAAAATCATAAAATGTTCGACGCCCTGACAGGAGGTGCATCTCACGGTTCATATGAGGAGCCTGATGTTGTAAAAGTTACTATTTTGGTTAAAGATATGCAGAAAGTCAAAACTTATTCATTTTTACAGTGTGGCAAGAGTGAAGGTGTTTCTGCAGATCATAGACTGAAGGTGATTAATCTTCAGAACATTTGGTGTCAGAAATGATCAAAGTTTGGTAAACATGAGGCCTGTCCTGCTGAAATATGACGGGATCTGTTAAGAAATAAGTAAAGACTCCTTCAGTTCTCAAACTGATGCTCATGAAGAAACATTTTCAAACAAATTCTAGTATAATAATCTAGATTTGACCTTTTCTTTGATTTAATATGACAGGCTGCTGCTCGTAATCAAAAATGTTTGTTCATTTAAAGCTGGCATGCTCTCTGACTCCCTGAAGAACAGACTGATGACATGCTCTGATAAAATCATGCTCAGATAAAATCACGTTTTCATGTGATTATATATGATTATTAATAATATATAATTATATATATGATGATATGACTAATGTTTCTATCTTCACGCTGTGGTTGATGTCATGTTCTTGTCCTGGCTCTGCAGAGCACTGAGGCTCATGGTGATCCTGCTGTAGACAGGTCATGAATTTGTGTGTTAATGGAGATTTTTTAATAAATATTAAATCAAGTTTTCAATGCAAAGTCAAATCTGGATCATACACATGAACTTTAAATGCTAAAATATCTTCATGTCTTGTTCCATGAGTGACCTTTGTTTGATTTAAATTAAAATAAATGCAGTTGTGCAGTTCCTGTGGTCTGTGTGTGTTCTTAGACGCTTAAAACTGAGGGGGCCTCCGTTTAAATCAGTCAGTTAATGAGGTGATGAATCAGGCTCCAGTTACTCATAAACACTCTGCAGGGCCACCACAGGGTGGCGCTGTTGGCCTCTTTTCAATCACAGACACTGCAGAGAAGCTTCTTCAGGAAAATAAAAGACAGAGTCATCGAAACTTCGAACACCGACATCATCTTCAGGTCACATCCATCCAGGAAAATCATAAATCATTAATTTAATGAAATAAATGGATTATTTGTCCTGAAGGGGTTTGGGTGGAGCAGATGGAGCTCCAGCTCCACCACCAGAGGTCTCTGCTCCTCTGTCCTGGACTCTGAAGTGAAGTCGTCCCGTAAGTTCATCTCTGAGGTTTTTACAAACTTCTGCAGACTGCTCGAGGTTACTCTCTGCCTCTCTCCCCCCCTGGGATGGATGGTCTTCTTCTGACCTCTTCTGGTCCTGGTCTTCTTCTGACCTCTTTTGGTCCTGGTCTTTACTTTATGATTTCTATCCTCCTCCAGCAGCCTGATACCTGAGTCTGTTTCAGACACTTTATGGCGGAACTCTGTCCTGACTTTGGACATGAAGGTTCAGATGTTTGTGATGTTTAGACTCTGATCCTGCTCTGAAGGACATCTGAGATGTTTGATTAAAGTCCATCAGGGGGACTCCCTGACCAACACCTGATGAAGATCTCAGAGTGAATGAAGTCTAAAGCAGCCTGTAAACAAAGCGCTCTGAGGCTGCTGGAGTCCACGTGTCTGGACCTGCTGAACATTCCTCCTCCTGACAACACCGAGCAGACCTGCAGATCAACTGAAGACTGAAGCTGCTCCACAGGGTCAGTGAACACACCACACACCCAGGGACCACCTGAAGGCCTCAGCAGACCCACAGGAGCAGTCCTGTAAACACCTGAAGACCTTTAATTCAAATCCAGAGTCAGTGTCCTGCTGTCCAGGTGTCTGTCCCTCAGTGTGGAGTCTGTCTGTCCAGGTGTCCGTCCCTCAGTGTGGAGTCTGTCTGTCCAGGTGTCCGTCCCTCAGTGTGGAGTCTGTCTGTCCAGGTGTCCGTCCCTCAGTGTGGAGTATGTCTGAACTCCTGCTGTGTCGTGGTTTCACACAGGTGCACGTGGCTCACCTGAGGACAGTCCTGGGATGGCCTCAGGAGGTCCAAGGTGATCAGGGTATACGACTGAAGTCTTGGAGAAACCGTGCAGCTGAAATAAAAGAGACAAGTTTCTGTGTGAATCAGAGAGCTGTGAGCGCCCCCTGCTGTTAGCTTTGGGTCAACAGGAGGGACGGAGGTCAGGGTCATGACCTCTGAGCCAGAGAACATTAAAGATCTCCATCCCAGGACAGATGATGAAGAGGAGGCCTCAGAGAAACTCACGTCAGAGACCTCCACACACAGGGTCCTGGTCCCAGCTCAGACCTCACAGGTGAGTTAATTACCTGCTGCTGATGAAACAGGAGACAGGTAGACGCCACGCTGCACAGACTCATGGGTAATCTGTGTCATCACCACATGCTGCTCCTCCCTAACCACAGAGCACACCTGAGAGAGTCAGCATTCCTGCAGGTGTCTCACTCTGCACATGCTCAGAGGCAGCCAGGTAGACCTCACATATTAACCAATCAGAGGGAGGCAGAGTTTAACCCCTCGAGCTCCAGCTGCAGCAGCAGGTCACGGAGTGAAGGTCGGCCGTCCCTCTGATGGACGCCCAGGGGACATTTTCCCTGTCCACACAGGGACCCCCTGGACAGAGCTCTGGTTTCAGGACCTGAGACACAGAGACAAAGACCAGACGGACTTCCTGCTGGTCCTCCTGCTGGTCAGCTGATGGATTGTTCTTCTGAATAAATGAGAGGTTCAGTGTCTGATGGACCAGAGCTCTGAGTCTGGGCTGATGCTGCTTCAGCCAATCAGGCCAAACACACTGAGGACCGAGTCTGTCAGGCCCTAAAACTGCACCTGTCTCTGTCTGTAGGTTCTGTTTGTAGTTTAGGTTCTGTCTGTAGTTTAGGTTCTGTCTGTAGGTTCTGTCTGTAGTTTAGGTTCTGTCTGTAGGTTCTGTCTGTAGTTTAGGTTCTGTCTGTAGGTTCTGTCTGTAGTTTAGATTCTGTCTGTAGGTTCTGTTTGTAGTTTAGATTCTGTCTGTAGGTTCTGTCTGTAGTTTAGGTTCTGTCTGTAGGTTCTGTCTGTAGTTTAGGTTCTGTCTGTAGGTTCTGTCTGTAGTTTAGATTCTGTCTGTAGGTTCTGTCTGTAGTTTAGGTTCTGTCTGTAGGTTCTGTCTATAGTTTAGGTTCTGTCTGTAGTTTAGGTTCTGTCTGTAGGTTCTGTCTGTAGTTTAGGTTCTGTCTGTAGGTTCTGTTTGTAGTTTAGGTTCTGTCTGTAGTTTAGGTTCTGTCTGTAGGTTCTGTCTGTAGTTTAGGTTCTGTCTGTAGGTTCTGTCTGTAGTTTAGGTTCTGTCTGTAGGTTCTGTTTGTAGTTTAGGTTCTGTCTGTAGTTTAGGTTCTGTCTGTAGGTTCTGTCTGTAGTTTAGGTTCTGTCTGTAGGTTCTGTGATCACTTTTTTCCCTCCTATTTGTTCTTTTTTTTGTACAATGTCTCTGTGGGTCAATTAGTGACTGATGTCTGTATAAAGATCACTTTACTCTCTACATTTGTGTTGTGTTCACTGAATCACAGCCTAAATCACACACACACATATAGATGTGTGTGTGTGTGTGTGTGTGTGTGTATATATATATATATATATATATATGTATGTATATATATATATACACATACACCCCCCCCCCCCCCCCCCCACTCACACACACACACACACACACATATATGTATGGTTTGGTGCCAGTCTGAAGATGTGTCTTCTTTATGTGAGTGTTGGGCGTGCAGAGTTTAATCATCTGTTAGCATCCAGCTGGTTTCTTCAACGAGGAAGCTGAAGCTGCTAACACACAGGTTTGATCAGGTAAAGTCTGGTTAAATATTTATTATTATTAGAATAAAACAGACTAAAGGTCATCTTCTTCCTCTGCTGTGACAGAGGCTGTGAGCTGAATCATTAATTCACTGATTTCACTTTTAAATTAAACACAAACTGGAGGAATTAGGAGAACAAACACAGAAGAAAAATGAATAACAGAAGTATTTATGATAATATTAATAAAAACAATAATAGTAAAGATAACAACATGTCCTCAGAGGGTTAATGATAAATACTGACTGTCATCTCCGCCCCCTCCTTCCTGTTGATCTTGTGTCAGACCGACACTTTGGCTGTAGATCAGTACTTATCCATGCTGGGGGGGGGGGGACACAGATGAGAGCTGACATCTTTGACCTTGAATCTCCCCTGAAACCAGGGGCAGGAGGGGGGGCTGTGAGTCTAAGATCCTGGTCCAGGATCTCCATTTACAGCCTCACTCTTTCTGCTGTATCAGTGAGCTCCAGTTCTTCTCTGACAAGATCTCCTCCATGCTCCTTCATCTCCTCTGTCTCCTTCATCTCCTCCATGCTCCTTCATCTCCTCCACACTCCTTCATCTCCTCTGTCTCCTTCATCTCCTCCATGCTCCTTCATCTCCTCCACACTCCTTCATCTCCTCTGTCTCCTTCATCTCCTCCACACTCCTTCATCTCCTCTGTCTCCTTCATCTCCTCCTCCTCTGAATCTCAGTCTGCTCCTGTAAAGTGTGGACAGTTCTGTGAACATTGAAGTCAGCAGGAGCTCCAATTAGAAGCTCTCCTGCTGGGTTACAGGAAGCTGAGGGTCCTGACTGACCCCGGCCACGCTAACCAACCTGACACCCTCTGAACAGAGGAGGTCAGAGGTCACAGGGCCAGAACACTCATTAAGTTTCATTAAAAAGAGAAGAGGTTTCACAGAGCTGCTCTGGTGGAGATGATTCAGTGCTCTGCTGTTGGACTTCAGGCCGGACACATGAGGAGCATTTATCACCTGTCACCCAGGTGAATCGGTTGCAGGTGAGGGGGCGGGGCCTGCATTTGTCTGTCAGATGGTTTAGTGGGATGATCATGGGAGTAAAAACTGAGTGAATTCTGAATGAGGCAGAGAAAAGGTTCACCTTCATTATTCCAGTCAGCACAAAGCCCCACTGAGCCAAAGGTGAGCAGAGCAAATATCAAATATTTGAGTTTAAATCCTTATTTTACTCAACATCCAACAAAGGAGGGACCTGATGATCTTTTACCTGAAGGTTCAGGTAAGCTCTGCACATGTTTGCAGTGTTTTCTGATGCTGGTATTTTCAGTGAGCTCTCCAACACATAGATAATTACAATCAGATCATTAATAATCTCTTCAGCCCTGACCATCTCACAGTGGGACACGTTCTCTCTCAGTCAGGCTGCTTGGAAATGTTTTGCAGTGTAGCTCAAGTTCTTTTACATGACAGGAAGTTTAGTCAGAGAGAAAAAGATAAAAAGTTATTTAACAGTGTGGTGCACTGATTTTGACTTTTGACCTTGAGGATTGGTATCTTTTAAAGTGTTTTCCCTGTTTTATTAATAAATCACTGCACAGTCCTCTTGTGAGTAAAGTATTTTTACAGTGTACTTTAACTTTGATGTAATTTATTTTTACAGTGATACTTTAACTTTGATATGAATTATTTTACTTTGATGTTATTTATTTTTACAGTGTTGCTTTAACTTTGATGTAGTCTATTTTTTACAGTGCACAGCCGTCCTGAGTAAAGCTGTGAACTTTGAGATGACTGTGAAGTTCATCAGTAGTGAAGTGTCCCTCTTCACGCCTCATTTCTTCTTCTTCAGTTTTTCTTCAGTTTGTCGGCTCCTGTTGAAATCCTCCGGCCCCGCCCCCTCTCCCATCTCCATGACAACGCCCCTGAGCCTCAGTGAGACGTTATTGCTCTCAGGTGGCAGATTTACTCCCCGTTTATTCTCCACTAACATTTTTTCTGCTCCACTTCCACCTCCACCCTGCAGGGCACAAACAACCCCGGCAACACGCAGCGAGCCGACGGGCGACTGGATGGATGTTCCTGTGACTCCAAGACCAGCGGCTCATCTGATTGGTCGACAGCCTGCGAACGATAACAAAGCATCAAGAGCCAAACGGGAGTGTTCTCCACATTGTCTCTATTGGATAATGTTAGCATGTTAGCTCAATTATGTCCAGAGAACAACGTCTGTCCCCGCTCCTGCCGACCTGCTGACCTTTGACCCTCCCTCTGTGGTCATGAGCTCATGTGGTCTCAGAGCACGTTGGATCTTTGAGGTCTCATGCCTCTTTGAACGCCCACCTTCATTTTGAACTCTAAAATAATCAGATTATCCTGATCGCCTGTGATGCCTGGATGTGAGGGGCCTCACATATGACCTCATGATTTATTAATATAATATAATATAATATAATACAATATAATATAACATAATATAATATAATATAATATAACATAATGTAATATAATACAATATAACATAATATAATATAAAATAATACAACATAATATAATATAATATAATATAATATTATGTAATATAATATAATATAATATAATATAATATAATATAACATAATATAACATAAAATAACATAAAATAATAGAATATGATATAACATAATATAACATAAAATAATATAATATAACATAAAATAATATAATAGAATATGATATAAACAAACCCAGAGCACAGCTGCAGGAGCAGAACCAGAGAGGAGGTCCAGACTGAAGGTGTGTGCAGCTCAGATCTCCTCCAGCAGGTGGACAGACTGCCGAGCTGACTTCAGCTTGTGCTCAGTGTTTCTGACAGGACTGCAGATTTAAGAGGAGTGACGGACAGGTGACAGACAGACGGACGGCTCAGCAGGTGGTCCTGTCAGTGACCACAGGAGTCAGATCAGCTGATCATGTTTTAATGAGGACCAGCTCATGGACCTCCGCCTTCACAGACTGACCAGGTGTCTGCCTCACTGACCCGCCTCCACCCTGAAGATCAGAGCTGAGGACGAACCACCAGGTCCCAGAGCTGAGAGTCAGTCAGTCAGTCAGTCAGTCAGTCAGTCAGTCAGTCAGTCTGTATTGTTCATAGCAGTGTTATCTAAAGACCTTTTCCAGGAGAGCGGTCTGCAGAGACTCTGACTAAAGGAGGTTCGTCCTCCAGACTGAGACTCCAGATGAAGTTCAGGACGACAGCGATCAGGTCCTTCTGATGAAAATAAACCAAACCAGAGGATTCATGATCACAGCGGGGGGGGGGGGGGGGGGGGGGGTCTTTAATCCTGCAGATTTATCTGTCTTTGGCTGTTCAGTCTTGACTGTTCTGGGATATTCTCCTGGACTAAAAAGGTGCTTCAGAGATCCTTTAGACTTTGATTTGGTTTTTTCAGCTGATTTCAAACTTTGCTCTCTCAGCAGCTGGTGGATTCATGTGACTCTCTGTTTTTTAACCTGCAGCTGAATTAACGATTTATTTAAGTTAACGATCAGGCCTGAGACAAACACACTGAGCTGTGCTGCAGCTCTCTGTCCGGGGGATCCAGGCCCTCCAGGCCCTGCCGCTCATGTGGTTTTGGTTCTGGTGCTCCAGTCCAGGTGCGTTCTTTGGTAGCTCCTCCTCATCACAGGTGAGCTGGTCATGACATGCGTGTGTGTGACGTACTGTTACAGCCTAAAGGTCATACATGTAGACATGACCCCCTGCAGGGCACGCTGTGATGAACATCTGACACAGAAGATCCAGAGCTGTCCTTCTCCTCCTTCAGCTCAGCTCCTCTGCAGGTCTCCATCAGACCTGGATCCTTTGGCTCAAATGGCCTCTCTGTGGGGGACGGAGATCAGCAGAGTCTGTTAGTTTGAGCTCTGTCTGCAGAATACAGATAATCTCTGTGGACGTGGAAACATTTGTGCTCAGAATAAACTAAAAATTCTCAACAAAATAAAGAAAGTTTGAAAACACAGCAAAATAACCTTAGAAAAACAACAAAAATATTTTTAAAAAGCAACAAAATAATCTTTAAAAAACAACCAAAAATATTTGAAAAAAAACCCCCAAAATAATCTTAGAAAAACCCAAAATAATCATATAAAAAACTTAAACAGCAAAATCATCTTAAAAAAGGTGTCTTTCCTGTTTTCTGCCTGATGCAGGTGTAGTTTTTACTCCCAGCTCTGCACAGTTCGGTCCAAACAGAAGCTCATTGCTGTTCAGAGAGTTCGTTCAAAAATGTTACAAGACCTAAACGAGTGACCTTATAAATAACCCTGAAGACAGGGGCTGTTACAGTGCAGACGCAGTGATGCTGAATAAATACACTGCAGCGTTTCACAGAGTTTCTGAAACACGACAAATTCTGTTGAAGGGGCTGCAGACAAACTCAGGAATAGACAGACAATGAAAATGCTTTTCATCGGGTGGGGGAAGCAGACAGTTTGAGAACCGTTGGTTTAATCCAACATTTCTGGATCTCTTTCATGTTACTGATCGTCTGTCCTCATGAAGAGGGTTTTTATTGTGTGTGTGTAAACACATTGTAAAATGACAATAAAAGGAATCTTGAATCTTGAGGCTGGTCTGACAGTTTGCGTGCTGTCAGTTTAATTAATCTTCGTTTTTTGTTCACGTTTGCAGCTGAACTCACGATGCAGGTCCTCATGTTTTAAAGCTCCACCCCGTTTGCTCTGTCCCCTCTGAACAGGCCCTGATGCCCCTGACATGACCCGGATTAGCCAAAGAAAACAGAGAGATGGATTACACAGAGCTGCAGATTAAAGTTCTTGGCTTTTTATTTCATAATCCAGCATGAGATGTCTGCATGCATGCTTTTCAAGCATTTGGATGTTTAAGTCCAGGGAAGGGTTTTTGTCCCTCATGGATTATCAGGTGAGCTCAGGACTTCCTCTGATATTTGATTTCTCTGCAGAGCTTTAGAGCAGATCAGAGGAGGCCCTGAAAGTCTCTAAATGCACAGAGGACATCCAAAAATCAGGTCAAACATCGTAACAAACCTGAGTTCATCTTCACAATAACAGCTTGAATCTAGTTGTTTCCTCAAGCTGATTTTCTTGGACAGACTAACTGGTCAGGCCAGTGCAGCTCGGGCCTGACCCCATTTTAATGAGACAGTTAAAGATGAAACAGCTCATCAGTTGCCAAGTTATCAAGTTAAACTGCTGCCATGACGCCACAGCTGTGAGAGAGCCAGAAATTCTGCTTTATTAACATGTTTATGCCAACTGGGTCAACTGACTGAACTTATGGATTGTTCCCATTGAGCCACTGAAAGAGGTCACAGGGTCAAAACTCAGGCCTAAGGCTCCTTCAGGTCCCACAAGTGAGAGGTTCTGGAGACTCTCTGTGGTTCAGTGGAGTCTGACTGATGTTAGACTCTGATGGAGCCTTCATCTGATCCTGGAGCTGCAGATCAGAGACTGGAAAGGCCCTCTTTGGTCGACGCTCTTCATCGCACCAGGTTGCAGCTGGAACACGTCTTAGTGGAGTAACTCCACCTTCAGAGGTAAATGAACGCACCGTTTGACTGTTAGCATTTTAAATAAATGAGCTACAATGAAAAGAAAAAAAACCCTCTAGTACTCTGACATGCTGGTATGAGCTTAAAAAAGATTGGAAGTATCAGTACATTTGATGTCTGAAATACAGGGATGCACCATATCATCATTTATTCACACATCATGCAGGAGATTTTTGTAACTTCTGTCCTCCTCCTCCCCGTCTCATGATCCAGGTGTACTTTTTAAAGCTGTGACACTTTGAGATGTTCAGATTCATTTTGACGTTTGGTCCTGAAAACTTTTGAAATGTGGTCGGCCTGATCTCAAAGCTCCACTCTGACTTATTAATTCATTGAGTCCGTGCAGCGTCTGCAGTCCTGCTCTGATGTTTCCAGAGGGCTCTGCTCGCTCGTCTTCTGCATGGCAACCGGCTGCAGCTGCTGACACAGTTAATTGTGATTGGTGGATCTAAAACAGGCCACAGTGAAACTAAACTCCACAGCAGCACTTAGCCTTCACCACCAAAGGTCAAAGAGAGAGCCGAGGGATGAATCATTATTTCACAGAGCGCTCCGCTGCTCTAATTTTTCTGCTGGAGGCGAGGAGCCTGGTCACTGCAGAGCGCTGGTCCTGCGGGCCGTGCACTGATGTGTCACACAGCTGAAATAACCTGATATAGATGCTCTGTTCTGCTCTGACTGTGGGTAATTACATGGGAAAATAAGTGAGAAACTTTCACTCAGTCATCAGGGAAGTTTTCAAACACAGAGAGCGTGGGCGCCTCGGGCAGAGCAGGATGACCTTCACAGCTGGACACGTGTCCACAGAGTGAGTTTGAGGTCAGTGGGTCATTCTGTGTATGCAGCTCTACGCTCTGCAGCTACGGCCTGCAGGACCAGGGAACACCAGCCTGCAGTTTCTTTGTGGTGCATGTCCACAGGGTTTTGGGAGGAAAGGCGTCCCCCCAGGAGGACGAAGTAGAGCATCGGGAGTCTTCAGGGACGAGGATTAAACAACACCAGACTCTGCCGCCCTGAAGATGAGGTCTTTTCTGCTGGTTTGATGTTGTGTTTTATAGTGAAGAGATGAACTGGACCTTACAGGTCTCATGGTGGAGCTGTCAGAGGGTCAGGACTGTCCATCTCTCACTGAAATGTGAAACAGTCCATCTGTGTGTGGAGTTATTTCTTATCATCCAACATCCAAAAGCTAGGTGAAATGAATTTCAGTCCATCAAATTTTTGTTTGTGACTTCTTAGTGAGAGGAGATGGAGCACCATGAGGGTGGACCACTTGGACACCACTTGGACACCACTTGGACAGATGATTGACAGTCTGGACGGTGTTTTATTTTGAAACTAGCGGGGTGCTCTGTGTGTTCACGGTCTACCTGATGCCCTGCAGAGACTGATGTGTGCTGAATGTGAACTCTTGTTGCATTCTCATGCAGGACAAAGTGAAACAGGGCTTCTGGCACGTGCTGGAGAACCACTGTGCATGAGCTGAGGACACCAGCAGGGTGCTTCAGAAAGGGAACTCATCAAACTGTGAACATGGAAGAAGTTTGATGTTCCCCTCGTTCATGCTGTATCAGCATCAGCTGCCACGCACCTCCTTCATCCCCCACCCCCCCTCATTAGTAATGGGAAGAGCAGTAAAAGAGAGACTGTGCAGCTGAGGGCGATAAAGCAGCAGGAGGTGAGCTGAAGAGACGGACTCACCTCGTCTGGATTGTTTCCTCTCTGCTTTACCTTCATTAATGTTCAGGAAACAGGAAGCAGCAGAGGAAGAAGGAGCTGGTTTCACTGCAACAGGGAGGGTCAAAAACATCTGAACTTTATTTAGACTCCAAAAGAGACGTATCTTTCACGTCAGAAAATCCTTAAAAACATGAGAGTCTCATGTAGAGTTTGACCTTCAGGTGTCCTTCTGTATGTTTCGACTCATGCGGTCAGATAGAGGGTTTACCGTATATATCCTCCCTGTCGATGATATCAGTGATTTTCACAGATAATCAATGTCCCGCTCCCTCAGCTGATCTCTGGTTACCAAAGCCGTCTGATCAGAGGATCATTTCCAGGTGATGGCATCACGTGCTCAGTGATCCCTCAGATGTGTCTCAATTATGATCAGATATAAGAAGAAGATGGAGCTCTAAAACCATCCAGAAGACATGAACACTTCTTTGAGACAAATGAACAGGCCCAGAAAAAAAAACAGCTTCCTTTCTGGATGATCCTTGCTCTTTATTTCAGAACCATCATCATCTTAATATTTCACCATCTGGTGAGTTATAGGTCTGAAAAACTCCTACATGTTTGAAATGATGTCCAGGAAACGTGCACACAGGAGGGTTCTCACTGGTGGTGTTGAAGTGTGGCTCTAAAGAACTGACAGAACATAAAAACATCAAATCTGGACAAACTGAAGGAGAACAAACAGCAGCACATTCACATTCACTGAAACATCTATTCAGAGCACGTCTTCAGGTCCTCCTGCCTCTCCTCCAATCACAGAGAAGATCAGGGGGGCCTGGCACCAAAACTGTGACCTGCAGCTTTGATTGGCTGGATCTGAGCCCATGGCCTGGACGGCCTTTGTTTGGAGTCCATGCTGAAGCGGAGGAGCTGCTGAACAGTGGAGTGCACGGACGATGGAGTCGGTAAATTTAATTTAATAAAGAGAAACAAACAAGCAGCTCTGACAGAGTTAAACCGAAGGGCCTCAGCGTCACAGACTGTGAGTACTGAGGGAGGCTCTGCTGCTCCTGGGTGCAGGTAAACAAACACACACACACACGCACGTGCACACCCACACACACCTCCTGCTGCATGAATCTATATGGAAATGTTCTCCATCCCTGACATGCAGATTTGCAGCAGCTCTAAATCTCCCTCATGCATTCAGACTGAACGCAGACCTGCCCGTCAAATCTGTGCCTCCTGCAGGATTACAGCGCCGTGAGGTGACCGCTGTGGTTGCCTGGCAACCTGTCGGCATGTGAGACGGAGTGAAGGGATCACTGCACACACCGAGGAGACGGAGAGAGCGGGGGCTCAGACAAAGAGAGGGGGAAGCCCTGGTCCAGGCTGGCTGAGGATCAGACTGAGGAGCAGGAGTCAAAGGGAAACATGAACCACGAATTCTTCACCAGAGACCATCTGCTCTGAGGCTCAGATGAAGACCACCAGACAAAAAAGAACTGAAATCATGTTTCTGCAGCCAGACTGGGTCTCTCTTTAAAGTGCTGAACAGACAGATGAATTAAGCTCTTGGTTAAATGCTGTGAGGTTTGACCTTTGACATCCATCATCACAAGTCTGTCCACCCAAGCTGGACTTCAAAATCAATCAATCAATCAATCAATCAATCAATCAATCTTTATTTGTATAGTCCCAGATCATAACAGGTGTTATCTCAATACACTTTACAATAGAGCAACTTAAACACATACATGCATAAACATAGGACATGGACATGAGGCCTCAGTGCTGCAGAAATCCTCGTGCCCCATGGAAACCTGCAGTATCCATCCATGTGGCTCCGTCCTGTCACATCATGAATTTACACAAACATCACATCCTCACATCTTCGCTCCTTCACAGTTGGTGTCATGGTGTTGTGCTGGCACCTCCAATCTTCTTACCAGAGTCCAGGTCCAGCTCTTCAGAAGTCTGGCCCCTCACCTCGTCCTGCAGGCCTCATCAGGACCTCAGTCCATCATGGGGAGTCTAAGCACCTAAGAGACACTGATCACATTAACACTGCACGTTTTCAATCATCCAAACCTGTGAAATAAATACCTGTTCCCTCTGTTTGGTCTGAAAAGTCACTGTGAGTTTTCATTGTGTTTTCGCCTCCTGTTTACATGAGAGCGGTGCCTGGAGTTTTGAAGACGTAGATACAGAGCGTTTTAGGGTGAAACGCTGACATCCCCACATGTGCAGTACTCTTTCACATGAAGGCTGCACGCACATACCAGGAACAACAACAGCTCCGGCCGTCTACCAGAGACGTGTGCTGCTTACCGTGCTCGGTTTGTAATCCAGACAAAAATTTCCGTCTTCGAACGTCCACTCAACACTGTTGTTTGTGAAAAGTTTTTCTTCTTCATATGTACGTGGTAACACCGCTGTTTCTCTTTAAACCTACATCACCATCTACTGGCCTGGCATGCACGCTACAGCGTTTTCAGTTGTTCTCACGTCTCCATGTGGACGCGGATCGTCTTTGCAAAGGAAAAACTGTTCTGTTTCTGGTGAAAACAGTGTCGTGTAAACGTGGCCTCAGCTTCAATCTTCTGTGACCTGGACACTCTGGGATTAGATTTCAGCCCCTTCTTTCTGACCCCCACCCCCTCGTGTTAATGGACTGTTGTGTTAATGTAGGTAATGAGAGCCGGTTATTCAGGCTGATGGATAAAGGAGGCTCCTGCTGAGTCCCCCCCACCCTCCTCACCCCCTCACCCAGCTGCAGGTACAGTGGAGGGTGGGGGTGCACCGGGGGGGGGCATGACTTGGGGCATTCAGGAAACCCAAAGCCTGAACACACCCGATGACTGTCCAACAGTAAATACGCTGACTCAGCAGACAGAGGTTTAGGAGGACTGCCCCAGGCCCTGAAGGTTTCTCTTTCAGATTCAGGATTTAAAGATTTATTCTGAGCCCTCGTGGCTCAGATTGATGTTAATTAAGTCAGGAGAGTCAGTAATGGGGTAGGTGGAGCTGTAACTCATAAGACACGGAGCATGTGAACAAACTGTGTCCTCCTGTTGTTCTTGGTTGTGGAGGAGCAGGAGGTCTCACTGTTCAATGAGCTCAGAGCTCCTGCTGCACCAGGTCTTCTTTCTGAAGAACATTAACATCAGGTGTCTCACAGGTCTGTCTGCACAGGTGAGTCTTACCGTCACATCCACAGAGACCAGGAAACCCCAGAGAGGCTCTCAGGACCTCTGACGGAGAGCCAGATCTGGTCCAGATCAGCCAATCAGACGCTCACAACCTGACCCTGCTCTGAGGTGAGCCCACGCTCTTTGAGGAGCAGCAGGTCTTCAGTCTGAGTCCAGACCCCGACACCGACGTCTGCTCACTTGCTGAGGACCAGATACACATCAAGGTTCAGGACTCACTGGTTCTTCAGATGTTCCAGTTTGAATCAGCAGATCTTAAAGTAACAGCAAAGATTTAAAGTCTGATTCAGTTTTGTTACTCTGAGTCTGCAGGTCCAGGTCTTTGTTTTAAGGGGTCAGCACAGACCAGATTCAGACAACTGTCCGGGATCAGCTCTAAGAGAGTCCGGATCAGGTTGTATATTTGGATCCTGTGAAAAGGTTTCCCCATACCTTTTCTCATGACCCACATTCCTCACAACCTCTGCAGCCAGCAGAGGAATCAGGCTGGGTGAGTCCCTGATTGGACCCAGTGTTTCCTTACAGTCCTTACAGGTGAAAACAGTTATTTGTTTATAATGATTAATATAATTTATATGATGTGACTTACTCTTAGTTTCCACTTTGAAATATGTGCATATCAGGCTTTAGTGTGGGTATTATTTCAGTGGATATCTTTACTTGCGGTTTTCCTTTCTTTGCTGTGGTTTGAGCCAGTTAGGGAGGGGCCGGGACAGGTATAAGAGCAGCCTCAGCTATAGACTGGGGAGAGACATTGAGCATGGCAGCTTGCTGTGAGGCTGTGTTTTTCTGAACTTTAATTCAACTGCCTTGGCTTGTTTTTTGTGTTTTTGATTAATGAATACAACTCTGCATTTTTGCTTCATCTGCTGACTCCTGAGCATCTTCTTTCTACTCACCACCAGTGCCGAACTGCTACACTTAAATCACTGTTTTCATTTTTGGTAAATTTCAATCGAAATGTTACAGGTCCCTCTAACCCTTCAAATCCTTCTATTCTCCTGACGTCATGTCCACCTAAGACGCCGAGAACACCGAGAACACCGACTTTAAAAGAATGAGATAAATTCCAGATTGGGAAATGCACTTCTGCTAGAGATTATTAGCTGAATCATGATCTGTCTCGTTAGATCCCTAAATGAGAGTCGAAGGATTCTGATGTCTACTCGATATAAAAAACAGAACTCAAAACTGGAGACGCCTATTGTTCCACCTGTTGAGCCGGCAAGAGACAAATGAATAAGAGTGAACTTGCTACATTAATCCGCTCAATCATACGAGAAAAAATAAATGCAGCAGTGGAGAAACTGGGGCCTCAGCTTGACTTGTTAAAAAGTGATTTCAAGGAATGGAAAGGAAAAATTATCGACGTTCAGCAGGCACTGTCGGGGACACAGGACAAGGTGGAGCAGCTGGAGAAAACCTGTAACGACTTACTTAGTAAAAATAAAGAACTGAAAGATAAAACTGAAAAGTTGGAAAATTATAGTCGAAGATTTAATATACGAGTCTTTGGACCTGATAAAGATGCTGCAAAGGGAAACCTGACACAATTCATGTCATCCTGCTTAAAAGAGGTATTTAAAGAGAAAAACCTTCCCTGTCTGCCTGGGGTTGAAGTGGCACATGGAGTGGGGCCTGCAACAAAGTCGGGTCCCAGGTCTATGATTGTCCAACTGCAGAGATACCAAGTTAGAGAGGCGATTCTGGATATAGCAAAGAAAGAAGTACTGAAATACAAGGAGATGGAAATAAAAATCTTTCCCGACTTGACCGCAGAAACGGCGAAGAGAAAAGCACAGTTTAAGGATCTAAGGATGAAGTTGTTTCAAGCGAGAATCAAAAATGGTTTAATCTATCCTGCGACGCTGATTATAACGTTTAAAGGGGCAACAAAATATTTTCAGAACAATAAGAAGTACTTCAATCAAGCCATTAAACCATCACTGTCGGACGGCTCTGATGAAGATGAGTGAGAACTAAGGTGAGAGTTAAAGTAGATCTGGAGGTGATGGATGAGGAGTTCATGCATTTGAGGAACTTAAATGAATACAATCTATAAAGTGGACATTTTGCAAAAGGAAAATGACTTTTTTTTGAGTGATGTTTTCATTAAATGCAATGCCTGAATTAAAATGAAGGGAAATAATGCCTAACATTTGTATCAGTATGTGATGAGTTAGAGGGCCAGGAAGTAAGTAAGTAGATAACAAGAATTTTGGTTTGATGAATTATTGGTGAATTATCCTATGATCTCTACATTTTCATTATTATTTATTTTTTTATTTTTTTGAAGAAGGGGATTATTGGGGGATATCTATGTGTGGGTTTTTGTTTGTGCAGTTATTAAGTGTGATTTTTTTAGCTCCAAAATCGAATCTATCACAATGAAATGTAACCACAATCTAGGCTTATCAAATCTCACATGAACTGCCCAAGAAGGGTCTCAGAATAGCCCATATAAATATATGCAGTATGAGAAATAAATGAATAGAAACTGAACAGATGCTATCTTCGAATAATTTACATGTACTTGGAGTATCAGAAACTCATTTAGACTCAACGTTTGAGGATGTTACAATTTAAAAAACATGGTTCAGCACAAGGATAAGTATTTGGGAACAAAATTAATTGATCAAATCATGGAGGGTAGTGAGCGTACTTTTCAATTTAGAAATATAAGCGTTGCGAAAATTGAATTGATGTTAATGTCCTGCAAGAACAAACCACCGGAGCTGATGATATTGACTCTGAGCTACTCAAGCCAATAACTTCAGTTATCGCTTCATTGGTTGCACATATTATCAATCGAAGTTCCTGTGAAAATAAGTGTCCGACAGCTTGGAAAACAGCCAAAATTGTGCCAATAGCAAAAAATAAAAAGTTGCAGTTCTCTGATGCAAATAGCTGACCGATAAGTTTATTACTGTTCTTAAATAAATTAATGGAGAAAGTTGTCTTTGAACAGGTTCAGTCTTATTTTTCTAGCAATAAATTATTTACTAATTTTCAGCATGCATATAGAGAAAAGTGCTCTACGGCCACAGCTCTGACACAGATGGTACATGGTTGGTATATGGGCATTGATCAGAGGAAAATTGTGGGAGCAGTGTTTCTAGATTTTTCAGCAGCTTTTGTGCGCATGCACAAAAAGCTGCGTTAACAGCACAAGCAGCCTGTGGAAGTTGCTCCTGCTCGTACTGTGTATACCTCCACCTCATTCAGAGCCTCATTTCCACTTAATTTTACTTATTTTTCTTCATAAGGAAGTTGATACTGCTTAAAGACTCTGCACGTTGCAACCTGCTTACTAAATTTTATGCTCTTTTCATTTGTTTTTATTTTTTACTTATATTTATTTTATCTTTATTATTTTTTTTAATGCTACTGTCTATTCTAATGTCTTCATCTGTTATTTCCAACTGCTATACTGTGAATAAGAGCAACTGAAACAACCGAATTTCCCCTTGGGATTAATAAAGTATTTCTGATTCTGATTCTGATATTTTAGGTCATGAATTATTATTGGAAAAGTTAAAGCACTACACGTTTGCTCCCACTGCATTAGTATGGGTTAAAAGTTATTTAAGTGATAGGAAGCAAACGGTGTACTTTAATGGAAGTGAGTCTGCTCTAAAAGAGGTTAAGCAAGGAGTGCCGCAAGGAAGCTGCCTTGGGCCACTCCTATATTCAGTTTTTACAGATGACTTTCCTTTGGTATTTAAAAATGCTCGTATTGCAGTGTATGCTGATGATCCCACTATTTATCTGGCTGAATCATCAGTTTAAGATTTAAATGAACACTAAGCTCTAGAAATGAAAGCAGCCGTAGACTGGATCAACAGTAATAAACTCATATTAAATGTATCAAAAACTACAAGTATGGTCATTGGAACAAGTTATACGCTACGGTTAAATCCCAAGCTCGATCTTAATATTAGAAATGCAACAATTGAACAAGTAGATGAAGTCAAATTACTTGGAGTCATAATAGAAAAAAACATTATCATGGAATAAGCATATACAGAGAGTGGTAACTAAAACTGGAAATACTTTGTCTGTTGTCAAGAGATGTACAAAATATATGACACAAAAAGTGGTAAAACAAGTTTTCCAAGCTTTGGTTCTTTCACATATAGATTATTGTTCAATCATATGGTCCAATGCTTCAGTAGGAAACATGAGAAAACTGCAGCTGGTTCAAAACAAAGCAGCAAGAGTGGCTCTTTCCTGTGGACTGAGAACAAATGTCCTGAAAATGTATAAAAGTCTCTCATGGTTGGATGTGAGAAATAGATGTTTGTATCTGTTAATGGTTTTTGTGAGAAGTGTGATCACAACAAGAAAACCATCCATCTGCTATGAAACATTATCTTTTAGCACGGAGATGCACAATTATGTAACAAGACATGCAGTCGGAGGCTATTTCATTTTACATACATTTAAAACAGCTGGACAAAGGAAAGTGATGTATAGAGCAATGAAAGGGTGGAATTCACTCCCAAACTATGTAACACGACTAACTTATATCACAACTTTTAAAAGGAAACTTAAAGAGCACTATCTGAAAAGGAATTTCATTAACTTACTGTTCTCTAAGGTCACTAGTCTCAGTGTCATTGTTGGAAATTCTTGTGATAGAATCAGATTGAACAATGGAGCTTTGTTTTTATTTATTTATTTTGATGTATGTATGTATGTATGTGTGTATGTATGTTTTTTGTTTGTACTGAATTATTGTACCATGTCACAGACATCTTGGTGTTTATTTATGTTTCTATGTTTTCCAGTTGTTTTGTTTATACGTATTGTCACATTTGAATTGAGTAGACCCCAGGAAGAATAGCTGCTGCTATGCAAAAGCTAACGGGGGTCTGAATAAACTAAAACTAAAACTGACCTGAGAGTTTCTGAGAAACATGGTGATGGTTTCACTCAGGTGTTTTTCTTAAAGGCAGACCAGGACTGGACGCATATGATTGATGATAAATAAAAATAAATATAATCACAGATTGCCAGACAGAGGACGCCAGACTCAGCCAGAGTCCAACACCAGGACTGAGAGTGAAACCTAAAACCAGATCTCCTTAGAGCCCTGGATTACAGTAGGGGGGGAGGGGCTGACAGAGCAGGGGTCAGGAGGTCGTGGCGGGAGGGGTTATTTGGCAGAGGGTCCAGTCTCCCGGGGACACGGAGCAGCTGCAGGACTGGAGCTGAGCTGCTGATCCTCTCCACTGTTGTTTGTTGATTTACTCCAACAAACAAACAAACAAACAAACAAAGATGAGTAAACTCCCCAAACACTCTAACATGTGGCAGATGGATCATTCAGAGTCTAATTATCCTCTCTTCGGCTGCTGCAGTAAAAGTTAGCACGTCAGTAAACCACAGTAAAGCTGATGTTCGGCTCTGGGTTTGATCAAACTGAGGTCTGCTGAAAGAGGCAGTCTGTTGTTTATTGTTGTTGTTGTCATGGAGATGAGCCCTGGTACAGCACAGACCTGCACCTTCGCCCTGCTGTCCCATGTCTCAGTCATGTTTTGAGCTGCGTTGGATCAGATTTATCCTCTCACTGCATCCAGGCTCAGAGACACGCTGTCCCCTCCGCCTGCCTCCACCAAGCACAGTCACAGAGCTTCATGTTCATTCAAACTAGATTATTGCTTAACTTAAAATTTAAGCCAAGTGAATCAGTCTTTAGACAAACAGCTGATCCAGACTCAAACTGTTGTAGTTAAAAACATGTCCCTGCAGGTCTGTAGCTCAGCACACACCTACAACCGCGCAGACGTGCCCACACTCGTCTGAGGGCCCAGCAGCCTCTCCAGGTGTGTAAACACAGCTCCTGCTTACCTGCCTGGAGGAATCAGCTGGATCAGCTGAGCTGCAAATCTGTGCCACATGTGGAGAGACAGGAGAGACGGTCCTGTTTGGAGTACTGTCCCAGGACGTTCTCACTCTGGAGATAACAGCAGCTCTGAATGAGAGACCAGAGATATGCCTGCACAGATCCAACCTGCAGCAGGTACAATGTGTCTGAGATCGACCCGTAAACATCTGAAATACTGCACATCAGTGTGCATCCAAATACAGCCAGTGAACATGATAATTCAGACAGCAGAACATCAAAACTCAGCAATTACAATGATGTTATAACATCCTACAGGAGACTGAAGGATCTTTAAAGCTGTGGATTTGAAACCAAGAGGCTCTGAAAATATCTCACTCATATCTGAGAGAACATGTGCTCTGTTTCAAAATCGTCTTAATCTGTAAAGGTTTATTCATACCCTCTAATATCTGATCAAATCTGACACCATGGTATTATCTTTAAAGTATTTATTTGAAAAGGTAGAATCAGTCAAAGTTTTAAATAGAAGAGAAAAAAGTCATTTTATCAACCGTATTACAGCGAATATAGACTCAGTATTAAACATAAGGCCGTACTACAGCGAATATAGACTCAGTATAAATCTAATATCCAGTGCCTGATGGTGCAGCTCAGTGAATATCTCATCAGCTCACTCTCTCAGTCTGAGATGTTCCTCAGATCCTCAGATCATAGACGTGCTGTCCTCTGTGTGTGTGCAGCATGCTAACACATCGTCTGGACACGCAAAGCATTATGGGACGGTGCAGACGGCAGAGCAGACGTGTGATTGGTGGAGACAGGGTGGTGAGTAGATGAAGGCTGGCAGCTCTGATGGAGGCTCTTCACACAGATACATCAATGAAGACCACGTCTGATCTGCAGGTGGAGGACATCTCTGAGGTTCATGTAGGCTTTGACCTCTGCAAATGAAGAGCTAGAAGAGCTCCGAGAGCTCAACCCTCTGCCACAGCTGTCCTGTCTCCACGTCCTGGATCCACATCTGGGTCCAGATCTAAAATCTCACCCCCTCTTCCTACATCTGTGACCACCATCCTCTGAGGGTTCATCAAGACCTGATCAGAGCTACTGGAGTTATCTTCCTAACAGACTAACTCAGCAGAGGACAGCATGTCCAAGCAGAGGACAGCATGTCTCAGCTGTCCAGCCGGGGACAGGTGAACATGTAAAAGGTCCAAATGTCCAACAGGAGGGACATCAGTATGAAATAAACAGCAAACTAACCACAGGCTGATTGTTCTCTGCTGTATGTATGTGTTCAGGTCAGGGGTGTCCAATCCATGGCCCTGGACCACATGTGGCCCGCGGTCCATTTGAATTGGCCCCTGGAACAGATGAATGAATAAAGACGTGGATTGGAGCAGCTGAATCCATCAGTCCATCGTTCATCTCCAAACACCAGCAGACCCCTCATCATGAAACAGGTCTGCAGTTCGCTCTTGTTTTGTGTCTGAGCCGGGCCAAAGGTCACCAAGGCCCTAAACACTCAGACAGAGGTGCAGTTAGGGGTCCAGTCCTCCAGGTGTTGGGTTGGGACCCCCTGGTCTTGGTGTGTTCAGTTTCAGTCAGTCCCTGGTTCGTGAGTCCATCCTGTAGATCTGAGGTGTGAAGAGCAGCTCTCCTTCATGTCTGACCTCCAGGGTCACGTTTCAGTGTGAGTCTATTCCAAACATCCGGAGAATTCCTGCTGAGGCTGGACTGTATTTAGAGCTGAAACCAGACACCAGGAGGACCTGGTGCTGCTGCTGAGATGATTTCAGAATAAGAGCTCGGAGAAACATCTTCATGCCCTTCAAAGAAAAAGCCTGGGTCAAGATTTCCTCTTTTTCTGAAGCTTGAAGCAGAACATCAGCAGATTTAATCCTCAGATCTTCATCTTTTCTGCTCTAATTGCTCCGTCAGGAGATGGATGAGGCCGTCACGTCTGAATTAAACATGAATTCAGTTTGAAAATGGGCTGATGATGAAGTACCTGTGACAGGTGACCGCTCACTCAGATCATCACATTCAAGAGCAGAGAAGAAGGAAAGACGAGAAACCTCACAATCATCCAGAAGTCATGAGACACGAGTCCTTCCTGAGAGACAAAGTGACTTTACTGTGACTGAAGCACATTCAGTCTGAGGCAGAAACTCTAACGCACACTGGAGGTGTTTACAGACACAAGGACCCTCCTGAAAACCAGATGCTGCATCTCAGAGGCTAACCTCGAATAAATTTATATTCAGCAGAGACAAGTATGATGAAGACAGGTCTATGATTGGTCCATGGATCTGTCGCTAGCTTTAGTTTTTACTTTAGTCCACTTATTTCTGTGTGTTGCCCACACAGCGAACACAGCATCGTGTGGATTTGCTGTTCATCATGAGACTGGGGTCCACATTCAAGATTTCCTGCTGCTTAACAGAAGGTTATTTCTTGCCGCCATGATGGAGGGATTCATGATTGGCTATATGGATTCATGTTGGGTGTTGGATGTATATATTTGTATATATATGTATATGTGTATTTTATGTATGTATCTGTGTGTATCCATAAATAGTTTGTCTGCAGCCTGCTCTATTGTTAAGTGTCTTGAGATAACACTTGTTATGAATTGGCGCTACACAAACAAAGACTGATTGATTGATTTATGGCGGTCATGTGACTTCAGGGAAGCCCTGGTCTCAGTCGTCTTCTTCCTTTAATCAACATTTTTAATAAAGACAAACTGAGAGTAAAAATCCGTCACACCCTCTGCTGCCCTGAGTCTTCAACCACACACAGGCTCATAATCATCTTCAGCTGTCTGAGGGAAAGTTGGTCTGGAGCTCCTCGCTCTTGGTGAGGTTTGTTGTTCCGGTAAGTTCCTCGAGCAGACGTGGAGCTGGAAGTGATGAGTGTGAGCTTGTGGGAGGGTTTCTTAAGAACACAAGAGGCTTCCCCTCAGGCCTGTTTTTAAATCTGCTCAGTCATGATTCTGGTAAAACGCCGTCCTTCCTCTGATGTGTGTCTGAGTTATTGAGGGAGAAACATCTGAAGAACTCTGAGGAGCAGCAGAGACGTCATGGTTTGTCTTCAGGCTTTATTTACACCAGAACCACCCTCTGACAAACTGGACGGATTTGATTTTGTTTCCAAAAGCATTTCACTGAAGCCATCAAAGTGATTTACACACTTGGTCAGTGTTTTTTTTTAACACAACCATCAAATAAGCTAATCCCATGGTGGAAACTCAGTACATTTTGGCATGTAGACTGCTGATCTACTGGGATTTTCAAAACATTTCAAACATCTTGAAGTGTTCTGATTGTTTCAGTGTTGTTTCTCTTCTATTACGTGTCTGTAACCTTTGTTATTGTTATTGTGCAGCAGCTGTGTGATGCCGTCATGGAGATACGGACCAACATCTCTGAGGGATGTTTCAGCTCCTGGAGGAGCTCTGAAGGTGAAGGAGGTCCAGACCAGAGAGTAGATTCTGTGAGGGCAGAGCCATGGCTCAGTCCAGTCTGTGTCAGTGAGTTGGAGCTCCTGTGTTTTCATTCTCAGAGGGTTACATTTAACGTCTAAGCTCCTGAATGTTCCTCTGCCCTCGTTATCTTCACGTCTGTATTCAGCAGCCTGTGTGTGTTTTTGTGTCCTGGGCGAGTCAGAACGTGTGAAATCAAACACGCGTGTGCTCAGCGTGTCAGTGACGTGTTGTTCACCTCTGCATCATTTCTCCTCCTCCAGCCCGCCATGATTCATTTCCTGCAGCGTCATCTGAAACTCCAGAACACCTTCAACAGGAAGTCAAAGCAGAAGTAAGCACTCTTATTGTGAAATGATGTTTCAGAGGTGTTGGGGGGGGGTTGTCGAAGCTTATGATCAAACTTGAGTTTAATATATTTAATATAAATTTCATTTTGCTTTTCATTCTTCATCATAAAGTCTGCTGACGGGGCACTTTATCAAACAGGCTCATGTGGAGGATGCTCTGTCACAGATCTAACAGCCGTCCAATCAGACGGTGGATTTACATCCTCCAGCTGGACGCCCCCCCGCTCCCCTGACCTCCACCGCTCTAACACAAAGCCGGGGGGCGGGGGCTCTTATCTGGGGCCTGACTCTGAATGAGATGTTTTCCTGGGAAACCTTCACTCCAGTGGGAACAGACAACAGAGCCTTTGTGCTGTTGGTCCAACCCCCCCCCCCCCATTCACACTCAGAGTCGATGTCAGACCTTTAGGGACCCCCCCTCCCCCCTTTCCCAGCCTTGTTAGATTCCTCCACCTGTGGCATGTTTTAGCAGACTGTGGTCTGCAGCTCTGTTTTCACTCTCTCTCTCTCCTCTGTCCCCGTTTAAAGAGACAAAGCGTCTCCACCTGTCCGTCCTCACAAAGGCTGACCGTTTGTTCAGCAGGGACGCTCTAAAGCTCCCTGTCCCACACTCAAACCTTTCTCACCGTGGACTCGTCCCACTGGGAGCTCTCTGCTGATGTCCCTGATACACCTGAGGCTCAGGTTAGGTTTAGTCTGAACATTAAACTGAAAAAGCTCCAATAGTGTTTAGATGTTTTCCCATCATGCCCTGGGGGAATAAGAAAGAAGAGGACCATTAGCGGTGCAGACAGAGGAATTTTCTCCATGGTTGACCATGTGTGCAGTGTGGGCCTGGATTCAAGGACAATATGAGGCCAACGAGGTCCAGACCCTTCAGAAGCCTTAACAAGCATCAGAGGTTACCAACAGCAGCAAGACATGAAGGAAACAGAAAAACAGTGAACTAAAGACCTGAGCTGAGACGGAAAAACATGCAGCACAAGGCAAATGAAGAAGGAACTCCGGCCCAGAGCCTGCTTCTCATTGGCCCAGAGGAAAGTGTAAATATCAATAACAAGACCTGGTTTGGGATTTGAGGCCTGTGCTTCATTTCACTGCTAAGTTTTACCAAGAAGCTCAAACTGAGGGGCAGTGAGTACATTTGTAACCAGGACTGTGAGCTCTGTGATTGGCTGGTGGTCTGTCCAGAGTGTACCCCACCTCGTCCCCACCACAGGGTCAGCTGTGGCGCTCCAGCCCCATGATCCTGATCCCTAGTTCCCAACCCAGGGTCCAGGTGGGGTCTGCCCATAGAGGTGGATTTAGGGGCCCAGAGTCATGGAGCCGCCCATGGAGATCAGCAACCACATGGCTCGTCCAAAATTTAGGAAACAGTGACCTTCATTTTTAACCTTTTAACCTCATGATTAATATTTAAAGTCGGAGAGACTGTGATGCTCTTCTGAGGTGATGAGGATGAGGTGACTCTGACACAGGACCATCAACATCACCATCAGGACCAACAGATAATCTGCTCTTTGAAAAATTTGGTCTGAAGAGGAGGTATGAGCTGAAACTCAGGCCGATTAACTTGTAGCGTGTACTCCGCTTTAGGTTTGGCTTAGGGCTCAGAGGGAAAACGGACAGAGACAGACAGACAGATGATGGATGGAAAGATGTCCCAGAAACTTCATGCTCAACATGTTTTGTGCAGGTTCATAATGTTAGCCAGGTTAGCTTTAAGAGCTAACCTTCACTGACCTCCAGACTCTAGAACCTTCTGCTCAGCTGAAGCTCTCAGAGTTAAAAGCTCTTCGTGTTGTAACTGCAGCAGCTCGACCGCACTCACACTCAGGGAGAGAGAGCAGAAAGGTAAAAATATCTCCATCATCTCTATTTTAAAAACCTCTTACATTAAAACATCCATCGCCTCCATCAGAGCCGGAGAAGTTTAGCTCTCACACAATCTGCACATCCAGGTCAGCTGTGAAGGAGCTTACCTCAGTGAGACAGGTGAGGGCCTTCAACCTTCACACCTGAACACTCAGACAGGTGAGGGCCTTCAAATTCATTTGAATACACAGAGCCTGAAGGTATGAAGGCAGGAGGTTGACCAGGTGCAGCCATTTGGCTCAGGTAACCAGGTAATGCTCAGCCTTTGGATTCTTCAAACCTCACTGAGGAGACAGTTAATGGCTGTGAAATCAAGGACAGAGACTAACAGTGATGTCCAGGAAAAGGTCAGGTTTGAAACTGGATCCATTTCGGTTCATACTAATGTTATGCAGATGATGCGGTGTGATATTTACACCCCAGTGTTTAATAACATGCATTTATGACTGGTGGATGAGGAGGATCTTTAACATCTCACAAAGCTTTCTGAAGGTCAGACAGTGTAGATTCATGGAGATCACAGGGTAGATCTGATCTTAATGATCACCTTAAAAGTGTCAAATGACCGTCCTTAAAATCACTCATGATTCATTTTGTTTTTGTTCCATGTTATCATTCATAATTACTGTCTGTCATAACAATTACAATAACAATAATAGTTTTAAAAACTTTATTTATAGAGCTCTTCTCAAAATCAGTGTAACAAAGTGCTTTAGACGCAATAATCCAGAATATAACATAACAGAACAGGCAGGTTAGATCCTACACTGCAAAACATATCAATCATTTAAATAACTCAAAAAGAATTAAAGACATTATAAAATAAAATTAAATAAAATAAATAAAACAAGCACACTCAGGAAAGACTCCTGTCTGAAGGAGAGATTTCTGAAGAGATCATTCTTCAGTTTTTAACTTTGTCCAGAGAAAGACATTTATGAATAAGTAAGCAGTTTTTGTCATTGGACATCCTCATGAGATAAATTGCGTATTTGTCTCTGTGTAATCTCCCTCGCTGTCAGATTGTTTTCATTATTTTGAGGAAACTCCGGCCGGATTAAAAACTGACACAATGATTTCACGAGCGTGACTTCTGGCCGCACTGACCGAGCCTTTCATCCCATTATTGTCCCCACGTGTGGGTAAAGTGATTGCACGCCGGCTGAGCAGCGAGGCATGTTGTTTGAATAAAGTGAATATGACTTTTTAATCTGAGGGAGAGAGAGTAAAAAAGATCAGTTACAGTAATCCGATCAGAGCGGGATTAGAGCGGCAGACGGCAGGAACAGGAAGAGATTTCAGATTGAACGTCACTTCATCAGGGAGAGGGTCCAAACACCAAAGATCAGAGACATGGACTCATGCTGAAGACGTGGACAGGAGGACCGTCTCGTTGAAGACAGGGACAGTGAACCCTGTCTCTGAGGGTTTGCCGCAGCGCTCAGACTTCAGTTTCAGTAAATTTCTCAGTGATTCATGGAGAGCAGCTCCTTCTATAATTGAAGAGAAACAACAGAAGGCTCGTTCTGAACCGACTCTGACCCCACAGCAAGACCCCGTCTCCAGCATCCATCCACAGAGCTTTAAAATTTAAATAAAGATAAGAGCTCTGAATGATTTATAAAACCAGGAGGAGCCAGCTGGATCCACAAACTCTCTGAGCTCTTAGGTGCTATGACCATAAACAACCTCAGTGTTTCTTTGAGTCAAAGGTGAAAATGTCCTTTAAATAATATTCGTCAGACCAAATGACTGTAAAGGGTCAGGGTTAGGCCTCTGCACGGACATGTGGACCAGGACTTTAACCCCCAAATGTTCCTGTTTCAGTTATTTTTATGAAACATCGAAGTCTTTTGGTAAATAGTCATAAGTAAATATAACTTTATCAACTGTTGTTGTACCCTTAAACTGTCCTTTATCTATCCTCACTACACTGGATCAGAATCACCTGATTGGAGGACGTTTCATGCACAGCAGGTCTTTGTTTTGGTGCCACGTGGTTTCACAAGTTGTGATTGGTGTCACGTTCTTACCTGAGGATTAACACAGGTTTGTTGGTTTCTGGTCTTTTTAAATTGATGTGATTAAAACAGTTTTTGGTTTGAAGAGGATAAAGTCAGTGCTGTTTTAGTCCTCTCATGGTATCGCTGCCTCTCTCAAGCACAGTGCATGCATTTAGAGCTCATCAATAATGGAGGACAGAATGAGATCACACCTCTGAAGGTCCTCTCTGGAGGACAAAGATGGTTTTAAATGTCCTGGTCTTGACGTCTGCAGACCAGAGGAGGTCATGAGGTCATGGAGGGATATTAAACACCACAGTGTGCTCAGAAACATGTCCGACAACATCATTAGAGATTTAAAGAAGAGCATGAATCCCTGATGATGAAGAGTCCTGGTCCTCGGAGGAGGCTCAGACTTTAGTCAAAGGTCTGTTTGGATGGGGTCAGTCTCACATTTAGGTCTTAAACCATGTAACCATGAGTGTGGGAGCTCCTCCTCAGTCCAGGACCATCAAACATCTGCACTAAACTGTTGGAGTAACTCTGTCCTCTCTGAGCTGAGTTATGGGCCATGTAACCTGGAGCAGACATCTCAGACTGAAGGCGACAGCTGACCACCTCATTTCTGTTTCAGGACTTTAACGGGCGCAACCAATCAGCTTTAAAACTCATCCATGTGTTCCTGAAGGTCGAGCACGGAGAACCAGTCAGCTGTTTGTTCAGTTTAATCTTCAGACAAACTCTGATGACGGAGGATCAGACCTGATTACTCAGCCTCTCCGGATCATTTAATCACTCAGTAGGTTAAACAAACACACCTGAGGGCCGTCAGCTGATGAGTGCTCTCCTCTGATCTCTGAGTCAGTGCGGACGGAGACGTTCATCCACGACTGCACTGATGGATTATTCTGGACTAACGGGCCAGGTCCTGTAAGATGGGCCCTGCAATCCACTTTATTTTATTTTAGAGCTGTTTCAAATGACCTCATGGAGTCCATGGAGGAAGTGAGAGTGAACTTTTATCACCATCAGCATGAAGGAGCTCTGAGTCATGACAGTAAACGTGTTTTTTATGGATTCACTCCCTGAAGCCTGTTGTGGCATTCAGTGACCTTTTGCACCAATCACTGAATTATGACTGAGCTAACTAAAACACATATTTATATAATCTATCTCCTGCACAGGGTTTTCTTCATGTTTGAACATGGAGCTCTCTCTGGATCATCAGAGGCTGCAGACACAGACTTTGTCCTCCATGAGAGTGGAGGTCCAGAACTGCAGTGGTTCACAAGGTGAAGTCTGTAAAATGGTCAAAGAGTTTATAAAGGCTCTCACTGAAATATAACTCATGTTCAGAATTCTCTGGAGGACAAGAGACACTGGAGACCCAGTGCCAACCCCCATGCCAGTAAACAAGGGGGTCATTAAAGACCTCACCCTTGACCTCTGACCTGATGAGGAAACATACTGAGGCAGAAGGGATGGACCTCCAGAGAGGTGCCCATGATGCTGGTTTTCCCGTAATAGGACGGGGACTTTATGAGGCTCCTGTAGATAAAGAGTTTGGCGACCTGGACGTGTCCCTCTGGGGGACAGAGGGTTTAATGTCCTGAATGTTTAGATCTCCTGCAGGAGTTGGCCCATCTCCATGTTCATGGTTTGTTAATCCAGATACAGTGAAGAGCATCTGACCTTATAGGGACAGAGACTGGAGTTAGAGGTCATTGAACATGTCAGAGATGGAGCTGACCTCCTCATGACCTCCTCTCTCTCATTAATTAGCTCTCACAGCTTAGAGGATGATATCAGAGGTTTCAGACAATCAGCTGCTGGACTTATTAATGAGACGCTGAAGACGCCGAAGACGCCAAAGACGCTGCTGATATCAGACGAGGACATGTCCTCTAATGACCTTGACATCTTTAAAGTCCCAAAGAAATTCAGACCTGAGGAGCTGATTTCACCCTTGTGTGCTCCTTGGTACATTTTTCTGCATTTTTCATGTAAAAAATCTCAATCTTTTTGACTTTTTTGATGAAGGTGGGACGAGATTTAAACATGTGGGTTTAAATTTTCAAAATGCCGTTAAAAGGTTAAAATTATCAGAGGAATACGTGTAAATTCAGTGGATATGATCAAAACAGAAGTTTGTGAAAAGAGTCAATGCTTTGAAAGTACAAAATAAACAATACATAATATTTTTACTGAACTTTTAATAGGTGAACACTTTTTGCATGACGTGCCACATGTGGCACGATTTTTAAAAACTCACAACTTAAAAAAATGCATTAGAATCACTGTGCTGGTCAAGGGTGTAATAATACCTGTAAAAAAAATCCAGAAAGCACTTATTATTTGGAAAATGTGTAATACTCTGTATTTTTATCATATCATACGTGGCAGTGAACACTGTTCGCATGAAGGGCTCATAATCTTCATTTTCTGAAGGGCCACAGCACTCACACCACTTTAACCTGACCAGAAAACAAACACAAAGGCCTCCAGGCTGAGGTCAAAGTTCAATAAAGCACTGGGGAAAGACCTCCAGCTCTAACAAACTTCTTTAAAGCAGCTAAAGGGCTCCAGCGCACCTTCACATCCACATAGCAGCAGACCTGCTGTCACCGCTTCACGGTGAGACCAGAGCAGAGAACTCAGCACACCTGAGACCAACCAGCCAATCAGACACTGTCACACCTGACTCTGCTCTGATGGAATGATTAACACAGTCAGACAGAGATCAGATCTTCACACTCTGGAGGCAGAAAATGCCCTGAGAGCTCAAATATATGAGCAACAACAGTAAAAGCAGACCCTTCAGCGTCTGATGGTCTTAAATTCATCAGGAATGAAGCTGCAGACACAAGAAAAAACAAACTGTGATAATAAAGACTGTGTCCACAGACCTACCCCTATATGCAGACCATTTCAGGACAGAAACAGTTGGACTGACTCACAGAGGTCTTCTGAAGGTCACGCCATGGCCCCTTTAATCACATGGTGAACATCCTCAGGGGAGCACGACTGTCACCAAAATCTGGAGACTAATGACAGTAAAAACTGAAGTATGGATGAGCTCAGCGACAGAATCAGGCCACAGATAAACTCTGTGACTGACGGGAAGGACGGAGCGGATATCCACACCTCTGAGTGTGTGTGTGTGTGTGTGTGGGGGTGGGGGGTGGGGGTGGGGGGTTGTTGGAGAGGCTGTTGTTGGGGAGTGTGGGGGAGGGACGGGGGAGCCGTGACATTCCTCCACCCTGAAACAGGCCGACGGCCGCGGACAGCTGGCAGAAAACCAGCTGACGCTGTTGCCATGTGAACGCCTCTCTGCTTTCATCCTGACACAAAGATGGTGAGCGACGCCGTGGCCCTCTAATCCACCCCCAGAGCCACATCTGACCTGAGCCTTTGTTCAGCCTGCGAGGGCTGCAGCCAGGGCTGATGGTTCAGTTAACTCAGGATGAAAAATACTTCAGTGAGGATGGAGCCAGACCCTGCAGGAACATCTGCAGAGGAAGGTTCTGAGACTACAGCATCATGTCCACAGAGATGTTTGGGATCACAGAGTTCTGGACTTAAACTGATGTTACTGAGCAACCCAGAGCCCGTCTGTCAGAGATCCACTGAGGGCAGAGCCAGGAGCTGCTGCAGACCTGCTCGCCTCCATCTCAGGAGCAGAAACAGCCAGACTGTCCTCTGTCCTCTGTCCTCTGTCCTCTTAAGGACAGTTTTGAGAGCAGCTGCAGAGAGAAGTAAGTCAGTGCACAAAGTGACAGAGAAAACAAAGACACAATGTGGGGGGGGTCCCCCTCAGTGTTTCTCCCACAGACATAGGGCCTCATTGTCCTGGTCCTCCTTCAGGGCCTGGTGTTGGTCTGAGACAGAGCTGCTGAATCTTCTAAGACCAGACACAGAGCTGAGAGAAGGTCCATGATGTGTTAATGCCAGGAGGAGAGCAGAGCTGGAGACAGGTCAGGGCCTCTGTGTAGAGGTCACATGTTCTCCACGTGCATGCGTTGGTTTCCTCCCACAGATCCTGAACTCTTTCTTTGGGCCATTCCCCTGATGGACCGGTGAAGCATGTCCTGTAGATGTTGAACTTTGTTTCTGTGTCAGGTTTAAAATGGCAGGGGTCCCTGTTTATGTCCTTAGAGCCCCCCCCACCCCCACCCCCACCCCCCGAAGACCTACACAGAATAACAGTGTGACCTCATAGTGAATAAACATACATTTTCATTATTTTCATGGATGATATGAAGTTATTGTTGTTTCCGTTCATGTAAGTGATCCCCCCTAAACCCACAAAGTCCCTCCAGCCCCTCCTCAGAGTCTCTGCCCTCGTCTGCTCATCCATGATGAGGAGAAACAGGCGTGGAGGCCAAAACGCCGGGCTGCATCAGGCTGCCCCGGGCTGCATGGCCCATAGGCAGTGAGGACACTCACACACGAGTCAGTGTGATGTCCCTGATTTATTCACTGACTATGAGCGTCAGGTTCAGTCAGGACACACCGTGAGAGTTAAGCAACTGAGTCAGGATCATTGTGTTTGATTCATTTTCTACTTTTCTGAAATCAAAACATGAAGTTATTCATCAACTTTATGAAGGACTCTCAGGAAGACTCTGTGCTCTTGTTAGACAAACAGACGAGTAACCAACACACACACCCACACACACACACACACACACTCTGCAGTATCAGCCTGTGATGGAGGATGGGAATAATCCCGCTGTCTCTCTGAGGTGATAATGACTTCTTGATTTCATCGGCGAGGTGTGAAGCTCCCAGTCGCACGTTTGGACGCTGTAGTGCACTTCCCCTCCCTCGTATGTCAGACGTTGCCACGGTAACGGCCTAAACTGTCACCTCAAAGACAAAGACCTAAATGTGATTTATGTGGGGAACGCAGGTCCACAGAGGATGCAGGACAGGGACGAGGACAGGGACGAGGATGGGGTGGATCAGAAAGTTCCAACATGAGCTTTAACCCTGAGGATCCATGGATCGGTTTCACTGGAGTCAGGACTGGAGGCTGTTGGAGGGTTTGTCCTGTCTGCAGCTCAGCAGGAGCTCAGAGTGACGGAGGCTGATCGCAGCTCCAGCACCAGCTTCAGCTTCAGAGAAGGAAACTGCTCCCTCAATCATTTTAGGCCAGGACACAACAGGGAAGAGTTTGAGTGATTGGCGAGTCAGGGGGCGATATTCACACTCTTCATATTGGGAAGAATGGGGGTTAGAGTATCACAGGGCAGTTGCAGTGCGGTGAACTGACATGCTTCCTGAGTGTTGCAGATTTGTCTGTTGCAACAGCTGAATGTTCAAACTGATCTGCTCTGAACTGACTGTTTGGAGGATGGCATGGAGGTCTCAGCTCTTCCTGTAGCAGGAGAGCAGTTGCAGATAAATAAAAATAATACAGTGCTCTCTTTAAATGACCTTTCCTGTGTCAGTGTGCATATACATGTATGTATATATATACATATATATATATATAGATATATATATATATATATATATATATATATATATATATATATATATATATATATATATATATATATATATATATATATATATATTTATATATACACACATATATACACACATATATACATATATGATTAAGTAAACATATGCCTTATTGGTCCACTTTCAGCCTGTGTCCAGGTGTGTCTTGGGACCTGCTGTGGTCTGAGGTTTGTTTCATTAAAGACGGGACGCTGCAGATGGTTGTTGGCACGTCTCCTCTCCTCTGGTGTGGTTGTATCTCAGTCAGACTCCAAAGCTCAGCTCTGAGGCCCGTATTTGACCCTCTGGTGTGAGAACATGAGGAACGTCCTGCAGCCTCGTCCACAGTGTAGTTAACGTTCATACCAGAGTGAGAGCTCACAGTCTGCTGAGACATTTAACGGTTAATGTTCACCCCCAAACACAAACAGGCCGACTGTTAGCAGTAAAAGTCTGTTTACTCTGCAGGGTCAGCTCCACCCCTCCCCCCAGCAGGAGGGACCGCAGAGACTCTGATCCTCAGGCTGAAGCCTCTGCAGACTGAGACCAGATTTACTCTGCAGTCCAACAACCCTGGACCAGGTTCGGGTCTTTATTGTTCAGACAGCAGAGTCTTAACAAGAACACGTGTCACCAAGATCTCAACAGAAGAACAATCTGCAGTTCACAGGATAGTGAAGCACCAATCAGAGAAGATGTTTGGATGAACTTCATTCATCAGCTGACAAAATAAAGTTTAACAGACAGACAAATCTAAGACCTAAAGAGACATCTGAGGCCTTTAGGAGACTCTTCAGGTCTGGAGCTACGAAAACATACTTTTAAAAACTCTACCTCAAAACTGAATATGCCTGGCTACTTATTTATTTATTTATTTATTTGTTGTTGTTGTTTTTATGTTATTAACTCTTAACTTTGTAGACTGCTGAAATCTCTGATGAAACGTGGTGACCGTCATTCTGCTGAAGTTGATTATTTTTAGTGTTTGGAGAATGTTTGTCCTCATGGAGACGGTCACTAAGGTGTCTCATGCTGTCTCCTCCTCGATGGACGCGGCAGAGCTGTCATGGATTCTGGCTGTTAACGTGTGCTTTAACGGTGTTGCTGGAGGAGCTGGAGTCTGCAGCAGAGGGAGGGTCTCTCTGACACTGAGGTCTTTGTGGAGCGATGCTCCTCGTGTCCTGTCTTTCAGGGTCACACAGATCATCACATGTGACCGACGACACGGGAACATGGCTGGTTTCAGGGTTGATTTAGAGAAACACAGCAGAGAAAAGGGAAGAAGACCGAGGACATCATGGGAAAATATGACCACTGATACAGTCAGCAGAAATATTTCACAATTTAGGACAAAAATAACTCCAGACGTGAGAAGTTAAGAATCAGAAAGTTTAGGATTCTTTCTTTTAAAGCAGGTCTATATCTGTCTGACTGAGTCTGTTCTTTTAAGTGTTTTTCAGACTGTCTGACTTTATCCTAAAGCTCTAACTTCTTAGAAATATTATTATTTTTCATGTTTTCACGGTGGGTTTTGTCATGTTTTCATCACTGAAACTCAGAGGCACATTTCAGCTGCTTCACTTTAACGTGTCCGATCAGTTCAGGGTCACCTCAGTCCATAAACTCTTTCAGATGTTTCCTCAGAGAGCAGCTCCATCAGCAGGACATGGACCTCCTGTAATAAAACCACACCTGCAGAGGTAATGGATCAAAGTCTGTTAATAAGTGGGTCAGTCCTCCAGGTGTGCCTGTAACACACCATAAAATCATCAGACCACGCACGGCCATAAACATGGCTGGTGGTGTGCGAACCTGGAGTGACCTGGATCCTGGTTTCTGTCTGAAGTGCCCTGCTCTCTGAGCTTTTGTTCACTTACTGAAGTTTTTCTTCTTGTTCAGGTTGTTTAAGAACGAATTTGAGATGATGACTTTGTCCTGTATGATGTCCTGAAGTCTGGTCTTCAAGTCTCTGTCGTTGTCTAAATCAGATCCAGCTGCTGATTAAGTCTTCATGGGGACAGATCTGGTGGTCTGGTCCTTCCTGGAGGTCTGAGGGTGTCTGCAGGTGCTCATAACAACAGAATCATTCACTTCAGACTCACTCTGAGTCACTCTGATGGTGAAGGACTTCACTCTCTCAGGTGTTTGTTTGGTGAAGAGACACTCAGGATCATCTGGCTAATTTCAGTCCAGAACAAAAGAGAATTTACTTTGTCAGGATCTTCAGAGGTGTTTGAGTCAGATGGTCCATATGAGCTGAACAGTGTCCTGGTGGCCATAATTATCGTCAGGACATGAGAACATCCAGCAGAACCAAGCATCTTCTGCACGTTAAACCTTCATCAGCCGAGGGAAGAGCCTCCAGAGGAACATCTCTGTCCCTACATCTGCAGGTGGATAAAAACGATCCTACTTCTTCAGTCCTTCAGTGAATCAGAGCAGCCCTGAGTTATTTCCAGGCTTCAGAAGAACAACATTCAGAGATAACAGCAGATCCAGTCGGAGCGTCTGCAGGAGGATGGAGAGAAGAAGAGACCAGGAGACACCGAGTGAGAGGACGAGGAGACACAAAGAAAGTCTGCAGCATGTCAGAGACTGAGGCCGCTAATGAAGCTTCATCTGCCCACTCTGACTCCCAGATAACCCCGACCGCCGTCTGCACTTCAAAGAGAGCAGCTGACTTATTCAGCACCGACGCAGGGCTCTGCGAGGAGAGCACAGGGTTATTAATAATGACTTCAGAGAGGAGGCGGAGGTCTCTGCGTTCATTAACATCACATCTTATCAATCGGAACGAAGATTTAAGGGATGACAAACAGAGCAGGCAGGAGATGATCTGAAAACATCACAGCCTTTGTGAGGAGCCTGATGGACCCTCTTTCAGGAACATCTCAGACAAAACAACCTGTCCTCAAGCAAGTCTGGAAGATCATCCTTGTGTTTAATCCCTCCATCAGACCTCTGCTGTGTGGTCATCCATCAGTCCTGTAGATAAAACACCAAAAGAACATTTGGACCATTTTCTTCCAAATCAGCCCTGAAATGTTCTCTGACTCAAGGTTTTCCATCAGAGACAGCCTGACTTAGACTTAGATCTGGATCTGTCTGGGGTTCTAGATCAGGGAGTCTTTGCCTTGGTCACTTCAGGAGGTCTGGATGAACACTTGGCCTGGGACTGGGTCCCTCCTCCTGATTGTTGAGGGTAAACCAGGTCAAAAACCAGACTGAGACTGTTGACACTGCAGAGACAGAAACAGATGTCTTTATCATCCCTGTCTCCACTCTATCGAAAATATATGTTTCCTTTTCTTAAATCAGACTTCTTCAGACCCAGAGGAGCATCTGAGCTGTGGTGTGAACATGAAACGTGAGCGTGAACGTTCTCCCACATGATGGATGTCGGCCCTGAGCTGCTGCTGATTATTCAGGGTCTGACAGCCTCTTTGTCATCCCATTTAATGCATAATTCATCTTCAGCGCACCGAGCAGGAAGCCAGGAGGACGGATTGTGCTTCTCTCCGTCAGCGTGTGCCAGGATGAAGGTGTGGACTGGTGCTGTTGTGTGTCCCTGAAGGCATCGTCTGTCCTTATACAGTCATGTTTGACTCTCAGACTAAACTGCAGCAGGCGACACATTCTTCAGTCTGCAGATCAGAGCCGGCTGAAGCTCAGCAGAGGAAACAAAGGCCTCTGGTTCTTCTCAGAAGGACGCACATGGAGACGTTTGTCCTCAAACAAACCTGAAGACATGAAGACAATGAAACTCTGAAGGTTTCTCTGTGAGTTTAGATGGAGACAGGAGACATTTGACTCTGATGTCCAAAGTAAAGAGACGTTGACTGCATGTCAGTGATGATTGGGTCCTACGTCGGGGTCAGAGGCCACCATGATGGTGAGAACCTGATGGACTTAGTGTGACTCCCAGAGGAAGATGGGTCATGCCAAAACTGAGTACATCTGATGACGAGGTAACGATCCTTTGGCCAATTAACAGACTTCAGTGAGTGTAGCGCCGCCCTCCAGTGCAATCGGTACCCCAACAGAAGTGTGGAGACAAGGTCAAAGACAAAGGTCACTGGTTCAGGAACCTTCTCCAACATGTGAAACGAACAGAGGACTGCTCAAACAGCTTTAGTGACACCCTGAAATCACATCATATGAACAAATAAATGCTGCAATGCTCCTTTAATCTGCCCACGCCCTTTAACACAGTGACAGGTCCAATCAGGACCAACATGAGGCCCTCAGTGGTCTGGGACTGCCTCGTGGGCTGCTGTGCTCTATGATGACTCTGTGCTGCGATGAAACATGATGCCACAAACTGAGGCAGCATGAGACTGATGTAAGGCCACCTAAACAGACCTCATCAGTCTGAAGCTCCGTCTGCTGCAGGACCCACCGGGCTGAGCGTGGACCACGAGGACCAGAGCGGCGTGCTCAGCCTCGGAGCTTCTACACCGTCAGCCAATTATCTTTCATTTGTGCACAAAGACACGCTGCTCTGTAATCAGCTGTTTGTTTTGCTCTGGCAGAGACGCCTCCGATCGGCTCTCAGAGGATAATTGGAGAGAGAGACACCAACAAAGTCCGGAGGGGGAGGACTGAGGGAGGAGGGGGAGGAGCACAGGGGGAGGAGGAGTTCAGAGACAGACTGTAACTCTGAGGGTAAAACTGCAGGAACATAGACCACATCAGGACAACCTCTGAATCTCCTCTGTTTAAGCTGCAGAGGGAAAGAAACCGAAAACAGACGGAAGACTACAGAGTCAAACTAATCAGAGAGAAACTACAGCCAGACCCATGCACAGAGATAAACTACAGCCGGACCCATGCACAGAGATAAACTACAGCCAGACCCATGCACAGAGATGAACTACAGCCAGACTCATGCATAAACTATAGCCAGACCCGTGCATAAACTATAGCCAGACCCATGCACAGAGATAAACTACAGCCAGACCCGTGCATAAACTATAGCCAGACCCGTGCATAAACTATAGCCAGACCCATGCACAGAGATAAACTACAGCCAGACCCGTGCATAAACTATAGCCAGACCCATGCACAGAGATAAACTACAGCCAGACCCATGCAAAGAGATAAACTACAGCCAGACCCATGCACAGAGATAAACTACAGCCGGACCCATGCAAAGAGATAAACTACAGCCAGACCCATGCACAGAGATAAACTACAGCCGGACCCATGCACAGAGATAAACTACAGCCAGATCCATGCACAGAGATAAACTACAGCCAGACCCATGCACATAGATAAACTACAGCCAGACCCGTGCATAAACTACAGCCAGACCCGTGCACAGAGATAAACTACAGCCAGACCCGTGCATAAACTACAGCCAGACCCATGCACAGAGATAAACTACAGCCAGACCTGTGTATAAACCACAGCCAGACCCATGCACAGAGATAAACTACAGCCAGACCTGTGCATAAACTACAGCCAGACCTGTGCATAAACTACAGCCAGACCCGTGCACAGAGATAAACTACAGCCAGACCCGTCCATAAACTACAGCCAGACCCATGCACAGAGATAAACTACAGCCAGGCCCATGCACAGAGATAAACCACAGCCAGACCCATGCACAAAGATAAACTACAGCCAGACCCGTCCATAAACTACAGCCAGACCCATGCCAGCGATAAACTACAGCCAGGCCCATGCACAGAGATAAACCACAGCCAGACCCATGCACAAAGATAAACTACAGCCAGACCCATGCATAAACTACAGCCAGACCCATGCATAAACTACAGCCAGACCCGTGCACAGAGATAAACTACAGCCAGACCCGTCCATAAACTACAGCCAGACCCGTGCACAGAGATAAACTACAGCCAGACCTGTGCATAAACTACAGCCAGACCCGTGCACAGAGATAAACTACAGCCAGACCCGTCCATAAACTACAGCCAGACCCATGCACAGAGATAAACTACAGCCAGACCTGTGTATAAACCACAGCCAGACCCATGCACAGAGATAAACTACAGCCAGACCTGTGCATAAACTACAGCCAGACCTGTGCATAAACTACAGCCAGACCCGTGCACAGAGATAAACTACAGCCAGACCCGTCCATAAACTACAGCCAGACCCATGCACAGAGATAAACTACAGCCAGACCCGTCCATAAACTACAGCCAGACCCATGCACAGAGATAAACTACAGCCAGACCTGTGTATAAACCACAGCCAGACCCATGCACAGAGATAAACTACAGCCAGACCCGTCCATAAACTACAACCAGACCCATGCACAGAGATAAACTACAGCCAGACCCGTCCATAAACTACAGCCAGACCCATGCACAGAGATAAACTACAGCCAGACCCGTCCATAAACTACAACCAGACCCATGCACAGAGATAAACTACAGCCAGACCCGTCCATAAACTACAGCCAGACCCATGCACAGAGATAAACTACAGCCAGACCCGTCCATAAACTACAACCAGACCCATGCACAGAGATAAACTACAGCCAGACCCGTCCATAAACTACAGCCAGACCCATGCACAGAGATAAACTACAGCCAGACCTGTGTATAAACCACAGCCAGACCCATGCCTGTGAGGCAGACCTCTCCTCTGACGCAGACCTCTCCTCTGACGCAGACCTCTCCTGTGTCTGTTGGCTGACTTCTTCTCTGCCTCTAAGACCATATTTCTCTGACATGTATATTTCTGAGGCTGCTGGTTTATAGGACACGTATGTGGAGCTGCACACGTGTGGCTGATTGATGTGCAGCAGCTTCAGCAGAGCCAGGAGGTCAGACAAGGAGAGAGAGACTCAGACAGAGCAGAGCTGTGAACAGAGGAGAGAAGTTTCCTGACTGATTAAGTCTTACTCTCTCTGGGCTGGTGGTGCCCTCACACAGAGAAAGTCACCTGAACAGTCTTTTTGCAGTTTTCCTCTCACCAACCAATCAGGCCTCAGGTTTTCTAACAGGAGGTCCAGACTGAAGCTCTGATGTGCTGAAGAAGCCTTCAGCCAGTCTACAGCTGGTTGGTGGCTCTACATCGTCTTTAGTGTGAGCATGAATGTTTGCCTGTCTCTATATGTTTGCCTTATATTTTATATTTTAGGAGATGAATGAAGGTCTCCCTCAGCACACGTGTCGACGGTTCTTCAGTGAGTTGAACTTCCTGACAGGTTAAACGTCATTGCTGACATTAATGATTCTCATCTCTGACATTTTTATCTTCTGGATTTATCCGTTCAGCACTGCAGATGATTTCTCTGCTCTGCTCGCGCTGAGCTGTGGTGAACTCTCCCTGCTTTAATATTTCATTCTCCTTAAACATCTATAGCTTCACAGAGGAGCTCTGGTAAATATTAGACATCATGAATGCTGCAGAGGCCCTCCTGCATTAATGTGAGTTCACCTGGTAAACAGGGGGAGGCTGTCTGAGGGTAGACCCTGTTGGTGCTGCTGCTGTTGCCATAGCGACAGGGAGTCCTCAGATGACAGGACGGAGGTTTGTGGGTCTGTTTGTTTTCACAGATCATCAGACTCTCCCACATGGACCACAGCTTCGATTAGAGGAGCGCACTCAAATGTCAACATTATAATATTTAAGTCCTGTCTGGAGTTAAGGTCCAGACGTTTAACCTGCTCAAAGGTGAAGTTCTGTTAACTCAGCTCTAGAACAAAGACCTCCAGAGTGTCTGAGCACACCTGACCTGTTTGTCCCTCTCAGCAGCTGCAGACACTAACAGGTCCTCTCTGTCCAAAGCACCAGAACTATTCAGATTTTCATCCATCACAGAGCTGTGAAGAAAGCTGAGGAGTTCAGGAGAAACTCCAGCATGCTGCTGATCATCCTGGTCCAGTCTAACGTCTGCAGACTCTGCACCGCAATGCAGGTCCATAAATTTCACACAGCAGCTCCGGCTCTGCTGAGGTCTGTTAGAGGGAAATCCTCTGTTTTAAAGCTCTGGGCCGACTGCAGACTGAAGGAGATAAAGATAGAAAGATCAAGTCTGAATTTGTTAATGACGGTCAGAGCAGCAGGAGCAGGCTGAAACATCTGATGGAGCTGTGTGTCACCTGAAGACCAGACTGTGGTCACTGTGGTTCATTTTCACTTTAACTGACTCGTTAATAAGAACCTGCACTTTCTTATTTAATCTGATTCTCCAGAGCTCAGAGCTTTCAGCTTCACCTCTGCAGAGCAGGGACAAGCTACACTGATGAGGAAGGGCCAGGAGAAGGTTTGAGTACTGCACAGAAATGAATGTGGTCGAGCTGGCTGCCAAAACTAAACCTTCAAATGCTTGTTACACATACTGGCCACTTCATTAGGTACACCTCTCTGGTCCCAGGCTGGACCTCCTTCACCTTCAGAGCTCCTTCGTTCTTCAAGGAGCTGAGACATCCCTCAGAGATGTTGGTCCATGTCTCCATGACAGCATCACACAGCTGCTGAACATCCATGATGAGAATCTCCTGCTCCACCACATCCCAAAGGTGCTCTACTGGACTGAGATCTGGTGACTGTGGAGGCCACTGGAGTACAGTGAAGAAACCAGTGCGAGATGATCTGAGCTCTGAGACATGGAGCTGCTGAAGTCTCCATCAGAAGATGGTCCACTGTGATCATAAAGGGATGGACATGGTCAGCAACAATCCTCGGGTAGGCTGTGGGGTTTGAACCATGCTCAGGTGGGACTAAGGGGCCCAAAGTGCAGGCTGAACCGCTGATCCAAGGCAGGATGGATCCATGCTTTATGATGTTAAGGTTTCTGTTCAAAACTCTGCACATTCATACCTGCATAAAACAGCAATATTGTGTTTTACTGTACAGTATTGCTGGTAGACCTTATGAAATCTGAAGAACTGTATTATCTATTAGAAATTTGCTTTTTGTGTAAATAAGCAGTTGAACAGGTGTGCCCAATAAAGTGGCCATGAGTATATGTTACAGCAGAAGAGATACCGTCATATCCAGTATTCCATAATTTTGACAGCACTTTATAATTTAGTTTTATAGACTTTTGCCTAAATATATCTTTTAGTTTTAGACATAATGTAGTCATCTAAATTGTTTTAATTTTAATTTTAGTCGATGAAATCTGCTGTAAATTTAGTCGACTAAAATATGAAGTGTAAAAGGCATTTTTATGTTTCCTTGAATTTCTGAAGTCATGTTTTACTCTTGGATAAAATCAAACATCTAATAACCCTTTATTGAATGCTAATAAAGTCTGAATGTATAAATGAACAGAAACAAATTGAACTTTTGTGTGAAATGCAGTCACCTTTATTTAGGCTACCTGGCAGAGCATCTCAGTTACAATACCAGAACTGACAACAAACAGTGAACCTGCTCTACATGAATATATCAATTCATAAAGAGAGGAGCTCTGATTGGATCGCTCCCCAACTTATCCCACCACCACCAAGCTAAGGCAGCTGTGATTGGATGTCCCTCTTAACTCATCCAACCTTTCCACACAACCAAAGCAGCTGTGATTGGATATATTCCTAACTTGTCTCTACTTTCTACATGACCAAATTAGGTCTGATTGGATTAAGTCTCTGTCAAACATTTTCGTCTAGTTTTTATCTGTTGATGAAAATGTCAGTTAATTTAGTTTGAGTTTTTGTCCATGTGCACTTGTTTGTATTAGTTACTGTCTAGTTTTCGTCAGGGGAACTCAAACCTTTGTTATAGTTTTATAAACCAGAACCTTCTCATGATCCCTGTGCAGCCACAGCCTCACTGACTGCAGCAGAAGAATTATCTGGAGATACACCAACATAGCTGTGCAAATGTTCTAAATAACGAAAATTACCTTCAGTATGTAGAGACAGATGCTTCTTTCAGCCCTCTCTGGGCTCTCTGTGGGTCACACCTCAAAGAAAATCAATTATAAAATTATGCTGAGCGTGCATTAATGGCCGCTCTGCAGAGTCACCCTGTCAGTGTTTCAGTGTGTGAAAATGAAGAGCCATGAGCCCACATGATGCATTTTAAACCTTTTAATATTCCAAAAATACTTCAGATTTGGCTTCTTGGTACATAAAGACCTGATGTGCTCCTGTGAGTACAGTGTGGTTCAGTCCATTACAAATCAAAAGTGCAAAATGAGGACTGCTCTGTCCTCGGTCAGCACGCAGACATAAAGGCTACTTCAATGGTCCAGAAACAGTGGACAGATGCCCGCACCATGTCCCTACGTCAAAATAAAAACCACAGCATCTGACTCTGGCTGCGTGCAAATCCAACGGAGCAGAGGATCATGGGAATAAAAAACACCATGAGAGTGGTGCAGCAGCAGAGGAACAGGCCAGCCGGCTCCCCGTCCAGCTGCTGCACTCATTCAAGTCAATGTTCGGTCTTTCTGTAGGGACGCACGGCATCGCTGGCACGATTTCAGGCAGAAGACGGCTGAAGACAGAGTCAACAAAGACAAAGACTGTCGGGAGAGGGACAGAGACTGTAGAGAGAGGGACAGAGACTGTAGAGAGAGGGACACAGACTGTAGAGGGACAGAGACTGTAAAGGGACAGAGACTGTAGAGAGAGAGACAGAGACTGTAAAGGGACAGAGACTGTAGAGAGAGAGACAGAGACTGTAAAGGGACAGAGACTGTAGAGAGAGGGACACAGACTGTAGAGGGACAGAGACTGTAGAGATGGTCAAAGACAGAGACTGGTGACTAAGAGGCTTGATGACGTTTCTTGAGGACACTGAATGTCTGTCCTGTCAGGGCGTCTGTGAGGGGCTCTTTAAACTTTCATGTTTTTCTGTCTAGGTTTATCTGAATGAAGCCTTTTGCCAATAAAAACAACAGAAAGACATTTTGGAGAAGTCTTTGTACATTTGGGGTAACATTTTAGGGCTCCAGTCAGTCATGGGCCCTCAGAATGTCCCAACTTTTTAAATTTGGGGCTTTTTGTGCTTCAATGATTGTAGAGGGATAGTGGATGGTCCTGAAAATGGAGGGGGGGGGGGGGGGGGGGGGTGTTGAACCCAGGGGAGCCTCCATGTATGATAACTGCAGACTTAACCCTGGGATGAACACCGATGTGTAGATAAACACATCGTCAGGGATGTCCTTAACCAACGACGTCCTTAAACTCCCAAACTTATAGAATTAAATCCCCAACAGTTCAAAAAAGTTTAGAGAAGCATCTTAAGTGTGATCGTTAGTTCAGGTTTATGACGATGTCCCAGAACAAAAGGTACCAGGCTCCCCCCAAAAGTGCCAAACAGTGTGTACTATTGTTATATTTTCATATATACTGATGTTATTGTTATATTTTCACATATACTGATGTTATTGTTGTATAGCCTGCTTGTATACTGCACCCCCCCAACAGCTTGGGCCCCCCTCAGGGCCTTAGGCCACACTTTGGGAACCACTGCCCTGGTTTATTGTGGTAAATATCAGGATGCATGTGTGAGAAGAGCTCTAGTCAACCAATGAGGACCTACAGATCACAGAGCGTCCGCATCTTAAAGACTGGCCTTTTTAATCTCACTTGTGACTTTTACTTTATTTTAGGTCATTCTAGTTATTTATCCGTTTTTATTTTTGATTCAGTTTAATGGAATCAAATATTTTAGTTTTGTTTTATTATTCTTAACTGCTGGTGGCCCTCCTGCCGGCTTCAGCAGAGCCTCTCTGTCTGAGATCTTTGGAGCTTGAAGCAGATTTTTGTTCTGCCTCAGCTGCAGCTTTATCACAGCAGCACAACATCTCTGCATTAAAAGAAGAACGCCAAATTCTCTTCGAAAAATGGCCAGAATCTTGTATTGGGGAGAAAATGGCTGCCATGTTGCAATAGCTAGCTCTTCAGCGGAGATGCACGTCTGCTACATGGACTGATCTGATTGGCCCTTAAGAACTCAACTGTCCAATCACCTCCATGTTTAAGGTTCTGCCCCAAACAGCTGCCCTGATGGACTTGAAATACATCCCATGGACATGAGCAACAGTCCATATGGCACAACAGGTCATATTTAGGCTGACCACTTCTGCAGAACAAAGATCTGGCCTGAGGTCTGCCTCTGAGAACACCTCAGGAGATGAAGAGTCCCTCACCGTGAAGACAACAGTGTAAATGAATCAGCTGGACTGAGTGTGGACATGTGGACACACGGTGAATCTGCTGGAGCCGAATGTCGTGCAGCCCTACTTTTTTGGTAATCCTGTGTTTGTAATCCTGCAGAACGTTCTCTCACAGCTTTAATCAAAACATGGAGGTCCAGAAAAGCGTCTGTTATCGCTTCTTCTTCTGCTTCAGGCTCTTCCTCCTCTTCACGATCATCTCGTACAGTTTGTCCATGCCCTCGTGCAGACCCTCCCCGATGATGGCGCACGCCGGCTGGATGTGGTAGGTGGTGTTCGGGGTGAGCTCGTGCAGGGCCAGCTGCTTCTCGATGTCGGCCACGGGGAGTGACTTGGGCAGGTCCTGTTTGTTGGCGATGACCAGCAGCGGCGTCCCCTGGTTCTCCGCGAACTTCGTCACCTTGTGCAGCTCCGTCCTCGCCTCCTCCAGCCGGTCCACGTCCACAGAGTCCACCACGTAGATGATGCCGTCCGTGCAGCGGCTGTAGGACTTCCACAGCGGCCTCAGCTTCTCCTGCCCCCCCACATCCCAGAAGTGACAGCTGATGCCCTTGGCGGTGCCGTTGCTGAGGCGGATCTTCTCCGTGTTGAAACCGATGGTGGGCACCGTGTTTACGAACTCGTTGAACTTCAGTCTGTACAGCACGGTGGTCTTCCCCGCGGAGTCCAGACCCAGCATGACGATGTGCAGGGACTGGAAGGCAGAGATGTTTGAGAAGCTGTTCCCCATTTTAGCCTCCAAGTCCAGAAGAAACAACCAGCTGTGGTCCTCAGCTCGCCTGCATCAATCCCACTGGAGAAGGTCAAAGGTTCCTCAGGACTGGACTCAGATCATACCAGAGCTCTGACCTGTGAGGACATGATAAAGGGTTTATACAAACACTGATATGAATCAAGTCACGCTTAAACAACATGTAAACGTCTTTATTAGAAAACAGACGTTTGTTCTTCTTCAACAAACTCCGAGACGTCCTCACGTTTAAAAACACGTGGGGAGGAGCGTCGAGGCCGACAGCGTTTGTGTTTACTGAAGGATCATTTTCGGGTCCATCCTTCAGCTCAGTTTATATATATCTGTACTCATGTTCTACCCTCGAGAGGCGGGTACACCCTGAACCGGTCACCAGCCAATCGCAGGGCAACATAGAGAGACAGGTGACCATTCACGCTCACACTCACACCTAGGTGCAATTTAGAGTCTCCAATCAACCTAATGCGCATGTTTTTGGTTTGTGGGAGGAAGCTGGAGTGCCCGGAGAGAATCTACACATGCAAGGGAGAACATGCCAACTCCACACAGAAAGTCTGTGACCAACACTGGGTTTGAACCAGCAACCTGCTGCACCGTGCTGCCCCGACCCAAACATGCAGTCAGTACGTGAAAGACTGAGGGAAGGCCTGAGCTTCACTTCAGCTCCCAACAGACACACCCCGTAATACACAAGACTGATTCCCAGTAATCAGGTTATTACTTATTTTACTGAAACTTATTACAAACTCATGCAGACAGTTTCAGCTGATACACCAGTTTATACTCTGTATATATACATATATAAATATCTATCTATATATACATATATATATATATAAATATATGTATGTGTATATCTATATATATTCATATGGTCAGACTGAGGTCAGACTCAGGCTGCAGCGTTTGTTTAAATCAACAACAACCACAGGACCTTTGTTTTGTTACCATAGTGACGTCAGTCTGAATAAACTGTTGATGGTCTCAGCAGTCTTTGTCTGAGCCTCACTCCAGGTGTTTACATCCATCTGCACGTGAACCAGACTGACGTAGAGCCTCACCTGTCCTAATGCTCATCCATGGACCCTGGTCCAGACCCTCTGTGGCCCTCAGAGACGCAGCGCGCCGTTCATCAGTATGCTGCTCACGCGCTCTCATCCATTTGAGCACGAGGAGGCTCCGCGGTGACACACACACACACACACACACACACACACACCCTGACGGACTCTGAGGACGCGCTCCGACCCCCGCTGATCCAGACAGTCCCTGCTGCTAAAACGTCCAATCAGAATCCGGCCCCAGGTGTGTGTGCGCGCGCCCCGTGATCTGATCGGTGATCGATGATCGTCCACAGCTCCTCTCCCGGTGCTCTCCGCTCCGCCGCTGCTCTCATCTGAGGCTCCAGCACAGCAGACCGCAAAACAAGAGGCGGCTCCGCATCGCCCCTCCCCGCAGGGACCTGTGCCAATGAGACGGAGGGCAGGCACGCGCACACGCGCACGCGCAGCAGGGCCAAACTTACTCAGTGATATTAGAAAGAGTCTTAAATAACAACTTTATTTGATATAAAGTTTAATTTGATTCTGTTTTGTTGTTTTGAGTAAAACCTTTACTTTAATTTTTTTTTATTTTTCTCTTCTGGACAAAATCTCCTGTTTAAATATTTATGTTCTTCAATTAAATTGTTTTATTACAGAGAAATAAGATAAATGCAGATATGAACCTTATCAAATAAACTCAAAGATCTGATATAGTATTATTATTATTGTTATTGTCTGAAGTATTTTTTGGAGTAAACCTAGAGTGAGGCTGCCACCTGCTGGGACAACAAATAAGTTTATGAACTGAAGGAACTCTTAATGCCACATTAACTCAGCTTCAGGGCCGAAGTGTCACAAATAGAAAGACACTTTGAATAAAACAATAAAAATACATTTAATTTTCTTTAAAGAGTAATTATCAGAGTAAATATTCAGGTATTCAAGCTCAAAACAAACCAATGGAGCTAAGTTTATTCAACTTAACATGGAATTAAAGCCATTAAAGGAAGTTCTTTAATGTAATTAACTCATGTATACTATAACTTTAAGTCATTTGTATTTTTTCACCTTAATGTTATGAATAAAGTCCCATAAGCAATAAAGATTGATTTCACACTTGTAACCTGGCCAAGGCAGCATTCATAAAAATCTTGAATTTTATTATTTTATAAACTCAGTTTATACCTCACCGCATTAATTATGTTCCTTTACAGACTTTTACAGAAAGAAAGTAAGATTTTTACTTTGCTTTGAAGAATAAAATGCGCCACGTTTAAAAGCTATAATAACTTTATGTTTTTCATCTTGTCGTGCATTCTGCTGTCTTAGAGGAAATCAGCATCTCACTAAACGGCAGAGTATGGTACTAAAGTTTTCATGAGTAAAACATTTTAACAGAGGCTTAAAAATATTCTGACAGAACACAATGTTTCACATCCTGTTCAATCTCTTCAACTGAATACACTTCAATTTATTTAAGTTCAAACAGGTAAACTTTATTGTTTTTTTTTTCAAAGTTTCATTTACTTTGAATTTGATGCCTGAACACGTTCCAAATAAGCTGGGGCAGGGGTCTGTCTACCTTCATAATCCTCCTCACCTGTTCAGTGGAGACAGGTGTGGACTGCAGCAGGTCAGTCTAGTCCCTGTTCAGTGGAGACAGGTGTGGACTGCAGCAGGTCAGTCTAGTCCCTGTCCAGTGGAGACAGGTGTAAACTGCAGCAGGTCAGTCTAGTCCCTGTTCAGTGGAGACAGGTGTGGACTGCAGCAGGTCAGTCTAGTCCCTGTTCAGTGGAGACAGGTGTGGACTGCAGCAGGTGAGGACTGCAGCGGGTCAGCCTAGTCCCTGTTCAGTGGAGACAGGTGTGGACTGCAGCAGGTCAGTCTAGTCCCTGTTCAGTGGAGACAGGTGTGGACTGCAGCAGGTCAGTCTAGTCCCTGTCCAGTGGAGACAGGTGTAAACTGCAGCAGGTCAGTCTAGTCCCTGTTCAGTGGAGACAGGTGTGGACTGCAGCAGGTCAGTCTAGTCCCTGTTCAGTGGAGACAGGTGTGGACTGCAGCAGGTGAGGACTGCAGCGGGTCAGCCTAGTCCCTGTTCAGTGGAGACAGGTGTGGACTGCAGCAGGTCAGTCTAGTCCCTGTTCAGTGGAGACAGGTGTGGACTGCAGCAGGTCAGTCTAGTCCCTGTTCAGTGGAGACAGGTGTGGACTGCAGCAGGTGAGGACTGCAGCGGGTCAGCCTAGTCCCTGTTCAGTGGAGACAGGTGTGGACTGCAGCAGGTCAGTCTAGTCCCTGTTCAGTGGAGACAGGTGTGGACTGCAGCAGGTCAGTCTAGTCCCTGTCCAGTGGAGACAGGTGTAAACTGCAGCAGGTCAGTCTAGTCCCTGTTCAGTGGAGACAGGTGTGGACTGCAGCAGGTCAGTCTAGTCCCTGTTCAGTGGAGACAGGTGTGGACTGCAGCAGGTGAGGACTGCAGCGGGTCAGCCTAGTCCCTGTTCAGTGGAGACAGGTGTGGACTGCAGCAGGTCAGTCTAGTCCCTGTTCAGTGGAGACAGGTGTGGACTGCAGCAGGTCAGTCTAGTCCCTGTCCAGTGGAGACAGGTGTAAACTGCAGCAGGTCAGTCTAGTCCCTGTTCAGTGGAGACAGGTGTGGACTGCAGCAGGTCAGTCTAGTCCCTGTTCAGTGGAGACAGGTGTGGACTGCAGCAGGTGAGGACTGCAGCGGGTCAGCCTAGTCCCTGTTCAGTGGAGACAGGTGTGGACTGCAGCAGGTCAGTCTAGTCCCTGTTCAGTGGAGACAGGTGTGGACTGCAGCAGGTCAGTCTAGTCCCTGTTCAGTGGAGACAGGTGTGGACTGCAGCAGGTGAGGACTGCAGCGGGTCAGCCTAGTCCCTGCTCAGTGGAGACAGGTGTGGACTGCAGCAGGTCAGTCCCTGTTCAGTGGAGACAGGTGAGGACTGCAGCGGGTCAGTCCCTGTTCAGTGGAGACAGGTGTGAACTGCAGCAGGTCAGTCTAGTCCCTGTTCAGTGGAGACAGGTGAGGACTGCAGCGGGTCAGTCCCTGTTCAGTGGAGACAGGTGTGGACTGCAGCAGGTCAGTCTAGTCCCTGTTCAGTGGAGACAGGTGAGGACTGCAGCGGGTCAGTCTAGTCTAGTCTAGTGATTGGCTGAACCTTTCAGAGATGCTCCTTTTATACCCCATCATGACACACCTGTTTCCAGTTAACCTGTTCACCTGTGAATGTTCCAGACAGGTGTTTTTTCAGTATTCATCAACTTTTCTAGTCTTTTGTTGCCTCTGCCTCTGTTTTTGGAATGTGCTGCAGAAATCAAATTTAAATTAAAAGGATTTGAAATCATTTTATTCTGTTTTATGAATGTTTACACAATTTCCCAACTTAATTGGAATTGGAGCTTGTGAAAATCAAGAACTAAAGTAAATATATGAAGCCATTCTAAGTAAAGAAGTCTTTATAGAAAGGGTAAATATCTCTGTGAGGTTTGTGAAGCAGCTCACAGTTTACATCTTTAAACCAAACTTGATTCTGTAGTACCAAGTTCTTCCACACGGTGGTGCAGTTTCACAACAAAACATTTAGTCCTTTTACTTCCTCCTTCATCTCAGGGTGTTTTTTTTCATCACCGTGGAATAATGACAAAAATACTGAAGATCAGAACAGTTTGTGATTCTTCGTTCCTGCACGTTCATGTAAATGAAGTCCTGGGTGTCCAACAGCTGTTTGTTCTGATGGAGGAGGAGAGAAGACTGAACACATTTACCCTCCTCCAGGAACTATCTGTCTTCATGCACATACACACTGAGCCTCTCTCCTTCATCATTATTCAGAGAGGAGACCTGCACAAATATCTCTGAGAACTACAGAGCCCCTAAGGTGCCACGGAGAAAAAAAAATATAAATCACAAGATAGTAAAACGTGCACACGAAATATTAAAACGTGCGAACGAAATACTTATTTGTGCGCATGATATAATAAAACGTGCGCACAAGATACTGAAACGTACGCATGATATATTATAATGTGCGCACGAAATACTTAAACGTACACTCGAAATAAAGTTATTTACCACGTTTTGACTTGTCCTTGTCCTTGTCCACTATGGCTTCCCGTAGTGACGTCAGATGTTTACAGACACACACAATGGAGAGAAGAAGTGAGCTAGATAACTTTTACTTCCGCCTCGGAATGTCATATAATGACATTCTTGCTGCTCTTGCCATGAGAGATGGAATAATCCTAAGTTGGAGAACTTTGCTGAGCATACTAAAAGACAACAGGCTCAGCCGGCGGAAGGAACGGGGGCGGGGGGCTCAGGTGTGCCCTTTGCCCACCTGTCACACAGACACTCTTTCTATGGAGAGCGATTCACCTTTTCACCTCCACTTTTGTCAGGTCATTTCTTTTTTCCTTCAGCCACAGCCCGACCCTCTGAGGCAGCCTTATTTACAGCATCAGCCTTTACCGCATTAGTGATGCCCACTCTGTGCCCACCTGTCAACATGCTGACCTCACATTGAGTAAAAAAATTTTTTTCGCTCGTTTTCCCTGTCGGTCCTTCATTAAATTGGTATCATCAAATATTCATCAGGGGTGTTCACCTGACCTTTTATGGGAACCATGTGGGCGGGGCTAAGCTTTCCCTCCTGTGTGACAGATTTAGGGTTGATTGTAATTTATAAATGGGAACCGGCGTAGGATGTGCGTACATACTCTTTTATAAATCTGAAAGTTGTTGTGAGCACGCATTTCCTGTTTTTCCAGCGTACGCCACCTATGAGGCCCCTGGTTTAATTCATAAACACACAATACAGGAATTCTGCCACCAGGGGGCTCTCAGTCAAAGCAACTCTTAAACTAAAGACCTGCAGAGACAGAACCTGTCTCAGGTCTGTCGTCTCCGCTCAGCAGCAGCAGGTCTGATCTTCCTGATGAGGACTTCTCTGATCCATTCACACGTCTGATCACATCCATGATCTGAATGGTCCTCCTGCAGCTGGAGCGTTTTTATTCTCCACTCTGACAGAAAGAGCAGAGTGATGAAACCCAGTGAAACCAGACTCAGCAGAGAGAGCTCCAGTCAGGGAGAGCCCACCACCCCGACCATGGACATGAGACAGACCAGGGGACTCTGTGACCTGTTACCACTGTCGGGAGATATCCCAGCATGCACTGGGGGAAAGTCTGTTAAAGTTTATCACGAGTTCACGAGCATCAGGTGACTTTCACACCTGAAGATCAGCGGAATAGGTACAGTTCAGGTGAAGTTTCAGAGTCTTGTTTGTTTCAGAACTCTGGTCCTCATGGTACCGGGACCAGCTGTTTCAGAGTGTGTGTGCGTGTGTGTGTGAGTGTGTGTGGGGAGGGGGGATCCATCCTGAGCAAAGAAAAATAAAATGGAGACCTGACAGGACGATGAAACAGTCTCTGTGAGGGACATCTGACTGATTACAAGGAGACAAAGCAGAGTGGCTGCACGCTGGTCTGATGGGAGATTTGGGAGCTCCTATCTCAGCGTCTGATTGGACGAATGGAGGGCCAGCGAGGGCCTCTGAGGTTTATGACCCAATAACACCCGTGCTCCAGGAGTGAACCAGAGCAGAGAAAGTATGGCGTTACTCTGATGTGTGAGGCTGTTTGGGCTTCGAGCCTCTAAACCAGGGGTGTCCAAGCTTTTTCCAGTGAGGGCCACAAGAAAAAAAACATGGACAACTGGGCCACCTGCCACACCTCACTTTTAGAATATTTAAGTTCACGTTTTAGGGTTTAGGGGTGGGTTGCCACCTGTAAAGGGGCTCTGCGAGGAACAGCTATCCCTGGGTTCACCCCAAGTCAGGACGAGGATGACATTTTGAGAGATGGGAGACACTGATGGTTTAATTTCACAATCAGACATAAAACAAGAGTAAACTGCAAGAATGTGCCAAAATTAAGGGAGGTTGATGGTACTTGAAGATGAATATTGCAACATACTTTGTAAATAGGACCTTGTGATAAAGCAAATAGAGCAGAAAATGTGCACGAATGATGGTATTTGCTGCTGTAAGCTAAACACCTTCATTCATTCAGTTGTTTCGGGGCCAATTCAAAATGGACCACGGGCCGCATTTGGCCCCCGGGCCATAGTTTGGACACCCCTGCTCTAAACCAACCCAACTAAATGAACGTTCTGGGCGAACGCTCTAAACGAACCTCCTCCTGTTTGAGTCTGGGCTGGAGCAGAGAGGACAAATGTCCTGATGGGACACCTGTGAGGACAAACGTGTTCAGCTGCTCGTCCCTCACCTGCACACACAGGTGTGAACGTCGGCCAGAGGTTTGAGTTTATTTAAAATGGAGACATCTGTGCACAGACATGATAATTAAGAACATGTCTGTGAGGTCTTGTTCATGTGGATGAAGATGTTTTCAAAGACAAACACTCGCATGTGGACCAGAACTGAACCCTCAAATCCAAGGATGTGATCCCTGAGTTCTGTGAGACTGGAACAGGCCTTACACCTGCAGAGAGGGGCCTCGTGTGCTCCCAGCATGACTGCAGGTGATCACACCTGTCCTCCACTGAGCTTTAGGGTAAATGCAGAGAGGGGCTAAGGTTGGTCTCTGCCCGGGGCCTCTAATGGGGCCTCTCAGCTTCTCCTTCATCACCTCTGCCTCTCACACACTGTAACACACAAACACTGCAGTTGCCATGGTGATCTGTGTGCTGTGCTCTGCTGGTTGTCATGGCAGCATCTTCTTCCAGGCGTGTTTCTGTCGGCACTGCAGTCGCTCTGTGCCTCTTCTTGGGGGGGGGCTCTCGCTCTGACATGGATCCTAATAATTGAGAGAGAGGGGCGAGCGAGGTGGGGGGTGGGGTGTAGGGGGGGTGGGGGGGTTGATGATTGAACAGCCTGCAGAGACATGGAGACAGCAGGGCCTCGTGGGGAAACCCGGAGCAGAATCACCGCGGACTGAAGTCACCTGCTGCTGAACACCTGACCTCAGACTGACCCTCAGCTCTGATGAAGAACTTCCACAGAGACTCAGAGAGCGGCAACTCAGGGGTTTGTATGAACTCATCACACCTAAGCCCAGTCAGCCAATCAGACACTCACACACCTGACTGACTGATGACTGACCCCACACCCTGAATGAGTGACAGGTGAGACCTTCGTTAGAGTCTTAAAGTGTCTTAAATGAAGAGAAAATACGATTCTGTGATGTTAAACTTTAAAACTTCAACATTAAAGATGTTTTATAGATCAACCTGATACAACTTTGAATAATTTAAAACAGAGAACTGACACGGTGAGACTCCTCTTCACTCTGAACACATTCATACACTCTAACGAATGTTTCTGATGTATTTGTTCAGGTTTTGTTGCTTTTAAATGAAAATTGTGACCTGGTTTATGAGATGAATCTAATTAAAAAAATGAAGTTGTATTTATGACATTTTAAGTTAAACATTTCTTGAAGCTTGAGGTTCAAGACTTGTGACGTATTTGAGAGCATTCCCGTCCTCAGGTATAAACTGGTACTCATAAATAAATGCTGTCATCAGCTTGTTTCTGTCTGACTACTGACAGGCCGTTGACTCTCTACAGGTATTTGTGACGGGATTAACCCAGAGCTTTAATGTAGGACCCAAAGGTGATGACCGGAGGAAGAGTTAAGGTGCAACAAAGAGATTTTATTAAGCAAGGAGACCAGGAGGGGGGACAGTGGGAAGAATCCAGGTCCTGTGGGGGATTGTCCGTGAGGAGGGTGAGGGATGAAGGTGGCTGGTGTGGTGAGGGCTTGTGAAGGCCCTGGAGAGAGAGGAGAAAAGGATCCCGCGTTTAGGGCTACTTTTTCCCCACAATGGGCTACCAAGTTGTACCGCCACTGTTTGGCCACTCAGAGGTATTGACACCTAATTTTTAGTTGGCCACGCCCCCACTGCCCCAAATTGACCTGTACTCAATTTGGGGCTAGTGAAACTCAATGAACATGCAGATTGGGCACCTACCACTTCAATAAGTGGCAGTTTTCTTCATTTTGGGATATTTAACCCCAAAACAATGCAAAACGTTCCCATTGGTCAGGGGTTGTGATGGCAACGTGTGATGGCCACGCCCCCTAGGGGCCCAAATAGACTTACGGTCAATTTGGGAATCTCATTTTGGGGTATATATATATATATATATATATATATATATATATGGTTAAAATGTAGCCCAACCTGAAGTATTCATTTCGGGCTACTTTTAAATCATTGAGTAATATCCCAAAAAGAAGACTCCCTTTACCTCTCAATGTTGAAAAGTAACCCAAATGTCTTAACTTTAGGCTACCTTTTAAACCATTAAAATACCCTAAAATGAAGTCTTCAATTTGGGCCAGTTGTTGAACACCCCAAAATCAAGACTTGATTTTGGGCTACTTTGCAAAGTTCCAAATATACCTTAAAATGAAATCAAGATTTTGGGCTTATTCCACTCTAAGTGAAGTCTTAATTTTGGCCTACTTTTTCACGCCCGAAAATATAGGCTACCCCAAAATGATTTAATGTCGGGGTATACTTTGAGTGGGTCAAAAGGTAGCCCAAACAGAAAGGGTAGGCGCAGAGCTGTAGCGATAGAAAGAGTTGTGACACTCCGATAAGACGCTGTTGTATGCTTTCTTCCGGTCTACTTACATGCATACATATATATATATATATATATATATGTTTATATATATATATATATATATATATATATATATATATATATATATATATATATATATATATATATATATATATATATATATATATATGAAAAAAAACTCTTCTCTCACCCACCCCCCTCTCCCCAGTGGGGTGAGTGGCTGTTCATCCTCTTCAGCTCGGGTCCTCTACCAGAGGCCTGGGAGCTTGAGGGTCCTGCAGTATCTTAGCTGTTCCTAGGACTGCACTCTTCTGGAGTGAGATGTCTGATGTTTCTCCAGGGATCTGTTGGAGCCACTTCTCCAGTGTGGGGGTCACTGCCCCGAGTGCCCCGATGACCACAGGCACTACTGTTGCCTTCACCTTCCAGGCTTTCTCTAGCTCTTCTTTGAGCCCTTGGTATTTCTCTAGTTTCTCGTGTTCCTTTTTCCTGATGTTGCTATCACTTGGGATGGCTACATCAATCACAACGGCTTTCCTCTGCTGCTTGTCCACGATTACAATGTCCGGTTGGTTGGCCATTACCATTTTGTCGGTCTGTATCTGGAAGTCCCACAGGATCTTTGCTCGGCCATTCTCAGTCACCTTGGGAGGTGCTTCCCATTTTGACCTTGGGGGCTCCAGTCCATATTCTGCACAGATGTTCCTGTACACTATACCGGCTACTTGGTTATGGTGTTCCATGTATGCTTTTCCTGCCAGCATCTTACACCCTGCTGTTAGGTGCTGGACTGTTTCAGGGCTCTCTTTGCACAGCCTGCACCTGGGATCTTGCCTGGTGTGGTAGATCCGGACCTCTATTGCTCTGGTGCTCAAGGCCTGTTCCTGTGCAGCCATGATTAGTGCCTCTGTGCTGTCCTTCAGTCCAGCCCTCTCTAGCCATTGGTAGGATTTGTTCATATCAGCCACTTCAGCTATCTGTCGGTGGTACATCCCATGCAGGGGTTTCTCCTCCCATGATGGTTCCTCTAGTTCCTCCTTCCCTGTCAGTTTCCACTGTCTGAGACACTCACTAAGCGCTTGATCTCTTGGGGCCATCTTCCTGACGTAGTCATGGAGCTTGGATGTTTCATCTTGGATAGTGGCTCTGATGCTCACTAACCCTCTGCCTCCTTCTTTGCGCTTAGTGTATAGCCTCTGGATACTGGACTTGGGATGAAACCCCCCGTGCATGGTGAGCAGTTTCCGAGTTCTAACGTCTGTGGCCTGAATTTCCTCCTTTGGCCAGCTTATTATTCCAGCTGGGTATCTGATCACTGGCAGGGCATAGCTGTTAATTGCCCGAACCTTGTTTCTGCCATTGAGCTGACTCTTTAGGACTTGCCTTACTTGCTTCAGGTACTTGATCGTTGCTGCTTTCCTAGTGGCCTCTTCGTGGTTGCCATTTGCCTGTGGTATGCCAAGGTATTTGTAGCTCTCCTCCACATCTGCTATTCTGCCTTCTGGGAGTGTAATGCCTTCTGTATGGACTACCTTCCCTCTTTTTGTCACCATTCGGCCACACTTCTCCAGTCCGAACGACATTCCGATGTCACTGCTGTAGATCCTGGTGGTGTGGATCAGTGAGTCGATGTCTCGCTCACTCTGAGCGTACAGCTTGATGTCATCCATGTAGAGGAGGTGACTGATGGTGGTCCCATTTCGGAGTCTGTATCCGTAGCCAGTGTTGTTGATTATTTGGCTGAGGGGGTTCAGTCCTATGCAGAACAGCAGTGGGGACAGAGCATCACCTTGGTATATGCCACATTTGAGACTTGTGCAATTGGCTCGAAGTTGGCCTCAAGGATGGTGTCCCATTGACTCATTGAGTTTGCAACGAAGGCTCTTAGAGTCTTGTTGACCTTGTACAGCTTCAGGCATTCCAGGATCCACGTATGTGGCATCGAGTCATAGGCTTTCTTGTAATCAATCCAGGCAGTGCACAGGTTGGTCTGTCTGGTTCTGCAGTCTCGGGCGACTGTTCTGTCAACCAGTAGCTGGTGTTTTGCTCCTCTGGTATTTTTACCAATGCCTTTCTGTGTCTCTGTCATGTATTTATCCATGTGCCCACTTATCTTAGCCGCAATGATGCCTGACAGGAGTTTCCATGTTGTGGAGAAGCAGGTGATTGGCCGATAGTTGGATGGGACTGTTCCCTTCTGGGGATCTTTCTGGATCAGGACTGTACGGCCCTTGGTCAGCCATTCAGGGTGGGTCCCATCTCTCAGCAGTTGGTTCATTTGTACTGCCAGGTGCTCATGGAGTGAGGTCAGCCTCTTTAGCCAGTATGTATGGATCATATCCAGGCCTGGTGCTGTCCAGTTCTTCATACCTGAGACTTTTTCTTGGATGTCTGCTACTGTGATGGTCACGGCATCTTGTTCAGGGAGATTGGTGTGGTCTGCTCTTAGATTGATTAGCCACTGTGCATCGTTGTTATGTGATGCTTCTTTCTCCCATATGCCTTTCCAGTATTGTTCAGTCTCCAGCCTTGGTGGGTTAGCTCGTGGGTTATTCCCTTGCCACTGAGAGTACACTTTAGCTGGTTCAGTGGAGAACAGCCGGTTTATTCGCCTGGCCTCAGTCTCTCTTGTGTACCTCTTCAGTTGGGTGGCCAAGGCTTGGAGTCTTTGTTTGGCAGTTTCCAAGGCCTCAGGTATGGGCATCTGCCTGTACCTCTTGGGTATGTCTTTCCTGGTTGCACCATTCTGGAACTCTGACAATTGGCTGACCTCTCTCCGTGTCACCTTGATTTTAGCCTCTAACCTTCTCCTCCAAGGTGGGCACTGCCCTTTGTTCTTACATATGTATGTATATATATATATATATATATATATATATATATATATATATATATATATATATATATATATATATATATATATATATATATATATATATACATAGATATAGATATAGATAACCTGTGTATGGTTTAGTCCTAAAATGGCACTGGTTGTGTGGTCTGCTCCTGCCTCATCAGGAGTGAGCTGGACACGAAATGCTGAATGGATTGGTTTTAATCTGCTTTTCAGTCATTCCCAGACCACCGGTAAGTGAATTGGAAGCAAACTCAGAGGAATATAGACATTCTTTGGAAATATAATAATCCAGTTGGGCAAAAAGAACATCTTAAATCATCTTGCATTTCAATGTAAAAGTCCATTTGTAATGCTAACACGTACGTGAAACTTCCCCTCCAAAACAACGAAACATCTACATAATACTTTGCATATTCTTCAGCTGTCATCTTACCACTCCAAATGTAAAATTGACATGTGCAAATATGCAAGAATGCAATAAAAATCAAACAAGTACTTGGATATGTGATTTTATTCATGTTTACCATGAAATGTCGCGATCTCCGCTGTCTGTCCCATAGAAGAACATGACAGCGCGGCGTGTGTTTGGAACTATTCAGGCTTACATGAACCACACGACCTCTTCACGGCGAGAGCATGAGTGTTGCAACTCTTACTATCTCTAGCGCACTGAGATAGTAGTCCCAGGGGGCAGGGAGGCCCCGGGGGGGCCCTTTTGTCACGCTCTGACACCCTGTGGAGGGATACGGTAATGTAGGTAGCCCAAAGTGTAAAAGGCCCAGCTGAACCAATCTGTCCTGATTTTGGAGTGCTCTGAATCAATAATGCTCAGGTCAAAAAATTGGCACAGAGGTACCTGGGGATGTACCCTACAATACTCTGTGGACTTTGTAGATCACAGTTCTAAGTTTGATTTTTTATGAATTTTTTAAGATCTGAAGTTGGTCAAAATGGGCCTCAAATGCCTGATTTTGGAGTGCTCTAAATCAATAATGCTCAGGTCAAATTGTCTGAAACTCTGCACAGAGGTACCTGCCTGGGAACGTACTTTACAATATCCTGTTCGACCTTACAAATCATAGCATTATTTTGATTGTTTATGATTTTTTTAATTTATCAAGTTAGTCAAAATGGGCCTCAAATACCTGATTTTGGAGTGCTGTCAATCAATACTGCTCCATTCAAACTGTTTGAAATTCAGCACAGAGGTACCTGGGAATGTACCTTACAATATTCTGTTGGACTTTCCAGATCATAGTTTTATTTTGATTGTTTTCTGAATTTTTTAAAATCTGAAGTTAGTTAAAATGGGCCTCAAATGCCTGATTTTGGAGTGCTCTGAATCAATAACGCCACAGTCAAATTGTCTGAAATTCGGTAGAACATTAACTTTCTGAAGCTCTTTAAAAATAAATGAAGTTAGTCTTATTTTATCAGACGGATAAATGCGCGTTATTTAACTATAAACTCTTTAATTTAACCACGCAAACCTCTGGATCAGCTCAGGAAACGCTGCTGCCGTACGTCACCAACGACGTCGACGCGGCACCTGCGCCAGCACGCATGCGCGAAAGATCTCGGAAGAGGAAGAGTTGATTGCAAAACAATGCTCCAGTTATGCTTTTGTCGACAGGATAATCGCAGGTATGTCCCATATTTAAGCTCGTTTTTAGCATCTTTTGACTGTTAGTGTTTATAATGTGTATTTAAACAGGTGAGCTTGTTAAATTAAAGGGTTAATTATCAGGACTGTGACGGTTATGGGTTTGTTAAGAGGCTCGTTTAGCTCTCTGCTCACTGACGATGGTTGTTTACTTCAGTTTCTCTTGATTATTTCTGCTCTATTTAATGATTCTTGTGTAAGCATGAGAGAATTTGAAGATGTCAGATTACATTTCAAATATCTGTTTGACATTTGAAAGCTTTTTAAGTCGTCGATGAATCTACAAAAATGTCAAAAATGGTATATATACTCTGACAGTTATAGATTTTCCTCTTAAACAGCTCAAACTCCAATGGTCATTAAACTATAAAGCTAAATAGACTGTTAATTTAACAGACTGAGGCTGGAAAAACAGCCTGGAAACAAAACATCGTCCAAATTATTAAGAAGCACTGAGGCTTGTTTAGTTTTAAAATATTAAATGATATTAAACTAAGCGGAGAATCGACTTTCTGCCTGATATCCTCACCTCTGCTTTATGAGCTCCTCAGTCTGTGAAGAAATAGTCTCTGAATAATCATCCCAGAGGACTTTTCTATTTTAAAATCAGTTTTTAGATTTTCTAATCCAAAGCAATACAATCTTAAATAAAGTGTCATTTTATGATTTGATTTTTGGTCCAGGACAACAGTCAGTATTTATCAATTAGGGATGCAATATTGGATTTTTGCCGATATCTGATATGCCGTTTCTTTTTTTTTAGTCATTATTGCCGATACCGATATTTCTGGTCAAAAGCTCAAGCTCTGTACTGCATTTAATTCTTGCTGAAACAAAACCCTTGATTTTTAAATGGACCCATGTGGTGATCAAAAGGTGCATCAATATTGTGCATTTGTGTAATTTGCTAATATTCCAGTCGATATATGTAGCTGTAACATCGGCCCGATACGATACTTAACTTTTTAGGCTGATATCAGCCGATATCAAACCGATATATCGTGCACCCCGATTGTCAATGTATGACAAATGTGTGAGATTGTTGTGTTGGGCTCTGAGACTCAGGCACAGACTTTTTCTATTGTCCGTCCCCAAAGTTCGTCTTAATTTGAGTAAAAGGAGTTTCAGACCTGCTGCTCCTGCAGCACAGTCCAGTGTAGGTCTGTGGGAGCTGCAGATGCTCTGACTCTCGACTTTCTCTGTGACTTTGAAGCTGCTTGTCTCAGCCGGGACACTCTTAATGTTAATGAGGCTCTCCTGGTTAAATAAAGTTTAAATATAATTACAAAACAAACCTTAAGTCCGCTCTGTTGTTTATCAGGAGAGAGCAGCAGCTTTACGTGCAGGGATAGAAGTGTCCTTAATGCTAGAATCCCAAAGTCTTTTTAACTTCATCAATAAAATTACTCAGAATTAACAAAAGGACCAAACAGCTGTCATGAAGTTATTACATTAACATTAATATGTTTAAACTCTGATGCAAGTAATGAAAGTTAACCTGATGAGCTTAACTCTGAATTTTAATAGGTCAGAGTGACATTTTAGTCCACGTTACAGAGCGTTTACTGATTATTAAAGAGTATTGTACTAACATTTCTATGAATAGTATTACAGTTTGATTTTGTAGTGCATCAAAAGGACTTTTTCTGGGACAACTGCAGTGGTGGTTTTAGAAGTATGAGATGTGCTCACAGAATGAGAAAAGAAACCAGTAAAGATGTTCTGACAAATTCTGCTTTCGTCCAAGAAAATAACATAGACATTTTAGGTGACAGCTTCTGGAGTAAATTAAGAACAACCAATGCTTAAATTTTGGGTTTTTATAAACTTTATCTTGAAAAATCTCCACAGCCACTGTCTGTTTGCTAAGAGTTATATTGTATATGGTATATTGTCTATCTGTTTTTTAGTTCATTTTCACAAGATTAAAAGACAAATATCTGATGTTCAAATTTAGATGGTCATTTTTGAGGCTGTATTTTCCATTTCCTTGTTTAATTTTAAATGATGCAGACAAAAATTTTGACAAAATGCAAAATACCTTAAAAACATTTAAGACAAAACACATATGTTATGAGGGGTGGCACGGTGGCACAGCAGGTAGTGCCTCACAGCAAGAGGGATGCTGGTTTCATCCTCTTTTAAAATATATTATTAACTTAGAATCTTGAAATAATATGCTCTTTTTAAAATAAAAGACAGCAATATAAAGACAGATTCAAATGTTCTACAAAAAATAAAGAAATGCCTAAATATGAGATATAACTTCGTTATTTAAACAAGGTTATTTTAGAGTGCGGTATTTTATAATTAATTGTTAGAAACATCATTTAGTTATCGATCAACCCAAAATAAGGTTCTCACAGGGGAGGCTCACTCTTCCACACTCTAAAAGCTCCTTAATTACAGCAAATTATTGCTTCTTTCTTGGAAACGTTTTTATATGTTTAATGTTTTACTTTCGCACACGAGTACAGCATTGTTATAGTCTTTATATCCCTGCACATTTATGATGTCCTACTGTTGTTGTACCTACCTGTACTCTTCTGTCAATTAAATTAAAAAGTCTGAAATAGATCAGTCTCTAGGGCTGAATGATTTCAGGAAAAGATCTCATTGTGATTTTTCTGGCAGATATTGTGATTTCAATTTGATTCGCGATTTTCTTCAAATCAAGCTTCAGTGCAATTTTCACCATGTTTACAGTATAGACAACAGTCAGGAAATCAATGATCAAAAGCACATAACACATTATTCATCATCTAATATTGATGATAAATAATCTGTTTTCATTATTTAAGGGATATTCAGACTTCTACTCCTGAACAGAGGCTTTGTGTTGTTGACCTGCTCACAGCACTTCCATAAATGCAAATTGCTGCAAATTTGTAAAATAGTAAAATAGTTGACACAACAGATCCTGGGTCAGTCAGGAGCGCTGCAAGACATTGCTTTGGTGATCACATGATTGCGTTGTCTGAAACTGCGATTTCGATCTGAAAACAATAAATCTTTCAGTGCTATCAGGCTCATGATCACCACTAAACACAGTTTATTAAAAAGCTCAAGATGCTCATAGTCTTAAGAGAAACCACCTAAAACCTTATTCCTGAGGAACACCTCTGGCTGAACATTAAAACTTTACACACCTGTACCTTCAAATCAGTCAAAAACCATAAATTAAGTGTTTCTGCCTTTTTGTTCTTGTTATTCTCATTATTCTGTCGTAAATCCTCTTCTTGTTTTGCTGAACTCTCACCGTCCTTGGTAACGAAGGCATGCTCTACATTTTTCTTAAGATCTAAACAAAGGTGTCTTCTTACAGATTAGAGGCCATCGATGCCCTGTTGATTTAGGCGCTTCACGTTTGACCCGTTTTGACTGACAGTCGTTCCTGAGCTGACCTGAATCCTCAGCCGACCTCTGACTAAAGGTCATCTGTGTTTGATGAGGACATTTTAAATAATCCATGCTGCTGTATAGCAATAAACCGGTCCTTCCTCTTTCCTCTTGTCCTAAAGATCTTTGAACTGAAACCCTGACCTACAAACCCACAGGCTAATCTTTATTGTTTTTGGTATTTAATGTGCTGCAACAGGTTCGGCTGTATTTACTCTCAGCTGTAGCCATGGCGTGCTGCACGTCCTCCTCGCGGCTGTGCTCCCGCTCGTCGGCCTACACGCTGGCCCTCGGGCTGGGCTTCGTTACTCTGGGGACGAGTCGCATCCTGCTGCTCAAATTCTCTGCTAATGCTGGTAAGTATATGACGATTTTTGAGCCTAAAGCCAATTCACAGCTACGATCAGCTGCTCCTTCAGGACACGTGGGACTCTCTCCTCTTTGTGTTTGCCATGTATTTGCAGACAACAAGTATGACTTCCTCCCAGCGTCGGTCAATCTGCTGGCTGAGTTCCTAAAGCTGCTTTTCTGCGGGATGATGTCAGTCCGGGTCATTGTCAGAGGTAAGCTTTCGGAGCTGTGTACTGTGGTGTGTGTGTGTGTGTGTGTGTGTGTGATGTTCAGGTGTGCTCAGGGGTTTTTGTCGCTGTTTTTCTTTTCATGCTTTGTTTCTCTTCAGAGGGTCGATCATGCAGAGAGCTGGGATGGTCCTCCAGCCAATCATTCCTTAACTCCTTAAAGTGGGCGGTCCCTGCCTTCCTCTACTTCCTGGACAACCTCATCATCTTCTATGTGATGACCTACCTGCAGCCCGTAAGCAATCAGCTGATACTGTGTGTATTATCATAGATAACAGGAAATATTTGTGTATTAGCCTGCAGCACGTGTGTTTTATTTGATCTTATTCAAGCAGTTTAAAGTTGCACATTCTTAACGTTCCAGTAATGCCCCAGTTAGTAGGCAGTTAGTAGTACCTTGGCAGGTGAGTGACAAAACGACAGATACACAGATGCATAAACACAAAGCTCTTAAAAGCAAGACAGCAGCAAGTAAACATTGCCTGTATACTAAACTAGACTAAGGAGTTTTTGGATGACCTTAATGTGAACAGGGGCAGTACCACATCCCTATAAAAATGTCATTTATTTATCATTTCTCATCTCCTTCTTTGCTCTGTTCTGTTACTTTCTCCCTTTGTTCCTTTGGATGAAATTGTTTTACTTTTTATTTGATGTTCAGTATTTAACTTTCATTGTCTCGTGGTTTATATAAGCCATTTGCAGGCTTCCACCACTAACACACACATGCTTTTTTTAAAATGTGTTTTTATGTGCATTGAGTTTCTTTAACTGTGAAAAATAAATAAACAAACAGAGGGTCTGTTTAGAAGCACAACATCACTAAAACAGACAATATCTATCAGAAATACACTGAGGCAGATTGATCAGTGGAACAAATGGCTTATCTCTTAAGGTTGTCAAAAATGATGTTTTAATCGATGCATCACGATGTGGATGTAGATGAAGAAGCATCGATGCAGAAAGTCAATCTGGCATAGGCTGCTGCCAGACTGCAGCATCAGTTTAGTTTCTGAGGAAAAAAAAACAAGTATATGAAGATAAGACCTGTGAAATGTATTTATTTTGGGCATTCTTGCTGTAGTTGATCTCAAAGTGATTTCCAATTTACAGAAGAGTTCGTATTTATCTGACTGCTTGTGTTTTTGTGGCCAGGTGCAGAAATATGGATGATCAAGGATACCACTCACTGCGCTGCAGCATGATGCATGGTGATATCGAATCGAATCAAATCATGAGATTATTGAATATGCACAGCTCAGTAAAACATATTTGCAGTGGTGAAGCTGAACTAAACCGATGCTGCAGATTAAACCGTTACTGACTGTCTCTGCATCACGATGCATCGATTAAAAGATAATCAATCAAGATATTTCTTTGGTATAACATTTCACAGGGATTTTTTTGCACAGTATTTTTGCACTGTAACAACAATAAAGTCCAAACAGTCATCTATAACCAGTTTTTCTAAACATCCTGCTCAGACCTCTGCTGCTCGTGTCCTGTTATTATTCTGCATTTATCACCTTTAAACCAGCGGCTCCTTCTCCTCCTCATCTCCAGGCCATGGCAGTGTTGTTCTCCAACTTTGTCATCCTGACCACTGCTGTGCTCTTCAGGATTGTTCTCAAGTAGGTGACACAACTGTCAACCTTTCAAGGCTTCAGTTAGTAAATTATTGTAGTGCATATACGTCGTTCATTTCCTTTTTCTTATTTACTGCTATGATGTAAGTGTCTTGTTTTTGTCTGATTTATGCAGATGCGATTTAAGCAGACACTTACACAGAGGTTTGCTGAAAACTCTCTTGAACGATTATGCTAAGTAAACAGTAAAACCTGCAGAAATGTGCTGTGAATAGAGCTGTAATTACACCAGAGATTCAGCTTTGAATAAGATCCCTATAGAAAGTAGATGATTCAAATCATTGCTCAATACCACATCGACAAAAGTAGAGTTTACACACCTAATGTTGGGGATATTTTTTGTTTAGTTCTTCGAAAAATGCAGAAAACATCCTGAAAACAGTCTGTACAGATGAAAACACTGGCAAATATGTGTTTGCAAATTAACAAAAGCCTGTTTGGTCTGTTGTGCTCAGGCACCAGTGGCAAACAAAACCTTTCCTAAATATAAGGAAATGAACAAATGTAGACGTGAGACGAGTTTGTCTGCATTTCCTGCTGGATTTGTTCCCCTCCTTTCTCACTCTTCTGTCCAAGAGATGTCTTTTTTAATGATTAAAACAAAACAGATTTATTGTTTGAAAGTGTGTGTTATATACCATGTTTAATATATCAAAGTGTCATATATAAAGACAGCCCAACACTCTAAAGTACTTAAATAATAATGCCTTCATATTTTGGCCCTTCATTGCACTGGGATCACTTCACTTCCTCAGCGTGAATATTCCTCCTTCACTTCTTTAATACACATCATTCAGCTCTGTTACAATGTTACATGACTGCTTATTTGGTATATATGGAGCAAATATTTTTCTATTCTTAGGTATATATATTAAACACTTTCTAGGCACAATGTGCTCTGTCTTAGCTCATGTCCCTGTCTGTTATTGTTATGCTCCGGCTCTGTGTGCCTTTGTTGACAAATGAATGTTTTTAAGTTGAATTTAATTTAATATAAAACTCAAATTACTGTTTATTTAATTTGCAATGACAGGTCAGGCCCAAACTTCTTAGGAGACAAATGAGATTATTAGACCAAATCAGAGGTAAAACCACCAGGGAAACAAAGCTTTGCAATCTAACAATGACATCACAGCGGAGGAAGTTTTCAGCTTAACTAGAACAACAAGGAAGAGAAATGAAGTTTGAAAACTAGAATTAAAGGTTCACTTTAAAGGTACGACAAACTATGTTGTACATAAAATATTCAAACTTAAACACAGTGGGGCATGTTTTAGAAAATCTCATTAAAAAAACAGAATCTTGCTAAAACTAAATGCCACTTTATCTAATTTTTCCAGTGCTGCAACATCTGTGTGCAGTTTAAACACTGTGCAGGAGTTTGCCGGCATTTAATATTGGATTTATTCCTCTCGTGCAGTTTTGTCAGGGAATAGCTGTTTTTGTAAGAAGTTTTTCATATGATCCCTCATTAAAACACAGTGACTGTATTGACCGATCAGAGAATTCGGAGTGAAGAGTGATTTACTCAAAGGTCTAATGAATATTCTGAACATATTTTTATCAGTCTGTTTATTTTTATTTCTGTGTCTCGTCCATTAGGAGGCGGTTGTCGTGGGTCCAGTGGGCGGCCTTAGTCATCCTCTTCCTGTCCATCGTTTCCTTGACGATGGGATCAGGGAGCAGCCAGAACGCCATCGCAGTGCCTGGTCTCCACCCCCACCCTCTCTCCACGCCCTCCAACTCCTGCCTGCTCTACACTCAGCTGCTGGAGCAGATGAGGAACAGCAGGTAACTCGGTGAACTCAGGAGCAGATTAACAGGCGATGAGTCAAAAAGATTTATGGCTGCGTTCTTCACCACAGTGCCAGCGGGTCGTGGGCGTCCTCTCTGCCCGGGCAGGCCTGGAGGGACCGGGCGGTGGAGAGGCTCCGGTCTCTGGGTGTGGGTCACATCCTGCTCATCGTCCAGTGCTTCATCTCTGCCATGGCCAACATCTACAACGAGAAGATCCTCAAAGAGGGAGACCAGATCACCGAGAGCATCTTCATCCAGAACAGCAAACTGTGAGCACAGATCGAAACTATCATGGTGTAGAAACGTGTTGGTAGATCAGCTCTGATCCCATCCTCTGCTCTGGCTTTGTAGGTATGCCTTTGGCGTGGTGTTCAACGCTCTGACCCTCGGCCTCGGCCATGAAGCTCGAGGACTCACCATTCACTGCGGCCTCCTGCATGGACACAACATCTACTCTGTGTGTCTGGTGGTGGTCACAGGTGAGTTCAGTCACCTCAGTGGCAACATCTGGTTTCTGCGTGACCCCAGCTGGATCTTTACTCCTGTAAACCGTGCAGTAGGTCCCTGTAGTCCTGAGCTGATGCATGTGGCCTGAAGGTCACGTCCTTAAAAATATAACCGGCCCCGTGATCAGTCTCTGAGTGCACCTCTGGCGTTACTTTGTGCTCTGTAAGGAGATAGATCAGCTGAAGAAGATGATCCAGCTCTTTTCGTTTACTCCTTAGGTTATTAGAAGTTCCTCATTCATATAAACCCATTTTAATGGCAGTTCAGCTAGATGCTGCTATAATAATCAACATCATCCCTCTCCTGATTTTATTCATTACAGATATTCATGTTAATTTTAGATGTGTATCTCTATCCATGGTTGTATTGATTATTCATCCACAGTAACTATCTTTAGGTAGAGATACCACATTTCAAGAGGCTTACCTTTAATAAATTTATATTCAAAAAAGACAAATATGGTTTTATGTAAATTAAGATTGATTGATTGACTCTATATTCAGCAGAGACATATGTGATGAGGACAGATTTATGATCTGGGCATCCATGGGTTTGTCGCCATCATTAATCCTTATTTTTAAGTCTGGATGAATACATCTCTGGATTTATGTATGTGTATATACAAATATATTCGTTACATGTATTTGTATCTATAAAAGAAGAGTATGGCTTCAGCTCTGTTGTAAAGTGCCTAGAGAAAACACTTGTTGTGAACTTTAGGGTCAAAAATCTGCATATAGTTACCAGCATACAAATAATAAAGATTGATTAAGATTTAATATCTCAGTGATCCAACAAGCAGAAGGTAATTCCCACTCCTCAGCCTCTTCTTTTCTACCTCTGCTTCTTATCGTTCGCATAATACAACGTGACTTCTTGTCAGTAAAAACCTGGTTACAAATTTAACTTTAACAAGTTGGTTTATGTGAAGCCATGAAAGCTCGATATAAAGACTGAAGGAAAGAGGGATCCGCTCAAGTGTTCTCTTCCAACCCTCATATAATAAAACACATCGAAAGTGAAGTTTTCTGATAGATTTAAACTGTTTTGACTCTGAATCTGGAAGGCTGTTCACTTATCTAAAAAAAAAAAAAAGAACTAAAGTCTGTTTCCAAATATAAAAATCCAACAATAACCTGACCCGTCTCCCGTCCTTCTCCAGCTGCTCTGGGTTTATCCGTGGCCTTCATCCTGAAATTTCGGGACAACATGTTCCACGTCCTGACGGGACAGATCACCACCGTCCTGGTCACCGCCCTCTCCCTCTTCCTCTTCGACTTCCGGCCCTCGCTCGACTTCTTCCTCCAGGCTCCCACGGTCCTCCTCGCCATATTCATCTACAACGCCAGCCGGCCCAAAGACCTGGAGTACAGCCTGCAGCAGGAGAAGCTGAGGGTGGTCAACGGGGAGGTGTTTGAGAGATCCAGAGGGGTAGGCAGAGAAAACACTCCACATAAACCTTCTGTGGTCGCTCCTCGCCTTAGCTAACCTCCTAAAGTCCTCTTAAACACACGCTCTGTAGGAAAACTTGGCCCTCGTTCTCTTAATGTAATTGGAGGAAACCTGATTCTCTGGATTTGGCCTCACGCTGGAGACCCAGCTCACATAATTTCATTAGAGCAATGGAGTCTATTGGATTTTAGAGAGAGCAGGCTTTTAGACAGACCAGATGTGTGAGAGGCCTTCTGAGGACACAGAGGCAGAGTTAGAGAGAGTTTCTGAGAGGGTTGGATTACATAAAAAGATCTGATTTAATACATGTAGTTTGTTAACTCCACCACCAGGGGCCTCTAAATCAAAACAACAACAGAAGATGATGAGACGTCTACTCACAACGAATGATAAGGTTCAGATTTATAGATCAAATTCCCATGTGCACATCTTTCCCTCCTTCGCCCATTTTCAGGGTTCCCACGTGTCCTGGAAAACCTGGAGAATGATTGACCAATTTTCCAGTCATGGAAAACATGGAAAATGAGGAAAAAAGTAAAATGTCCTGGAAAAGCTTGAATTGTCCTGGAAAATTATTTATCTTCCTTCTACCTTGGTAGTGAACAAACATCAAACATAGGAAATGAAGTAAAAATGTACTTCGTAACTAATTCACACTTAGCCGTAAAATATGAGTAGATAAAATAATGCAAGCTAAGAAATAAAATATAAAAACTCAAAACAATGGTGACAGAAAAGAAATAATAAAAAATGACAAAATAAAATTTGGGCTACTTAAACAACAAATCAACAAAATATATTTATAAAAAAGTAGAGTATATAAAGATTGAAAAATAAGTATAAACCATACATTTATGATAGTAAGACACTACATAAAAGCCAGACTAAAAAGATAGCTAGCAGACTATGTTCATGCCTGAGAGTTTGAAATAAATACATTTTAAGTTCAATATGACACAGTGGAGCAAGCTAGAGATATTGGCCATCAACCTTAAATCTTGTTTTTTAGAAGGCTAGATTTACTTGAAAATTGCCACCAAGTCCTGGAAAATGATTTGTCAAAAAAAGTGGGAATCCTGATCATGTCTTTGCTATAAGTCACTGGTGTCAGTAAATCTGTAAATATGCAGATGATGAACCCAAGAGTCCAGCACATGCAGCCAGTGGAGCAGAAGTTGATGAAATACTCCAGATAGGTCAGAAATTGGCGAAGGAACAATCAGTTTGATTTTAGTTGTGATCCAAATCTGAATGCAGATTGATCAGGGATTGTTTTTTCGGGATTGATAACATTGAGGGCAGGACAGCGCGGTTTTCCACATTTTTCCTAATAGCTTAAAACGATGATGAGATTCTGATTCAGCTTTTTTTGTGTCTTCAGGACGGCGAGGAGCTGGAGCTGCTGACAAAAGCCAACACAGACAGTGAATCTGAAGAGTCTCTGTAGGGCTCACCTACGGGACGACCAGGTTAACGAAGCTGCTCCGTGGACTCGATCTCCTGGATGCAGGTTTTCTGTCCCAGCAGCACAGGGACGGACTGTCGGCAGGTGGAAGATGAATCCTGTGGATTGAACGTGTCATGAACTCTTGTGATTATCTCGGCTTTTACTGTGTATATTTTGAAACGTGCCTGTCTGTATATAAGTGCTTTTAATGAAGGATGTTTGACCTTTGGCCCTAGTTTCACATATTTGGGGGTCTTAATGCCACTTGCTTAATTTTTTTGTCATTGGAAATAAACTGCGAACAAATCCCTGCATGCAAAGCCTCCTTTAGAAGTGCATTCCTGTACTGATAAGTCTTATCTTGAAGCCCCAGTGGGGACATTTGTTTCGAGGTCATTACTTCCAAACCTGCAGAATGAAATCATGTTTAAAGGGCCAGAGTTTTACAGTTCGAGGATGAAATGCTGTACTCACAGGTTGGAATCGTAAATGGTTCTTTAAAGGTTTTATTTCTTCTGCGGTTTGTGCACATACTTGATTTTCTTTTTGCTTGCAGGAGGTTTTAGGACCAGCATCCACATTTCAGACAGATTTATGATTGTATCAGAGTCTGCAATATTTGGAATTTTTGATGCAAGTGTGTGAGGTGTTATTGAAACTGTGGTTGATATTTTAACCATGTGGGAAACATAGAAGAGCACAAAAACATAGATTTAAGGGACAGAAATGATCATGGTATTGTGAATAATTCATTTAGAATAACACACACACACACACACAGGACTGTTACATAACAGATACTCCAGCTTCACCACTCAAACAGTGATCAAGCAAAAGAGCCAAGAGCTTTTAAAAATAGTAGATTTAAACTCCTGAAAGCACAACAAACCGGCTCTGGACTCACACTTTGACTTGAATGATCTTTAACTTTGGTTTTATTGTGGCTGTTTCTATTTGATGAGTTCAAACTGTGAAATAATTCTGTGAAAATTCTTGTGCCAAAATGTGTGAGTGCTCGTAAATTTGAAATAAACTCCAAATGAACCACTATAAAACTATCTGTTTTAATTCAGTGTGATTAAAAGCATTCACTCTCTCATTTTCTCATCAGACTGTGCTCCCATTGAAAAAAGCTCACAGTATTTCCTCAGACCACCAGGAGGAGATGTGGCTGCACATTTCTACACAGCAGATCCTGAACCATGCAGATAATAATTAATAAATTCTGCACAAAAAACAAAAGAAAACGTAGTAAACAACCGTTTATTTGTCAAATAGCACATCAGAGTATAAATAAAAACATTATATAGCAACAGAAACTTTACAAAATGCAAAAAACATGACAGCTTCTTGTATTAATAAAATAACTGCACACTAAATGAAACATGTCCAATAAATACACACGTGTTTTATTCCAGCCTGGTATCAACAGATTAAAGGAATGTGATGTTCAGGTGTGGATGACCTTTGACCTGGGATGGAGGTGAAGTTGCAAAAGATTTAAAAGTGTTTTGCTGCCATGCCAGACAAAGAAGAAGAAGAACGTTCCAGAGTAACATCACAACATCTATGATTTGTTATTACAGAGACGTTTTTGTAGCCAGACCAAAATATTTACAGAAGAAGAAAGGTAACGGTTGATGTGACGTATCATAAATGGACAGCATGACTCAGCTCTCTCCTGTCTGACAGGATGAAGCTGAAATACTCACATGAAGGAGCAGTGTTTCTGTTAGTTAAGACTAAACTAAATATTCTACTTCCTGATTAAAGGGCACAACTTAACGCTGAGGTCGTCTGTTGTGATGGTCTCTGTGGCAGTGGGGTGTGGCCCAGTTCAGCTGCAGGGGAGAGATGTGTGGAGATCAGGGCTGGAGCTGATTGACACAGGTGTGATCTGGTGTCTGATTGCTCTTTTCTTTGTCTCTGCAGTAGCATGCTGGACCTGAAGGAACACACACACCCAGAAGGAGCTCCTGGAAGCTTCAGGTTTTTGTACAACGAGAGTTAACTGAGTTCGTCCTGAGAGATTTAGGCTGTTAGGGGTGTGTGTGTTATACAAATAAAAATGGTCATTTTCATGCAGAGTCTCCAGAGCTTAATGTGTGTTCTAATGTAAACCCAGATCAAGCTCTCATGCTACAGTCAGCATGTCAGATTATGTGGTCACAGAGCCGTAAAACCGTGGAGTTACTTTGCAGAGAAGCATGACGGGCTTCATGATTGATATGAACTGCACATAACAACCAACATGACGACACTGAAGACACCAAACATGCTGTACCTACAGGACCAGGCTCTGATTTATCGTTCCAAAGGTTATGATGACTCCTTGGGGTGCCAGAGGGTCTCAGGAGGGGTGTGAGGCTCTGTCAGCTTTGAGGTCCAAATTTGGTTTAAAAACAATGAAGGCATTAAAGTCATACTTTAGTGGCAAGCCCATTTTTCTTATTTTTATCCATGAAAACAGTTAAAATAGGTGTTTCCAGAGCTTTTCCTCTAGTAATCACCCCAACTGAACACTATAGCTCCAGTTATTGACCACTGCCATGCTGTTGTAATGCTCTTCTACCTGGATGTAAACCAGAATCTATAATAGGATCTTACAAGAAAAGCATGTTGTTTTCCAGTGTTTGGATGTTAGGCCTATACTTTGCCTTAGTTCAAGTTCATATATCCGATTTCTGTCTGTTAGAGTACCCCTGATCCACCTCTATGCTCGCTCTGTCTGAAACTCTGCGTCTAAGTCCTACTATGCAGCATATTTTCACAAACCCTGCAGTCACTCAGATGTCCACACTCTTCAGTGGACTTGCAGCTGTTAACCAAAAGGCTTAAACTGACTACTAAACAATGGTGTGACATCACACTGGTAGGTCTATTTGGTGGGGCCATGAGAGCAAGATATTTTTGGTGGCTACCGGTGCCATAAACACTGGAGAATTGAAGTCCAGATGCTGCTGACTTTTTATCTTGTTTATAAGAGAGAGAAAAAAAGGAGAATATGGGCTCCTCAAACTTACCTGTGGATGTATAAAAACTGGAAAAAGCTGAATTCATACAAAGTTATATTTTGTGTTCAGATATACTCCCATGAACAGGCAACCACATCAACAAGTGACAAAAATGTAGTATAATAAAAAATATGGATGTGCGACATCTGTACATAGAAGACATTTTTTCCAGGCCTACATTCAGGACCAACCAGAAACAGCTCCAGGACCCACTTTTGGGTCCTGAACCCACAGTTGTCCTCAGCTGGTCAATGTGAACAACAGATATGTAAAGCCATTATGGAAAAGTCGATGCTGTGATAAATTTTATCTTGTTATAACATAAAATACTCAGCACTATAACAGTTAAAATAACATTTATCATAACGAGGACAGTGTCTTGTAACGACATGTCATGTTTGTGTATTATAAAATCACTGAAATGTGAGAAGCCTCTGCTGTTGGACCGCTTAACGTTAACATTAAACCACGATAATGATCTGATTTATCTACTTCCTGGGGATGACATGTCCTCGGTGAAAAATTGGAAAATGACAAAACTGGCGTAAAAAGTCTGAAAAGTCACTGACTGATCCCTGAAGCTCCAGGCTTATCGACACATTTCTACTCTGAAACAAAAACATTTATTTGCAGCCATAAAGTGTAAAAGAGCGATGTGGAGAGGGGAAAGCAGCAGCGTGGAGGCTTTCTTTAAGTGCTACAAAGATTCAAGGACCTCTCTGATTCTGACGCGAAGGTTAGAAAGACGCCTTGAAAAGCTGCGATGCAGAGGGAGGAGTTAGTATCCGTATCCTTGGTGATACCCGTCCTGATAGCCGTGTTCGTATCCGTGCTGGTGGTAGCCGTAGCCGCCGTACTCGTCCTCCGGGCAGCGCATCCCCAGAGACTGCTGGATGGCCATCTCCTGCCTGCGCAGCTGCATGGAGTCCACCAGGTCGTAAATGATCGCCATCGACCACATGGGCGACGGGTACCAGGACTTCACGTTTCCGTCTTTTCCCACCAGCAGCATGGAGAAGTACTCCGGGCTGATCTGGAAGTAGTTCCTCATGTCCTTCACCAGCGTTCCCGACAGGCCCTCGCGCTCCACGGTAGCACTTCCTGTATGAAGGGAGCAGATATTCAGGTCATGAGTGAAGTATTTAGGACGGACGTTTTATTGGATCAGCCCTGAGAGGACGGCGGATTTGCTTTGAGCCTGTTTGACATGTTTGTGTCTCCACATGCTGAGTTTAAATGACAAAAACAGAAACGTCAACAACTTCTCTGGAAACATCTACGGTTCATCATCAAGGCCGAGTCACTTCTCTTTCTCTCCAGGACGTTAAACGCCTCATTTCAGGACAGGACTGCTTCTCTTACAGGTCTTGTTAAATGAAATGAATAATCATACATGTTTACATTTTCAGCCTTGGGGCCGCCTGAGCGTTCATACAGCTGTTGGCTGCACAGCGGTGAGAGTTTACCTTCGAAATGATGAGGCTCTTTAGGGGCTGTGATGGAAATATGGGACATGGGATTTAAACCAGGGCCTCTTTTCACACAGTGTGGGTTTGAATAACTGATCCAAATGGAACGTTTTGGGATTGCACAAGAACTTAGAAACCAAGAAACGGTATAAAAACAGTTGTGTGTTTACATTACTTCCTACAGCTGGCAGCACTATACAACTATATAATTTCATGCCAGATTCCCAACAGTTCCCAGCAAGCCTCTATGGGACCCACATGGGAAAAAAGTGATGTATTTCTGTGCAAAATAAACAAATTTGTTCATCATTTCACTAAAATCAAGATCAAATAGGCTCACACTAGGGCTGCATAATAGTGGCAAGCATCATAACTGGGATTATTTTGATTGACAATGAGATTATTAAACATAATTACCAATTTATTGAACAACATTTGCACCACAAACATCGCAAATCGAATGTAAATTATTGTTTTTGAGGTTTCATTGAAATGCCACTTCAGCCAAAGGCTGTCATTCTGTGCCTAACAATATTACCAGGGAGACCCTTCAAAGATTGATCGGTCTCGATGGCTGCAATGCCTTCAACTAAAATATAACGGGAAAAATCTGCCTTCAAATCCAAGACTCAAGTAGAAAACAAAGTAATTATTCATCTCTGCTTGGACCAGTTAGTTTTTCTTCTTCCTTTAGTCACAAATCTGGTGACAGATCTGAACTAACCACCTAAAAATCACACAACTAACAATTTCAGGGACCAGATGACCTGCAGCTCTGAAGTTCATCCAGCTTAAATTAATGCTTTTGTCAATGAGTAGGAGGTTTAAGAGAGAGGTGGCAGTTACATCAGCCGGAGAAAAAGGAAAGGAACCCTGTCTGTAGTGTTGTTAGACTTGTTAAATGATCCCATAGACCTGTCGATGACTGAACCAACACTTTAACAGGATGGATTATGATCAATCCAGCTGCTCCAGAGGATTTAAAAACAGGTATGACAGTTTGTGCTGAGGCTGCTGGCTGAAGAAATCTGATTCAGCAACTTTAAAAAAATTTAAGACGCCATTAGATAAAAAATACATATGTGGGGAAAGTCTTAAAAGTGCTGCTATAATTTAAAGCTTTGAGTCTCCATTGACTAAAAAATTGATTATTGGGAGACCAAACTGACTGCAGTTTTGCCTGTGCATCAATAATCTGTGCTAACAATATGCCTTCAGAAAAAAACTCCAATCAGAAGTCCCTTGTTCTTCTTTTCTGCAAAAAACAGCCTGTGCTTCAGTTCTTTATCAGTCTTATCATGGACTAATTATGTCCAACGAAAATCGATGTTAGTGGCGAATTAGGCACGAGCTATGAGGCTCTTTAACAGCTTTCCTCTCTCACTTTGTCATTAATGTGCTTTAAAAGGGGAAAGTGATGCACTATTGAACCATAAACCCTGTGGGGCACTGGTTGGATTTGAACAAAAACCTATTTTAAGAAGTTGTGGTTAGCGATGGTCTTTGCACGCTGGTTCTATTTTTCTCTGATGTGTTTTTTTTTTTTATTATCCCTAATCCAATCCAAATCATTACTGACACAAATTTATGTTTTTTTTTGTTACAAAATGTCACAGTAAGCGTTATAATACATATCAACTCACCATTGATGGGATACAGCTCCAGTACTCCGCCCATATCTGGTAACTCCGTACCGGCCAACTTCAGAATGGCGATGTGCCTCAGACCTGTGACCACCAAACAAACAAAGTAATTCAGAGAGCAATCAGAGAGAAACAGACATATTCACACTGTCAGAAGATGGAAAATAACCAAAATAAACAATCCCTCTGCTGGTTACCAAGTGTACCAGAGCCGGACACACCACAGTCCATTAACTGGAGAAAAGAATTGGAACTTTCGATGGACCTCTGCCATCCAGCTTAGAACCTGGGGGTCCCGCTGGTTGTGGAAATGCTGGAGAGGTCAGGGGTCACCTTACCAGACTGTACAAAAACAGGTCCCTTGTTGGGAAGCACCACAGTGTGCAGACTAAATGTTCATTTGTCCGCTGGTCCTTCTGCTCATCCTGGCTGATTTCTCTGTTTGTTGTTGGAGCCATCATGGGGCTTCGAGGGTTTTAGGTAAGGAGAGGGGAGCGTGGTGGTCCAGAGAGTCCAGCCAAGAATCTGTCTCCTCTGAGGAAAGGCAGCCCACGTTAAACACAGACGGAGGAGCGCTGAGCACGAGGATCAACCCTCGGAGGTCTTCAGCCCACTCAGCAGGACCAGTCTTTGTCTGAGGGGAGAGAGGGAGGCAGCGAGCCGAGCGAGCCAAGAGAAACAAACCAGAGAAACAAGTCCTGGCAGACCTGGACCGAGCCATCTGATGAACAAGAGGAGGTTTTTCTGCCGTCCCCTGACTCATGAGGAGATAAATACTGATGTCACAGCTCTGCCTCCTCAAATCAGGCTCATTGTTTTTAGATTTTATTTTCCATTAACCCTCCTGATGTCTTAACTTTCTCTATACTCCCTTTGTCCTACAGCTCAAAAATGATCCGCCTGCACAAGTAAAGAAATGAACGGAATTTCAAACCTTAAATTTATTCTGCATAAAGGAACAACATGTCTGTCATCACAAACTTTATGAATATCTGGATTTTACCTGTTCATGGTGGAAAAGACTGAGTTAGATCACAAGAGAAACTTGATTATAATCATTACACTTCTGCTCAAATTGTTTTCTTCACTAAATTAGAGGTTTGCTCTCATTATAGTTATTATCATTGTTGCTGAGTTTACTACATAATTGCAGAATTGACTTGTCTTTGAGAAATACTTGTGCTGGCTGAGAAGTACAGGATATGTGCTTTTGTAAAAAGCTACATATCATGTACTGTATACTTCACAGTTTAGCCATAAAAATACTCATCATCCCCCATTTATCAACGAGGAGAACAAACAATTTCAGACACAAGGATGAGATTATAAAATCAAAATGTAGGAAATTAATCATTTGATGAAGTAAGAGTAGGATGAACCAGGATGAACCAGAGGATGAAATCATAGTGCTTATCATCATTTAATTTAAGCTTTAGTCAGATTTTTTGTCTCTAAAGTGACTGAAGACTTCAACAGATCAATCTCTAAAATGTTAGGTTTTGGACTCGGTTACTTCAAACAAACTTCTTAATCTGGCTGAATGAGCAGATCAGATCAGATGGAGCAGAAAATGAATGTATTTCTAGGATCTGTCTGTGACTTCTGCACTTTCTCAGCATTTTTAAGAGGGAGCACTGCAGAGAGATGTCAGAAATGTCAAAAATGTTGAATTCTTCTAAACAAAACAGGAACACAAGTTCAAGTGAGGGAGAGACTCCACACCAGAGGATTTATCTGGTTCAGCCGAGGAGCTGAGTTCACCGCGGTGCTCTTAGGCGTTTATCTGACATAAATCTGTCCGACGGCTCGGCTTGTTGAGATTCTGTAAAGTTTAGATGAATGCCTCTTTTCTCAGATTTACAGTAAAATGGCTGCAGTAACCGTGGAAACATTGAGTAACAGGCTGAGAGAGGACGTCAGGGAGGGAGGGAGGTCTTCAGCTGCAGACTCAACAGAGAGGCTTTTTGCCAGACCTGTCATCTGGGATCCTTCTGCACGTTAACACACTAACAAACACTAACACACACTCATACACACTCATACACACATATACTGATATCTGGATGGTTGCAGCAAACAAACAGACTCCATCTAAACAACTTCTCAATGCGATTTACAAAATTGATGAGTAGTTTAAGACTTTGGCAGGGAGACACAGGGGAAATGTCTCAGTGAAGTTAAAGGGTAACTCTGTTATTTTTTTTCACCTAAGCCGTGTTTATCTTCACATGTTGAAGTCTAGAACAAAGAACTTTGAGTTACACCTGGAGATTTATAAAGCTGTCCCCAACGGCTAAAGTACAACTGATTGTGCACAATCAAGGTTGGCTATAAGTAGTTCTTTTGCCCCTGACAGGCTCAGATTGTTTTTCTAAGTTACTTTTAACTAAACAGCGAGGATCTCTACAAATATAGTTATTTCAATTATGTCTTATTTCTTATCATGATAGACAAAAAGCCATCAATCCCCCTCCTCTGTATTACAGACTTTGACGTTTCCATGCTGGTTTGCTCTGGCAGTGAAGTTCTCAGTTCTGTTTGTTTGTTTCTGGTTGAACCAACAGGAAATAGTTTGGAGCACAGAAAGAGCAGTCAGCGAGAGAGGAGCTGGAGCTGAGGGCACAGAAAGAGAGAGGGGACAGAAAAGACCGGACGGAGAGTCCTCACAGCGCTGACCACGCTGATGACGGACATGCTTTCAAGTAAAAAAGGCACCAAAATCAGATTTTGGGTAAAATCACAAAAATCTGTTGTAGAATTGTTTGGAGTTGTTTTTCTTTTTTTTTTTTTTTAAGTGAAGATCCCCCAAAAATCTCCAACTGGTGACTTTTGGACAGATGGACAGATAAAAGAATGGATAGATGGACAGATGGATGGACAAATACAAGGGCAAATGGATGGATGAGTATATAGACAAATAAATGAGCGGGTGGATGGCTGTAGGGATTGATAGTGTGATGGATGGATGGATAGATGGATGGATGGAGGCAAGACTGTTGTGTTCCTGTTACACTGACAGTGGCTTGCAGAAGACCATTTTTTCCTTTTTATGTATGCAGGAGAAATCAAAGTAATAATGTTAATAATAAATCTTGAGCTGGAGAGTGATCCTTTACCTTGACCCTCATGTCAGTGTCAGCTGTAATTTTTTAACATTGCTCAATGCCTCGTAAAACTTTCAAAGCAGACATTTGATATTAAAGTTGCTGATTTTTCAAGAGTAAAGGACATTTACAGCGTTCTTGAAGTGTTAGGGTGTCTAACAAGAGCAGAGCAGAGATAATGGACACATGTGCGATCTGTTGGTTGATGACACTGGCGAGTGTTAAAAGCATTGATGGGAATCAATGACCAATTCCAGTTGAGAATGGATAACAAATCCTTCAAAAAATCAATATCATCAGTCTTTTTGTTTGTCAGTTCCTTCTTTGTTCTGCATGCTTTGCAAAGGAAGTCAGACAACATGGCAGACAGGGAGCAGAAGTGGTGAACATTGTGTCTTAATTTTCAGCAGAAAGATGCTGAGTGCACAAGATTGTTGTGTTTGACGACACAGATCACAGCCAGACAACAGAGAAATGGTGTGATAATCCAATGTCATCTCTTAAACATGACAAACAGGCATCCCAAAAAAGAGGGCAAAATAATTTTCATGGAAAGAAAATGCCTTCTGCTTGGATGATGTATTTCTGCAGACAGGCCTCAGGAAGGCCTCAGGTCGACTTCTGAAGGCAGCAACCATCCAGGGCTTAGAATGGTGTAGCAATCCACAGGAATCCTATGAATAAGTATCCTCCATTTATCCCAGAATACGGGGAGAATGTTTTCTTGGAAGAACCACTTCCTGGAGCCAGAAATGGCATTAAATATTGTGCACACAAACCTAAAAACTCAGAGCTCCAGCACAGACGCACAAACAATAGACTGACTTGGCTGCCATCTTGGATTTGCCTCTTATCTGCTCACATTCCTAGTTGAAAGCCTTTGTGCAAAGTTTGTTTACAGTTATATCCCATGCATGTCCCACATTGTGTATATCATCACAATGAGATATACACAATGTGGGGTTAGCTGGAAGCAAGCAGAGACCACCTTCAGGGAAGCTCGGCCCAATTATTTGTACCAAAACAGGGATCCAAAGGTACCGAAGAACAATTCCCCCAAATGATCCAGGTGTGAACGTTACCTCATATACAGTAACTTCCCACACCAAGAATGATGTCAGAAAAGGCTTATTCATTAATTTTGTGAATGACTCATCTTTCAAAGTCTCCAAAAACTTAACTGAACAGGCCATGTTTTCACCAGGACCTCTGGTTTACTTAAATCCCAAACCAAAAACATACATGTATTGATTTTTTCAAAAATAGGCTCTAAACATTTGTGATCAAATTGTTTAGGTCGTCATTTTCCTAGAGGGCATAACCAGAACTAAGAGGGTGCACGACCATCTCTGTGACAGAGGAAAGAGGCCTCATATATGCAAACTGAAGGAGATGCTCCTGCTCTTTTCAATTATCCATCAGTTTCTGCTGCTTTAACATTTTCTGCTTGACATTAGTGTTGTTGATTCTCTCCAGGTGCATGTTTGTCTTAGACTTTCTCATAATGGCCTTGTGTGTAGAAGGTATTACTCTGCTATCCAGAGGTCAGTTTTGGATGGGCTTACCAAGGTTACAGGCCTGGCTAGTGAGAGAGTAAAGCTGCTGCTGATAGGCCCACTCCTCATCGCTGGGGGCGGAGATGATGAAGAGGCGACGTCTCCACCTGAACCTGAAATCAGAGGCATTACAGCACAGCAGTGAAGGATCTATGAGAGGATGTAAAGTTTATATGTTTACTTTTTCCCATTCTGTTACTCCCCGGAGTGAGAACCACAAATTATGGTCTAAATTTGCCAAATTACAGCACTGATCCAGAGCTGGAGTTCAGGTTCTCACGATAACAAAGTACAATGATTCAGCCTCGAGGTGGAGATGAAATATGTGAGGAACACATATGAACATTTTGCTGATGCTCAAAAGATGATAAAATCCAGATTACTGAGCAGAGGCAGATCTTTAGTGGAAGTGAAAACAGCCTTATTGGACCACCCAGCCTCTTCAGAACATTACTTTTACAGTCAAACGACTTATCATAACATGCTAAGTGGAGAGTTATATACACTTAGAGCCTTCAAGTTGTCTTTTTATACATGTTGGAGAACATCTGTGGCCATCTCCTGGGCACTTAATGGTTTTTTCATGGTTAAGGAGAGCTGCAATCAAGTTTTCACTTGGAGATTTTAGGAAACAGCGTACTCTGAACTTCACAGCACTGTTTTCAGGAAGTCTTCAAAGATAACCATGATAGTTTTTGGAGCCAGTCTAACACTTGAAGGCAGACTTTATCACCACACCACCCAGTCGACTTCACTTTCACTCTTGAAGCTGATAGTCAGAATATCCCTGCAGCAAAGCTCCAAAACGTGGAAATCATTCCCAAAAGTTTATGCTGTTGACTGTTATTTGCCTGTTAAATGAAGATTAACTGTAACTACAGTCCTTCTTTCTCCATTTAATTCACCATCCAAAACATTGTAAAACATTGTCTCTTTTTGACTGAAAGAGACCCACAACAATCACCATCAGCACTCTATGGCTGCACTCTAAATCAATGAGACGAGATGCACTGAGGGGTCATTATGAGGCTCTTTCTGTAAGGTCTGTAAGCCAGTCCATCTCTCCTGCATTAACCTGTTTATGTCGATGAACTCACTGACAAAAAGAAGCTCATAAAGGTCTTTTTTAAAGCCCGACGATGAGGAGGCAGCCCGAAGTGATGCACTTTGGTCACATGACTATTACCTGGAGAGGAAGTTCTCCAAAGACCTGGGCTTGTCCTCTTTCTTACAGACGACCCCGTCTCTCTTCTGCTGCTCCATCTCTCTGATCCGAGACGAGAAGGTGTCGATGTAGTCGAACACGGCCTTCATGGCGATGGGAACCTCGTAGGATTGCTAAAAAAAAGGTAGGTGGGCAATGATTGATTTGTTTGGTTGGATGAATCGGCAAATAAATAAACAGATTAACAGGCAGATTAAACTGATGGATAAATGGACAGACAAAAAAATGAATGAAAGACAGCTGGATGGATAGATCAACAGATACAAGGCTGTATGAACAAAAGAATCAATGGATGAATGGATAGAGGGAAGATAAAAAATTGGACAAATGATGATTAGATAAAAAAAAATAGATAAATGAATCTGTGGATAAATAAAAAAAATGATGGTTAAAAGATGGATGGATTGGTAAATAAATTAGAGGATGTTAAACAAAAGTGATATGAATGATAAAGATTAACGAATGTATGACAGATGGATAGAAAGATTGATGGACAATTGAATGACTGAATTAAACTAAAGATGGATAAAAGAACGAGAGGGTCAGATGGTTGGATTGGTTAAAGACTAAAAACATGTTCAACAAATATATTTTTAAAAAATGGATAAAAAGTTGGATGGGCAGTTGGATGAATAGTTGAATGGAGAGATGAATTGATAGACATATTGATTTACTCATGAATGGATAAAAGGATGGATAAATTGATAAGTTCATGGTCAGATGGATGGATGGATAAACAAATGGCTGGACCGACTTTACTGATCTGAAGCTTGGAAATAATTGTGTTTAAGCAGCCGAGTATTGAGCTCATAAGGCCCCTGAAGAATTCCTACAAGCTTTAACAAATGGAGAGAAAAGGACACCTTTACACCTACAGAAATCTGTTTTAATTTAACTTTTCAAGTCTCAAAATCATAGTCTGCAAACACCGGGGCCTGTGAAATGGTTAGTGAACGACTGAAAATGAGATAAAACAAATAAAATCAACCACATGCTGGTTTAGATGATGGAGCAGAGGATAAGTACACCAACATGTCTGTGAGAAAAACCTTCTGGATCAGACTTCAGGTCATGAAAACAGACTGATTTTGATTGAAACAATAAAGAAAGTGTTTCCAGCAGAGTGATGAAGAGAAGTTTGGAACATGATCATCGCTGTGGCCACATCACAAACTTTCCTCCTGATCGTTTCTGGGAAGCAGCAGAAGATGTTTGACTTTGACGTGATGAAGAATTCAGTTAAAAACTGTGAGAATATCAGAGTGAATATCAGACACATGGAGGAGAGTGTAACAGTCGCTCCCTCACAGATCTGCTGCTGGTTTTCACACCTTCTCCTCCGCCCGCTGCCTTTCTGTCAAACCCTCTCTCTGCTGTCTGCCTCTGTCAGCAGACCGAACACTGACCTCTTTGATGGACGCTCCAAAAACAGCCGGCTGATTTACCCCGGCATGTACACACAGCCCTAAAATACACTCTCAGAGGTGGTGAGTAAATGTCATGTTGGGTGAATTAAAACAGTGTTTCAGTGAAGGCGGTGTGTTTGAGGAACAAGAGAAGGCCTGAGACTTTAGAGGAGAAAGAGGGGATGAAGGTGTGGAGCTCTAAACACAAGGTGGAGACAGACAGACGGACAGATCAGACAGGAATAAAACCGAAAAAGAATCTGATTATTAAAGAGGGATTAATGAGGTCACGTACTTTAAGGGGAATTACATTATGAATGTAGCACAATATGAACAACATCTCTACTTTTTTGTTTGTATCTAAGATAATCAAAAGCTTTCAGACCACATCAGCCCAACATCTCCATCCAATGACTCACGCACACTGTTTAGGATCACTCCCTGTCTTTAAGAATTCCTCTTGTTACAATAAAGTTCCAAATGACTGTGAGAAAATCTATGTTAAAGTGTAAAAGTTTTTATTATGGCCCATAAATTGATGAGATATGACTTTTATTGGCTGTTATTGGGAAAATGCCTGATGATGATGATAATGAAAGCTGTACTGATGGATGAATGGAGGGATGATTGGTAGGTGGATGACTGGACCCATGGATTAGAAAGATGGTAAATTGGCCAAATAATTGAGAGGATGTGGCAACAGATGGATCATTGAATGCACAGATAGATAGATAGATAGATAGATAGATAGATAGATAGATAGATAGATAGATAAATAGATAGATAGATGCATGAATGGTAAGGCAAATGGCAGATGGATGAATAAAACGGTAAATAAAATAATGGATGGATGGTTGAATGTGAGAAAGGATGGATGAATGGATGGGTGGAAGGAAAAATGGAAGAGCAAATGGATTGGTGAATATATCAAAAAATAAAAGAATGGATGGATGGATGAATTGATTGATAGTTGGATGTATGGATGGATGATTATGTGAAAGGATGGGAAAAAGGTTAAATGGATGGATGGAAAAAAAGAAGGGAGAATGGATGGGTGAATATATTGAAAAATAAAAGAAGGGAGAATGGAGGGATTAATGGATAGATTAATTGAAAGATGGATTAATGGATAGATGGATTAATGGGTAATTAGATAACAGATGGATGAATGGGTGAACAGATGGATGGAGGGGCAAACGGACCGGTGAAACTAGATGGACAGATAAAAGAATGGATAGATGGACAGATGGATGGACAAATACAAGGGCAAATGGATGGATGAGTATATAGACAAATAAATGAGCGGGTGGATGGCTGTAGGGATTGATAGTGTGATGGATAGATGGATAGATGGATGGAGGCAAGACTGTTGTGTTCCTGTTACATTGACAGTGGCTTGCAGAAGACCATTTTTTCCTTTTTATGTATGCAGGAGAAATCAAAGTAATAATGTTAATAATAAATCTTGAGCTGGAGAGTGATCCTTTACCTTGACCCTCATGTCAGTGTCAGTGAGCACCATGTAGAAGTCCTCATAGACCATGCTGAACTCTTTCCTCAGCTCTGTGATCAGATCCTGGTTCACCAGATCCTCCTGACGAAGACCCTTCATCGGTCTGTCATTTTCTGCAAGAACAAAAGACAAAGTTGATTTTCCAGATGTTTGAGACTTCTCATTTTCACGGCTGTCAGACAAAAGCTGCAGACCTGTTGGATCCCCTTAATGCATTGAAGTGAGGATGAATGTTTCTCTAATGTCCACCATTAAAGCAAAAAGAACATTTCTGAGCTCAAAAAGAAATTGCTCTGTAAAGTGTATTTAAATTACAGGAACAGATTACAGACAGGCAGAAGAGCAAAAGCTGTTTTTAGTCCTCAAAGTTCCAGCCGGGTTGGATGACTTTTCCTCTTCCTGAAAATGACTGTAGTTCTGGTTTCTGCAGACCAAAGTAAAATCCTCTAATCACAACGACCTCCATTCATCTGAGCTCGCCTCTCGCCCACAGAGCGGTGTATTTTGGTGTATTTTGGTGGCTGGTTAACCCGCTCTGTGCTGTGTAACGTGTGTGTGAGTAAACCAGGAAAACCCCGGCACATGTTGGAGACAGCTGACTGAAAAACGCAACAAACCAAAAAATGTTCCACCCAAAACACGCCAAAAAACACCATGAGGTCAGCCTGCAGGAGGGTGGAGGAGGGGAGGGGGGGCTGCGGGGAAAGAAGAAGCTGTTTGTATACAGTGCACACTCCCACTAACACACTCACACACACTCACACTCACACCGACCCCGGGCCCGTGAGTGGAACAAAAGTGTAACCGAGTCCGAGCGTTGGAGGGTGTGGGCGGGTGACGTCGCCTCGACACTTTTTCCAGCATTCCATCGGGATAAAAGCTCGTCGTCATGCAGCGACAGACTAATAAAGGTTTACACAGCGGGTTTGAATGACTTTGTGCTCACATGCACACCAACACGAGTCTTTGGTTTGAGACGGCTGTAAAATGTCTCTGAATGTGAGCACCAGCAACAAAACAGATCACATAAAACAGCCTTTTCCCTTAAACATGCATCTGCTTACAGTTCGATGAAGAGGCTTTTAGAGTAGCTGTGATCACTCTGAATGTTTGCAGGTCTGAAGACTTCGTAGGCTGTTTCAGTGTCTTGAAACCTGCAGGACTGTTTTAGGGTTTTAATGACCAGCAGGTGCAGATATTTAAGAATACTTATAGCCACAAGGCAGGCTGTGATGACTACAAACATGACTTACGGCCAAAATATTGACAAAAGAAAATCCTCTAACAAACCTGAGAGGATCATCCTTACTCAAACACCACAACATCACAGAAAGGACACCTGAAGAGATGGACAACATGCCTGAGTCCACCTCAGCACACTTTGGGACCTATAAGGGATCAGATCAGGCTTGGGAGCACAAGCCGGGTCGGCACTTCACCATTCATCACTCCTGACAACTTTCCACCACAAAAAACATTAACCGAACTTCATATGTAGGTGTTTATGGCGATGTAGTCTAAGGGTGCAGCAGGTAGTCCATGTGCCTCATAGCAAGAAGGTTGCTGGTTTGATCCCCATGTCGACCTCTCTATGTGGAGTTTGCATGTTCTCCCCTTGCATACGTGAGTTCTTTCTGGGCGCTACAGCTTCCTCCCACAAACTAAAAAGATGCTCGTCAGGTTAATACCCAAGTCGAAATTGCCCCTAGAGCGGAGTCTGTCTCTCTGTGTGACCCTGTGATTGGCTGGCAACCAGTCCAGGGTGTGTCCCACCTCATGCCCAATGTCAGCTAGGATAGGCTCCACCCCCCCAGACCCCAAATGGTGGATGGATGTTTCTGATATGTGAACAAAAGTAAACGACCCAGCTAATGGCTATCGCTCACTGATTGTTACTGTTACTGTTAATGCTAATACTTCCAAGGCCGTTGCCATGGATATGGGCTGTTGTCTCACATTTTGACAGTTTGTGAGTTGGACTGGTCCGATGTGTATTGCTAATTTTTTCTGAAGTAGAATCAGATCCTTGCATTTTTGGCATAGTACAAAACACTCTACACTTCAGCTCATAATAACCAGGGAGTCAGACCAGCATCCTTCTTTCAGCGAGGTATGAGCATTATCTGCTGCACCATCAAGCAAGTTAAAGACAAGCTAAGAAGCTGAGAAAGCTTTAGAAATTATGCAGTTTGTTGCTGGTCTGACTTTTATTAAAATTTTCTGTCTGTGTGACGTCAGTGCTCAGTTAATGATTTTTTAAAGAGCCCTTAATTCTACTTTATGAAACCAGGCCTGCTCTAACATCTTTCTTTAAGACACAAGATTAATCCATTAGATCAAATCTCCAGTGGACAGGCTCTCTGAGTCTCTGCAGAGTATAATTCCTTATGTTTTATTGTATAAGTCGAGAGAGCTCCCATGTTTAAACACCTATCTCTTCTCCTGTAACTGTATCCAGCAGATGTGCTCCTGGATGACACCTCACTGAGGTATGTGTCCAGCCTGAGACGCCCTCCATCCCCTGACAGAGATGATACAGATCTTTGTTAATCTTTACATCTGCTTATCTCCTCTCTCTGTATATTGGGCCCACACCCTCTCATAAAGGCATAAAAACACAATGAAAGTCAAACTTCTGACAGGAGAACATACACATCAGATGGAGCCAAGTCAGCTCTGTCTGAAGCAGAGCTTCCCACGACAACAAAGGCACAATGAAAAGAACGCAATCGCTGTGGTTCTGGCAGGGTCAACGCAGTTTCTGCAGCTGCAAGAATCATCTCGTTCTACATCATGTGAGGAAGGTAAAACAAGGACAGGACAGCAAACGTGGCAGGAGATATTTATCCCAGCATTCATCACTGTCAGAGTGAGGACTGATGATGAATTCATGATGAAATCCTCACGCAGCTCAGCGCAGACAAATGGTAAAAATATCCATCATTAATTATTGTTCATATGTGTTCTGTGGACCTGGCTCAGCTTAAGACCATGTCCCTCAGGAGGTCATGTAAGAGGGAATCTGGAGCACCAGCACCATCAGGACCTTAAGTGACCATTGTGGGAGCTGTTTCCGCATTCTTGGACCAAAGTCAGAGACGTTTCCTTTGCGAGCTGGCCTCCGCCAAAGCTGTCCCCTGACACCAGTCCATGGACGGGATCTCAGGGCTCAGTTGGAGGCAGGAGAGAGTCAGCTTTGGGGCCTCAAGACTTTATTTCTGCTTTTTGCGGATGATGTTGATCTTGTGACGTACTCTGAGGTCACGACACCTTTACAGATGATGGTGCTTTGCTCCCTGCAGGTGTGGAGGTGAGTCTTTCTCCCAAGCAAAGGAGTTCAATAATCTTAAGGTACTGGTCAAAAGTGAAGGTACGATTGTGAGATTGACAGCTGGATTGATGTGTTTCCAATTTATTGCTGGTGTGCACTGTTGTAATAAAGGACAGAGCTTAGCTTTAAATGTACCATTCAGTCTTCATTCTAACCCTCACCTATGCTCATAAACTTTGGATAATATCCAGAAAAACAGCCATAATAGCCAACTGAAAAGAATCAGCCTTGGAGACAGTGTGAGGAGTTTAGACATGAGAGCGATCATGAGATAAAACTGCACCCCTTCATATAAAAAGGAGCCAAAACACATCATTTGGGGATCCTTAAGAGATTTTATGGGCATGTCAGACTGGGAGGAGGCTCCAGGGTAAATCAAGAACTTGCATAAAAGGATAATTTATCCCTTCTGTCCATCTTTAGGATTGCCAAGGGGGATTTGAGAATTGTTGCAGGCGGAATAGACATTTGGGATGACTTGCCGAGCCAGGTGGCACCATGACCCAGATAGATTAACGCATAAATGTGAGAATGGATGGACAAACAGACAAATGGATTAATTATAGTGGATAGATGGACCAATGCTTGGATGGAACGATAGACAAGTAGATAGAGAGATAGATAGATGGATAGAAAACAGTCAGCTGAATGAATAAATGGATAAATGTATGGATTCATCATATAAAGGGATATATGGCTAACTGATGGATGCACCATATCCCAAACCTAATGAGCAGAAGATGTAGAGATGTATGTATGTATGGATTGAATTTAAGGTCGATTTCACACCTAACATGTTTGATCAAGACCAATGATCTCTGGTAAACCTTTTGGGAAAGTTTGGTTGATTTGGTCAGGGTTAGGACTCAAAAGAGCTCTAGTGTGGACCTAATAACTAAACTTTGGTCCACTTGGAACAAAGACCACAGCTACAGCCCAGGCCAGTGGCAGGTGGTCATATCAGGCATCAGTTGACCGGGTTTGGTCCACCTGATGTCTAACAGTATGAAAGGAAACCAAACCAAGATAAATTTGCAACAATGCTGCAACTTCAGCTCCAAACCAAGTTCTCTAAACTTCAAAGCTGCATTCACACTGATCACGACTTGGCGACCAAAATCGCGTCGCCCACCCAAGTCGCGTCACCTGTCCATAAATGCCTGTTTTGGTCACTGTCGCTGTCGCTCAGTGATGTCAGCCGGCTTGAGTTTCAACGAGATCAGAGCGTCGGTGGCGCAGCTGGATAGTGCGCTTGGTCAGTGATCGGGAAGTTGCAGGTTCAAGCCCAGCTCCGGGGCGACACATGGCGATGTGTCCTTGGGCAAGACACTTAACCCCCAAGTTGCTCCCACTGCTGCGTCAGTGGCATGTAAATGGGCATGAAAGGGCGTGAAAGTGTTAGTTGATACTGATGGATAACTAACATAGAAACTCTGAACCATCAGTGAGTGAATGTGAGAGTGAATGGGTGTGAATGGGTAAGTGTGACCTGCAGTGTAAAGCAGCTTTGAGTAGTCAAAGACTAGAAAGGCACTATATAAGCTGAAGTCCATATCATATATCATATAATAGGATGTGTTAGCTGACATTATTCCAACTGTATCCTTTTCACTCACCTACCAACCACAGAACACTGCAGCTGATGGCCCTGCAGCAGCATCTCTGCGGTCTGTCTAGGCGGAACTAATGTCCTCACTAACTAATGTTTCCACACGGACAGGGATTGTCACTCTGTGAACGGGAATAAAAACAGTCCGTCACAGGTGTCATCACACACCCACACAACGCTGATTGGCTGTCGCGGCACAGCCACGCACAATGTCGCCAGAAAAGTTCACATTTTTTAACCTTGGTGACCGAGCAACGTGACTGGGTAGTGCGACCAAGTCGCCCAGATCTTGTCCGCGGGAGGGTTAACCCCACCCTATCATGGCTGTACATTGACTTTACATGAGGGATTGCCCAGGTCGCCCAAGTCGGGTTCGGTGTGAAAGCACCTTAAGTGGTAAAGCAACCTGAGTCCCAAAGTGGTTGAACTACAAATCCACTAGCTTGGATGACTATAACCTCAGATAAGGGGCCACAAGCAAATCGCTTGTCCATCAGTGTTAATATAGACCTCATATGACACTGGTACCTGAGCTCTTTAAATACCATCAATGTGCAAAAATGTTAAAACATAGAAGTATGAAAGTTTAAGGTTTCAAAGGGATGGAAAAAGTAAAACAAAAATCTGGAATAAATCCACCAAGACTGTTGACTTCAAAAACTAAGATAGTGTACCCATAGATTGACAACTTCAGGGACCCCTGAATGTGCAGAGAAGGAGACATTTGTCTGACCAGATGGTGCAGTTTGATGGACTTAAACTTCAGCATAAGAGGGACCTGTCAATCATCTCCTTCAGTCTATTTAAACCTGGATCAGAGAGGTGAAGCAGCATGTGTGAGGGCCTCTTACCCAGCTGGTAGTGGTCGATCTTCATGGTGGAGTTGGTCAGGGAGCCAAAGATGGTGATGATGGAGACCTTCCTGATGGCCATCTCACACACGGACTCCAGGTACTCGTCCCTCTGCTGAGTATACATGCTGTTCTCCTCGCTGGGGGACGTAATCAGCTGCAGGGAGGGAGGGAGAAGGTTAAAGTGTCATCTCTGTGAAATGAAGAACCCACACACATTCATCCTCAGAGGTGGTGTTTACATTAACCTGCAGGCTCAGGATGGGGCAGATTTTCCCAGCCTGCACTGCTGTGATAAGAATCTGTGCTGGCAGAAAAACAGAGACACGCAGTCTGCAAACACACAGCTGTGCAGGCTGATGGAGGGCCGCAGGACGGAGATCCACCAAGTTTATTACCCTTCATGTTACATTCCTCTGCTGCATGATTATGAGGATATAAGGGTGCAGGAAAAAGAGGAAAGCTCTGTGCTTTTAGTCTTCCAATCATGAAGGTGGCTGAGAATGATCTATAATCAAATATTCCTCAGAATTTCTTTGCAAAACAAACTTTTTGTAAAATATTCTCCTTACACATGTTATATTTACCTCAGTCTAAAGCCTCGCCAAGACAAGCTGATTAAGGTTTTTAGATGAGGGTGCAGTATATGCATTTATCTCTTTAGATTTGTGTTGAAAAAAATGAAAATTTCTTTATTATATATATGCTTCCATGCCAAGTGATTAAAAATTATGTTACAATCTCACAGGCTGACAGTGGTAAAACGTACAGTAGCAGCAAAACTACCTCTCTTTCATGAGTCAGGAGAAGAATAAATCCTTTATGACTGCAAACCAACACTTTGGCCCTCATTAATCAAATGTGCATTCACCCAAAAAATAGGTGTATGGTTATTTCCATGCATGGATCTGCATTTATCATGCCAAACATGATGGATGGAAGGGAAATACACATATTAGTATTTTGTGTTAAACAGCCATGCAATTCTCTCCAGTCAATTTAAACTTTAATTTAAACTCCTGCGTTAAAGAGACTCTGCTTTGTTCAGAGAGCTGGTGGTTTGTTGCAGTTGAACAATTCCAACTTTTCCCTTCAGAGTGAAGCCTGAAACAGGACACAGGCCGAGCTAAAGCAGCAGCCAGAGCATACAGGAGTGTGAGTTACGTCATGCTCTCACCAGCAGCCGCCTCCTGTTCTCAAAGTAGTCCAGGAAGGAGGCCAGAGATCCTTTGGGAGGGGGTGTCGGCCTCTTGGTGGGTTTCGGGTAGTCCTCTTTCTCGGGGTACTTCGACAGCTTCTTCCCATTCTTCTTCCCTCCGATCTTACCCGTCTTTCCCCCTCCTCCTGTTCTCCTGTCGGCTTTCTTGGCAGCTTTGTCGTTCTTCTTCTTCTTCTTGTCGTGTTTATCGTGTTTGCCTTTCACCCTCTTAGTTGGACTGATGTCTGTGAACGTCTCCGTCTCCTCTGTTGGCTTACTCAGATCATACTTGTCCTCGTACTCGTTAGTCAACACCTGCAGGGAAAAATAAAGTTTGTGTCCAGTTTCATAAATGATTAAAACTGCACACAGATAAGTTCCAAATGGGTCAAATTTTGTGAATATTTTCTTGGAACAGTTTCTGGCAAGTAAAATCCACTTGTTAAACCAAACAGTCTGGCAATAGAAGCATCTTTGGCAGTTAAAACTACCAGTTAAAATCCTCATCCATCAGAGTTAACACTTCAGCTAAACAGCTCAAATTCAGAACCAAAAATGCCGCTGCGAGAAGCCAAACTGGTGAAGAAACATGCTTTTATGGGGAAGCATTTCAAGACTGCATTAAAAAAAGAAGCCCAAGTTCCTCAAAATCTCCACCAGTTTGCAATTTTGGAAGGAAAACATGTAATTTCTGCATCTGTTGGTTTGAGGCCGTGTTTTAAACATGGCGTCAACTGCAGATCGGACTTAAAAGTCACTTTAGGTTTGTCCTACATTTTCTTCAGTCTACAGCTGGAGTGCTCACACTGTTTTCATCAGAGGCAGCATCCAGAAAAATCATCAATGACTGGACCTCTTTGCTGCACCTCGATTTTACAGAAGATGTTAGGAGAAAGGCGTAGTCTTCCAGCTTCCAAGGTCCCTGGTTGGCCCTAACCTGACATGCCAGATAGACAGTTCAAAGTACAGTGGTATGAAAGTGAATTATTATTTTAGTAGCTCTGGTTCCCAAGGTTGAAAGTCTATGGGCTCTTAGAATAGCCTTTAGTATAAATGTCTGAAATAAGGTCTGCGGTAGACACATGCATATGAGATTTTAACGTTTGATTTTGCAACATAAATGCATCTGATATAGCCCTGTTTCTAAATTTTGCAGCATTATTGTGTTTTTAAAACGATGGTTGCAGGTGAACTGCAAACAAGGACTACAAAAATGCTTGGGACCCTAAAATAATCATTACCTACCAATTTTTTAAAAGACAATAATATATACATGATCAAGTTAAATGCTGTGGCCTCATACAAGAGGCCACAGCATTTAACCTTATATGTTTGAAGTGTGGTAGCTCCTTTAAGTCAAACCAATATGCTGTAGTTCCATAATTACTTGATAGAAGCTTTAAACATCCACTGATTACATTAAGCAGCTGAATCCACCTGATTCCATATCTGTAATCAGGCAGATCCATCTTTTCAAGCACCAATCTAAGAAAACTGTGCTCGTCCCAGAGCAGCATGGTCCAATCAGTGTCCTATACAGCAGGAAGAGGTGAAGCTAGCAGCAGGAAGTGACTGCACATACACAGACTGGCATAGATGCTAACAGCTTCAGTAGCAGTTTTATCAGATCTGGAACACATTTCTTTGTTATATGAAAAAGAAAAAAAACACTGGAAGCATTTCTGCATAGGAAGGATTTTTTTCACTCCACTTCTGACATGTTTTGGCGACAGTTTGTTACACAAGGTGGCTCACATTTTATACTTTACACAGCAGCAGTAGTGCCCGTCTACTTTATTATCTGATTGGCCCTCAATGTATGTGATTGACAGGATGATTATCCAATCCCTGCCGGATATGCTTTTGAAAGGTTCTGCCCTCTCCAAACACTTTCAAGATGGACTAGTGAAATATAATCTGCACAGAACCTATTGATGGTTAATCTGGTGCGTCCTGTTAGAAAGTACATTCATTCATTCATGAAGATCATTATGGGGAACAAAATGTGTTGTTTTCTCAGAGCTAATTATCAGCAATGATCCAAGCAAACAATGAGAAATCGAATAGGCCTCAAGTGGAGAGAACCAGCGCTGTGCCAACTTCCAGGTTGGCCCACAAACACGTCATCCCTGCACCACTCTTCTTGCTATTCAGGATATATTTCACTAGTTTATCTGAAAGTGATTGGGGAGGACAGAACCTTTCAGGAAACGTATCCTGAAGGTCATTGGACAAACGTTAATCTTATACTTAAAGAGTTAATCAGATGTTGTAGTAGGCAGGCACAACTGATAGTGTAAAATCAAAAATGTGAGCTAATTTTTACATCAAACTTTTGCCAGAACATGTCAGCAGTGGAATGAAAATGTTCTCTCTTTCAAGAAAAGCTTTCAGTGTCATTTGTTTTTATTTTATATGGGTCCAAATCTGACAGGATTGCTACTGAAGCCGTTAACATCTATGCTAACGTCCGTGCAAGAAGTCATTTCTAACTATCACCACTTCTGCAGCTCCCGCCTCTTCCTGCTTTAAAGGATGCTGATTGGTCAGTTTGGACTTGGAGCTTTGCAGGATGGATCTGTTTGATTAAGACATGACATACTTTATCAAAGACAATGAATCAGGCAGATCCAGCTACACTGCAGAGTTAGGTTGTCCCTGATGAACGTGATGCAGCACAGAGGGGAGATGTCGACTGCTTGTCTTCACAGTCGGACACGAAACAAGAACAAACTGCAAACAGCTACCAAACTTTGCAGGGCTGCTGGTGCTTTAATGAGACATTAATCTTTAGTCTAAACTAACTTCCTCTGCCTCACCTTCTCTCCGTTCTTCTTCTTCGTTGGTCTAATCTTGGTGGGTTTGTGTGTCGCTGGAACCATCCTCCTCCCGTGTGGATCCCTGCCGTCCTTGTCAGTACGGTTGTCTCCAGACGGCGTGGTTTTGGCTGGGTACCTCTCCCTGTCTCTGCGGTTGTAGTAGTGAGGATCTGCTGTAGTTCTGGGAGCGGGGAACCACAGGGTGGTGGTCTGGGCTCTGGTTGGTTTCAGGGTGGTGGTGGTGGTGGTTGTCGGTCGCCTTGTGGTGGTTCTCCTGGTGGTGGTGGTGGTGGTTGTTGCTCTTGTGGTTGTTGCTTTTGTTGTTGTTGCTCTGGTCGTGGTTGTAGTTGCTCTGGTTGTTGTAGTGGGCCGGGTCGTGGTTGTTGGAGGGGTGGTGGTTGTAGGTGTCGTTGTTGTTCGTGTAGTTGTTGGGGTGGTGGTTGTTGCAGCTGTGGTGGTTGTTGGCTTCCTTGGGATCTTCTTTGGTGGTTTTCTTTCTACTGGAGAATCGACTGCTGCTCGGGAACGACACAAACAGCAGATTAAATATTTGCTCCTGAACTTTTTGTTTCACTTTAATTTGAAATTCAACATTTTGACAGATAAACAGAATCATTAACTGAAGTAGATTTGAAAAGAAATGTTCAAATATTCAAATCTGCATCCTTTATGACATATTTTAGAGACTGTTTTGGAGCTATAGGTATAAAATAATGTTGATTTCTTAAATCTGCATAAAAAAAGACTTTAATATATACAACATAATCCTTGATTAACTAAAGCATGTCCAGGGCAGGTTTTAAGTAGGTAATGCTATGAAATTATGACATGATTCTTTTTTTGGATTGCCATTCTGCCAGTGTTTAATTTGTTAAATCTGTGCTTTAATTTGAGGATATGCTTTACAGTTTTGTGGGATGCAGCCTGGAGTGTAAGTTTCTTCAATTCTGCTGAAACAAACCCAAAATCTGCAGGATTATCTTGAATCTTGTTTGACAAAGTTAAGTAAGAACAAGCTCGCCCTCTGATGATGATACATTAAGTAAATTCTGGAATCAATGTCTCATCTCACCTGTGAGAGTTCCCTCCTCCACCTGTCCCTCCACCCCGGCTCCTCTGCACTTCTGCACAAATCCTTTCTGTCGGAGCTTTTCCAGCTTCCTCATAGGTGATTGGTCGATCACCTCGTACATGGCCTCCAGCCTCACGGGGTACGGGTACCTCTCCTCCACCTGCAGGGTCTTCTTCAGGAGCACCATTCCAAACTTTCCTGCAGGTCGAACAAAAACAGTCATGTTACTCATATAAGGAGCTGAGAGGAAAGAGTTTGCAGACCATTGGTGGAGAAAAGGGAACTAGATGTTTCTATGATGGCTAATAACATATCAGTGATAATCAATATTACGCCATAAAATATCACAACAGCTTTTTGCCACCAAATATTGCAACATGTTGGTGTATCTAAATTTTCTTACACCCCTTATTTTGAAAATATACTTATAAATCTCTCTGAGAAGACTTGACATGTTGCCATCATTGAGGTAACCACAGGCCCTGCTAGCTTTCCTGTAGTTTACCCTCTTTAATTATTTATTGTTATCGTACATAAGCTGGAGACAGACCACACAACTTTCAGTGTTTCCCGCTGAATGATGTTATTACTCCAAGCCGTGTATATTAGGGTCATAGTGCAGCGACGGGCTCAACAGCAGGCCACAGCTACAGCCCCAACTAGTGGCTGGAGGCTAGATTACACAACATCTGACAGGCTTTTGTCTTCACCCCAACAACCAAATCGAGCCCGCTGAACTTTAGTAAAGCAACATTAAGCAATAAAAAAAATTACTGAAAATACATTTAAGAGATGTCTAAGTTTTATTTGTTGTCCTGAAGTCTCAGAAGCTTCTTTTTTATTTTTACTGCAGGAGCATGTCCCAGCACAGGCTGATGCATGTGGGTCCCTGGCATGGCACAGTTTAGTTAACATAAAGACCCCCTTCTCACCTTTCTCCAGCTTTAAGAAGCTCATGAGTCTGGGAATGAGAGCGGTGTCCAGCGGCTCCTCCATCACCTTCCCCTCTGTCGTGATCCTCCTCACCTTCCCACCCATCTCACCCTCCTGATGAAACATGACGATCTGATGGACGTGCCGCTCTGCAAGCTCGCAGTAAACATCCGGTTTGAGCAGAGACATCATCAGCCTGTAGTATCCGTCTGAATCATGAGGAGCAGAGATCACCAGCACCCTGTTCTTCCCTGCAAAGCTGGCCAGCAGGTTGGGTGACCCTGCGCTGCTGGGCACCCGGGTCACCCTGCTGCGCGCCCCTGCTGCGCCCTCATCCTGCTGTATGGACGAACCGAGCTGTCCCAGTCCCCTCCTCGGCCCTGCTCTTCTTCCATGCACGCCCCCTGACCTGGCTGGAGCCCCTTCATCAGCCTGCACACCCTCCTCTTCCTCCTCCTCCTCCTTTTTGGCACTGTGCACAGAGAGAGCTGAGCCAAAGCCGGGGCGCAAACGGCCAACAAGGCGCTCCTTGTCTGCTGCGCCCAGCTGCGCTCGCTGCCGTGTGCGCCTGAGCAGCTGCACCCGCTGGAGGTGATTCGGTTTGTCTGCTTCTCCAGTCCATGTCAGCAGATAAATCAGAGCTAAACTGAGAGGAAAAGCCCCCCGCATTGTGTAGAGATGTCAGAACTTGGTCAAAACTGTCTTAATGGTTTGACGTTTTTGTTATTTGCGCTGTTTTTAATAATTTGTTGTGATCATCTTTCACTATGTGTTGTTTCCTTTTGTCATGACGCTTCTAATGTCATATGGTAAACACTTTCAAGTGCCCTTTTGTTTAAATATGCAGTATAAATAAACTTGCCTGCCCTTTAAAAATGAAAATATGAATCCAGTGGCGAAGATGCGATCCACACGCGTCTTCAGTGCATCCGAGGGAATTAGATCCAGATGATGTGCAACATGCCAATATAAAAGTCCAATATCAGTCTCAGAGCATGTCTGCTGCCTGCGCCACCTCACTGTCTGCTTCTTATTTGACAGCAGGCGAATAAAAGCAGATTTTTTTTGTGCGTAATAAGAGCCGAGTTTGTTGTGCGTAAACGGTTATATCCAAAACTTAATCTCCGCGAAACTTCCGTTTTCAAGCAGGAAAAATAATCCCAGGAGATCTGGAGAGAAGCTCATTTCTTGGACAAACATTCAAAACTTTAAATATTTCCTCAAAGCCCGGAGAAATACTTTTTTTCTCACTTCACATTTCCAGAATACGCGTGCGTCAAGACGCTAATCGCTTAATTCATCCAATTAATCCCGGGGCATTGTTGATTTCCAGTTAATATTGGGACGCTCTCCTGCGCGCAGGAAGGAGGGAGGACGCGCAGAATGTCAGAAATGTGCTCAGTGTGATCCTCCTCACTGGGGAAAACGCGGCTCTGCTTCCTCCCAGGTTCTCCTCCTTGGCAGAAATGAGCTTTATTGGATTCTTTCCCAGAAATGTTCACACACACAAACTTCGGACTCTTGGCGACGCAGTGGCAGGACCTCCTCGGACTGCTCACTCTGGAACTCCCATTTTCGCCGAGAAACGCCTCTGTGTGAAAGTTTGAGTCCCTCCTGCACTCAGAAGGTTTAAAGTTTCACTGAATCACAACATCTTCAGCCGATGACTTTGGGTTTATTTTAGGAAATAGTGGAATATTTTGCCCCCTTTATGGTTAAATCACCAGGAAAAATGACCAGATGAAGCTCATCCAAAGTTCCTCCTTTGGAGCCAGCTGCAGAGAGACGCCCCCTGACGAGTCTCAGTCCACCAGTATTCCCTCCAAACGGACCGATTATTTCCCACCAACCCCTGGAGGAGCTGCGGCTGGAAGAGATGATTCAGAGAAATTCACTCAATACAATGAGTCGATATGTCGTGGCTCTGGTGCGCTTTCTTAGTAGATTTGAAAAGTAGTGATCTTGTCCAACTTAAGTTTATTTTAGGGAAAATATGTGCTTTGCTGGACTCCTGTCATTCGTCTTTGGACCGAGGGCCAGATCCAAATGCGTCTCATAGCAGGCCAGTTCAGCCTTTCCCTGACTTAGGGAACCTGAAAGTGGGGGCTGTCCAGAACGACCAGAACATCAGGCAGAAGAAAAAGTATTTTTCATAAACAGAGATAAATTTGGAATGTTTTGTTTTGCTGCCATATTTCTTTCAATGTTCAGTTTTTGACAGTAGCACTGAAATCCAAATATGGCACTCAGCAGGCTGCCTGGGGATTTGTGGCAGGTCAGTCTTTTTAGGCACAGGACACTCTTTCAGTGGCATGTTTCTTCTTTTAGCAACATGTGCCTCCTCAAAACCTGAAGTTGTAGTGCATAATAATACAAAGAAAAGTTTTTCTGTATGTTTTTGCATAAACATTATGCACAATGCCACATATATCACCTTTATGTTAGGGTTAAAAAAAAGTGGTACACTGGTATTATCATGCATAAACATACATGTCATTTCTTCCACATACCATCACTTACTGCAATGTTGTGTTTTCATGTGGCAGGCCAGAGGACAAGGTGTCAACTTCCACTAGAAGAAGCCACATGCTGCTGTAAAGCGGCATGTGGCTTCTTCTTATGGCATTTGCCAACTCGCTTAGAGGCACATGCCACTTCAAAAGTGTCATGGTCAGTGTTGTATGAAACGTGTTACAGTAACGTAACTACTTTTTTCTGGTAAAAAGTAAAGTACCACACTACTACTGAAAATTTGGAGATAAAACGTAGTTCCTTTTTTCATTCGGCACGTTACTTTTCCCACAGACAGATCTGACAGCGATGCTGCCTTCTCAGCTGCTGCATCAGACATGAGCAGTGTTGCCAAGTCTGCTCATTATAAGCGCCCTGGGCCTGTTTTTCTCTAAAGCTGCATCAAATCTCGTGAGTAGCGTTTTTTTGGGTATGTTTCTTAACATGCAGTTGCTTATTGGGGCTTTTCTGTCTGTGTGAATGCCCCCAGATTATTTATCTCCCAGTCCCCCACAATAAACATGAGGGCAGTAGGTAGTTTGTCCACTTCCTCGTTTCCTGGTTTTCACGCCCGCCCCCAAACACACTTACACACAAGAGTGTGTTGGCACTGCTTGGCACTGTGAAATTGAAATGTAATGTAGACGAAAATTAAAACACACTTTATGTAGATTTCTCTTTTAAACAAAAAGTAATGTGTCACATAAGAAAAAGAAATAGCTGGAGGTTGCTTCTTTTGGGCTTGTTTTTATCGACCTGATTGCTTATTTTAGCAGAAAAATCTGGAAACACTGGAGACACAGGAGACAGGAGCTCTCATTTCACAGGGTATGAGACATGACTTTGTAAAATAAAGAGCCCAAAAGAGATGCCTGTTATGTTCTCCATAGAAGAACTTTATGAGGGCCTGCACATTTAGGAACAGATATGGGGTTCTGCCCAAAGTCGAGCAACATAAAAGTAATGTTAAACTAACAAGTAGCGTAAAAAGTTACTTTCCATAGAGGGTAACTGAGTAAAGTAACAGATTACTTTTTTAAGAAGTAATGCGCAAACACTACTTTTCTACAGTAACTTCCCCAACACTGGTCATGGTAGTATGGACTGCTATGCTGTACACATTTATGCATCATAATAGCATTGTGACACATTTAAAAACATGGATGTGAAATTTTTCTTCATCGCCACCTTGAGTGTGACTCTGAGAACTGCAGTCTGTTCTCGGTAAAAGCTTTTGTCTCTGTAGATTGTTGTAATTCCATGGCATATTCTTACCTATGATCTGAGTAGTCCTGTAAACCACAGCTAGTATCCATGCTGCAGAGGTGAGAGTAGTCCATGAAATGAAAATAGAGACATCTTCACCTTGAGGACATATATTGAATGACCTTTAAGAGCCCATCACCTGCTTTTTGGAGTTTTCTACACCCTTTAGTGTGTTTTATGTCACCTTCATGCGATAGAGGACTTCTCTGAACTAGGCAAAAAGTATGTGGCCTGGGACTTTTTCCTCTTTATGGAGCCAGTAGCTGCCTGAAATGTTTCCTAGTCTTTACTCTAAAAGTTTCAACAAACTTTTAGAGAGCAGGCGAAGATAAGCTTGACTCTTCCCAACATTTCTGCTGCTGCTTGCTTTGGAGCACTGAGACAGATGAGTCAGAGGAAAAGCACTGTTATAAATTTAAACCTCGACATCTGCCTCTATATGAACTATAAAGTTAGAAAAAGCAGACATGGAAGTTAATTACATTTTTTTTGACCAAAGTAAAGCATTCACGAAGACCGCCTTCGCTCTTTTCTGTTGGTTCTGTCCGTCTGATCTGAGAAAGTTTCCCAGTAATTGAAGCTTCAGTGAAGAGAAGAAAACCTCAGCAATGGAGCCACATCCTCACATCAGAGGACATCTCTCACAGCCGCGGCAGGAGCACTGACCAGAGAGTTCAAAGATACCGAATGGAGGACCAAAAGTTTGTGTTGAACAGACTGAATTCTTTAAAAAGTAATGTGAAAAAACTAAAGTATGTCTGTTCGTTTGGTCAGGACCTCCCAAAACTCAGAGCTTCACTTTACAGGGTACTGTCACTATAGTCCAGATAATATCCTGCATCCATTTTGAAAATGCTTAAAATTACATTTCAGCAACAAGTAGAGACCTGATTTTCTGGTGAATGGAAGTTTACTGTACAATTTCTAGAAAACATTGATGGATGTGCAATATTTTTGACATGACCCCCTCTGTGACGTCTTCAAGGATTCAAAGATGTAGTAAGGCCAACAGTAACCTATCACAGAATAAAGGCACTGACCTGGACTGGGGCCTTGAAGGGTTGAACCTGAGGACTGATGATCTGGACCTTGACTCTTATAATGTTGCCCTGGCCACTGTTAATCTGGACCTGGACTCTTAAAAGCAGGATCTGGGCACCAACAAGCTAAACCTGGCACTGATGATCTGGACCTTGATGCTAATAAGCCAGATCTTGAAACAGATATTCTGCTGATTTACCTCACCCTAGTGAAATAAATAAAAGCTATTACTGTTTTTGTCATTATTATTATTATTATTATTATTTGAACCCAGACACTGATAAGATGAATGTAAAATGTCATGATCTGGACCATAATATTGAAGAACAGGTCTAATGATGATTTGGACCCCAAAAATAATAATCCAAGCAGGGGGTTCTAAATTTCTACCTGTAAAATAATAATTAACTATTCATAAGCTATTAATAATTCATTGGTCAACCAGCAGTAAACTGTTCTTTTCTAAAATGATATAAATCTGCAAAGTTACTGTGTAAGAAGTCGTGATTTGGACCTGGACTCTGATGATCTGGACCTGAACATTGAAGACTGGACCCAGTAATGATGATTTGGACCCCAAACTGATGGTCTGGACCTAGGCATCGAGGAGTAGCAACTGGACACCCAAGAACTGAGCCAGGGCCGTGACAGTCTGGGCTTGAACACTTACGGGGTGAACCAGGGTACTGATGATCTGGACCTGGACACTCAAGATGTAATATATACTCTTTTAATCAATCAGTACTTACATATCAATGACCAGGTCCAGATCATTAGTTTCAGGGTCCAAATCATCTTTGCTGGGCTGAATCTTTCATGTTCAGGTCCAGATCATCAATGTCCAGTAGCTTACGGCATTGATGACAAAGGTTGTGCACATAAAAAACTGTTTCAGCAAAACAAGCAGGTAGACCATGTTGTCCTTTTGTGTAACTGCCATCACGTGAGCATCAGTCTGTCTCTCCAGCCGCAGGAGGAACTCTCTTCTTACTGTCCACATCATCAGAGGACTGATCTGACTGAGTGAAGAATCTGCTCAGGACTCTGAAATATAATCATCTGTAACTTTGTCTATTTTTCTTACATCACAGCTAAAACAAACAGCTCACATCCTCTGGTTCCTGTTTGAGGTTTAGCTGCAGAGCGAGATGGTTCTGATGAGGCTCTCAAACCCGAAGCTGCAGGAGCTCACAGAGTGCAGAGTGCTGTTGGAGATGGTTAATAGATTTATTTTTAGCCACACTTTAATCAAAGCTGCTGAAACCTACAGAGTGTTTCCAGATGTTCCAAAGCATGAGCTGCATTTTTCCCTTGAAAAGCACATGTTTGGGAAAAACAATCCATAAATGAAACTAAGGTCCAATCCATCTGGGTCCAGGTCCAGATCGTTAGCTTTCAGGTCCATTTCATCAGCCTCAAGGTCAAGGTATAAGTGTCTAAGTCCACATCATAAGTGTTTGGGTCCAGATCATCACTGTTTAAGGTTCAGACAATCTAGGTCCAGGTCTGTATTTTCAACATCTAGGTTGAGATCATCAGTGCCAAAGTTTAAATCATTCTTGGCAAGATCTATATCATCAGTGTTCAGATCCAGATCATCGGCCTCCAGGTCCAAGTAATCAGTGTCCAGGCTGACATCTTAAGTGTTTGGGTTGAGATGATAAGTATAAGGTTCAAATCATAAATGCTTGAGATTAAGATAATCAAACTCCTGATCTGCATCATCAGTCATCAGTGCCTAAGATTTAATCACTGGTGTCCAGATCATTATCAGTAGTGTTCAGGTCCACATCATCAGTGGTCAGGTAAACTTTTTCTAGTCCATATCCTACTAATTAGCGTCTCTAGGATGAGTCTTTTTAGTGTCTAGGTTCAGTTCTTCTTTGTCAAGGTTCTGCTCATCAGTGCCCAGGTCCAAATGACCTATGTCAAGGTCCACATCAACAGTGCCCAGGTCCCTCTCTGAATATTCAGGCCCAGATCATCAGGGTCTAGATCTTAATTGTCAGTGTATCGGTTCAGGTCCTCAGTAAACAGGTTTAGCTTCTTTCTTTGAAATACAATTTCTATTAATTAGTGTCCAGGAACACAGCCTATGTTAGGCCCAGATCATCAGTGGCAAGACTCAGCTCTTTTGGTGTCCAGGTCTTACTCATAAGGCCCCGGGTCCAGATCATTTGTGCTCAGGTCCATATCTTGAGTGTCCTGATCCAGATGATTAATGCCCTAGTTCACCCCTTAAGTTCAGGCCCAGATCATCACGACCCAGGTTCATTATTTTGGTATCCAGGTCTTACTCATTAACACACAGGTCCAGATCATCAGTTTTTGGGTCCAAATCAACAAATGACTCACTAGTTGATAATTAACCAGGTCAGTTCCACACAGTCTTCACTTGTGTCTTTATGTTAAACTCTGTAATCCCGCTCTCTGTGAACAGAAACCTTCAGCTCTCTCTCTGCCCACCACACAGCCGGATCCCCTCACGCTGCACCGGCCCGTGAGTAAATCACTCCCGGGTCTGCCAGCTGAAACTTATATTTGCCTTCCATCCGGTTTGTTCTTTATTACAGACTTTATAACATTCAGACGAACCAGAGAAGTCAAATAAACGGAGCTCGATCAGGCAGGAGGCGAGCAGATGTGAAGAGCCGAGGACTGAACGTGTGCAGCATGTGGACTTCACATGGTCAAAGATGCTGACCCGCTGACTCCAACATCAGACATCTAACAGATCTGACAGATCACCATGTTCATTTATTTCACTGAGGTTTACGACGTGTTCTCTGCTTTTAACTTTGAGGAAGTAAAAGCACATGGTGAACATCAGATCTGAGACTTTTGAGTGTTTCATCTACAGAGAATCTGTGTTACAACAACCGAACAAACTCGTCCCAAAAAGCCCTTCAGCACGGCGGTCGTCTTTGTCCTGACTTACGCAGGACAATCATACCATTTATGATGTTGATGGTGCCAAACACTGATTATACAAAACTTGTGCTGGGACTGGATTTAGTTGGAAATCATGGAGATAAAGGGAGCAATGTCATGCAGAAAAGGAGCCATGGGTTTGACTGGAACCCCGAAGTACTACAGTCCACTGAAAGTGATGTAATCCTCAGGAGTGTGATTAATCAGGTGCTGGAACACAGTCATTTTTGTCTATTTTGCTTGTTTGCTATTTGTACAGTTTATTGATCTTCATCTATTATTTTATATTTTATTCTATTGACCTTAATGCAAGCTAGTTTACTCTTGTACTTACCTTTGCACTGCTACAACACCAAATTTGCCCTCTGGGGATCAAAAAAGGACGTGCTCTTAAATTACAGAAACCAGTGGGACCCATCCACCAACTGTCCAGAGGGACCAGGCCAGAGGTGGTCTTCATGGAAGAATCGCGGCCATGTAGCCATAGTTCTCTGCATGAGGGGTCAGAGGAATGGCAGCAGGTGCTCTGGGCTTATGAGTCCAAATCTGAAGCATTTGTCTGCGGCAGAAGGACGTTTGTTCACTGAAGGTCTGGAGAGCAGGACATGAATGAGTGTCTGCAGGCAACAGTGAAGCTGGTGAAGGTTTACTGCAGGTAAGGAGAAGTCAGGACCCTATTATTCTGCAGCAGGACAAAACCCCAAAACATGTAGCCAGGGTTATTAAGGACGATCTTCAGTGTAAAGACAACAAAGGAAGTCCTGGAGGTGATGGTGATGGGATTAGGTGAGCCAGAAGGATCTGAGCCAGACTACATCCACAAGATCTGAGGTTAGTTCTCAAAGATGTTTGGGACCTCCTCTGCAGAGGTCCTTCAGAAACTGTGAGCAAGTGTAGCTGGAAGATCTGATGTTGGTTTGGAGGCTAAGGGCGGTCACAGCCGATAAACTTTCAACACTTCCATTTGGGAAATCAGCAATACTTTACTTCAGTTTCACACCTGACATTTTTTATCTATTGTAAAGTTATATCACATGATCCTGTTCATGATCAAAAGTCCATAAGGCAGAGATCATCATCTACTTTTTTGCAAGGGCCATTTGTTGTCCCGACAGGTCCTGTTAGGACTGAATTCCAAAATAAAACCAAATAAGATGAGAACTTGAGTCTAATAAGAGTGTTTTTGTTTTAATACTTTTATTATCTCCCAAAATGTAAATAATTATGAGCCTTCACAAGTCAGATCAGTCTTTGAAGGGAAATTTAACTTTAATCAATTTTATTTTTTTCATTTCTGGGGCTGTCATGTTGTCCATCGCTCAGATTGACTTCTCTACACTCGTGCTCCTGGTTGTATTTTTTCCATTATTGGATGATAGATGTATTTGTACAGCAGATCAAGCACAAAGTCTCACCTGATAAAATAATTTTTAGGATTAGTTTTATAGTTGTAGGAATAAAAAAGAAAGACATCCTTAAAATTATACTTTTTGCCTTTAGATTTTCTGAATTTGAAAATGATCGAGGGGTGGGTTGGGAAGCTTTGGGGGGCCTTATGTGGGCCTGGGATCTGCAGCTAAAGACCACTTTCATGAGGTGTAGTTTAAGACGTTGGCTTGCTTCAATAAAAAGTCAGGAAGCATTATTTTATAAAGGATATGTCCATTTTTCTTTCCCTGCTCTTGTTAGAATCAGCTCAGACTCACAGTCTAACCATCTGTGCCTCACATGTTGTGTTCAGGGCCTTCACGGTGAGTTTAAAGCCTCTGAATCTTCTCTGATGTCTTTACCTCTCGGCAGATTTAGAGCTCCAAATGTTCTCAAGCTTCTTAAATGTCAAATAAAACAGTCCTGTAATGTGGAGATGAACGACACACTGATACGTCCATGATTTGACCACATCTTCAAGATGAATCGAACCTGTCGCCACCGAAATATCAGTTATTCTTTACTTTAATGAGATATCAGACATGACTGGGCATTAACTTCATATGTTTGTCAGGTTTCAGTTTATTTACGTCCACTCTGTGACCTCCTCCTCTCCTGTCAGAAACTCCACTCTGTTGTGTCTCACTCCTCAGTGACATCTCAACCCTCGTGAAAGTTTGTTGACTCAGCACATCCACCACCTCTGACCTCTGGCCTTAACCCTTGACCTCTGGCCCCTGCTCCTGTTTCATCAGGTCAGTGAGAGTCACCTTTATGGTACAAACACACAAGTTTTCATGACTCATAGAAGAAGAAGACAAATCTTTTTCCTCTTTAGGAGGTATGAAATAAATAAGCTAACACAGGGCGGGCCGATGAACTCTTAACTGTCAGAACAAAAGCAGATTCATCCACGAATTTTCAACAAAAATGTGCTTTTGGTTACTGAGTCTTTATTAAGAATATTTGTCACTTTAAACCAAACCAGTCAGAAGAATCAGAGCTCCTAACAGCTGTTTGGCTGTTTAAACTGTGGATTTTGTGATCATATAAACACTCGTGGCACAAAAGAACTCAATAATGCAGACAAAGCAAGTCCATGAGGCAAAAAGCAAGGTTTTCTCGGTACACAAAAAGGCAGGCAGAATCAGGCAGAGGTATCCAAAAACACTGAGCAGAAAAAACAAGGTCTAGGCGAAATGGGTGGTGATCGATCTATGGCTGTGATAAAAACGCTGGAAAGTGACACTAGGATACAAACAATCTGGTAACAAGACAGGGGAAGACACCAGGGTTAAATACATGAAGTGATTGTGGGTGATGAGACACAGGTGGGGAAGCACAATCAAGGAAAGACAGCTGAACTTTCAAAGTAAAACAAGAAACATGAGACAAAACATGAAACGTGAACAAAACAGGTAACTTAACTAAGGGATCAGACCGGATCATGAAAGATTTTTCATTCTTTGATTTGAATTTTGGACAGAAAAATATGCTAATATGATTAGAGATATATTTCAAAGTGCTTTAAAATGCTTGATAAATAAAGATGAGTTGAGATGAGATGAGTTGAGTTTCAATGAGGCATTCCAGGACAGGAGGCAGGAGCACTTACGTTGGACCACTCCTCATTTTCAGAAAAACAAAAGCAAGACAAGGCCACAAGACCTCCCCTGGGTACAAACAGGACTGTACGTTCATTTGCTGTTAGCTTCACGATGATTCCTGCATCAGCTGGAAAATGGGGAAGACATCTGCCCTGTATATGCCAAAACATAGTGGGCCAGGCCAAACACATTAATTTTTGGCGAGCATTTTAAAAAGTCAATCTTTTGGTCTGCTGGCGTGAGAGGAACATCTCAAAAACACTGATAACCTGGAGAACAGAGAGCTTTCTGATTTTTACTGCGAGCTTCATGCATTTCTCAGCCAAAGGCGAGGAGAAATGGAGAGCCACATTCATCATTTCAGCTGAATGTCCACATAGTTAAACATGTGTGTAGACTTCTCCCTGTGCATGTGTGGGTTTTCTGTGGGTACTCCAGTTTCCTCCCACAGAGAAAAACATGCTTTTGAGAAAAATATAATAAAGATGGTCTCAGCATTTATGAGTTATTACTATTATGAATTCTCATTTGAGTCCATTTGTCTCTGCCCACCTCTCTATCCTTCCACACCTTTCTTAGAAAACAAATTAAAATGTAATTTAAAGGGAGATATGGCATCGGCCAACCCTTCTGTAAACCATATTAAGATGACATTTGTTTTGATTTAGTGCTATAGAAATAAAGATCAGTTCTTCGGCTATCAGGAGTCAAAATCTGCCATTTTTTATTTGGTTTTTAGATTATCCAGTGACTCTATCCTGCTCTTAGGTGTGAGTGTGTATGTGAATGATTGTCAGTGTCTCTGCGTCAGCCCTGTGATTGGCCTTTGTCTAGTCATCTCAGGATTCAGCAACCACCCACCCCTGCCTCATTAAGAATAATGGATGGATGGATATCCTTAATTAAGGTAAAATTTAAGATAGGCAGATCTGTGAGAGAGGGAGGTTCAGCCAGAACCCCCCGCCTGGTCTGACATGCATGACAACACAACAGCCATCAGAAGACCGAATCTTTGAAAAACTTTTCCACAGGTACCATGCAAATGCTCTTTGAGGACATTGAACCAAGATTGTAAGACTGAGGATCAACAGGAGGAAAGTTTTATTTTCGTTCTGCAATAAACTGGACAAAAACAAGTGTTTCATCAACAACGCATCAGTCTGAATAACCCCATTAAGCCTGAGACAGTACAACGAATAAACCAAGCATTTGGGAACATCGTGCTCCAGTAACAATGGAAACACATGCTCATGTGAGGGATCAAGAGTTGATCTCTAATTATTGTCTGCTGTGTTCCTCACAGTCTCCAAACGAGCTCCAGAGCTTCAGACCATCTTCATGTTCTCACCCTCAGAGGATTTACTTTAAAGCTGGATGGGAGAGCTGCGGTTTGGAAATAAGAGGCCCGTGTTTTCTTCTGACAGAAATAATCTAACAGTTCTCACATGTCATCGTTTAGAGCTCAGCAGGAACACGGGTGGCTTGTTAACACCGTGAAGCTCATACATGACAAACAAACATGAGGCGTGTCCACTGGTTGATGCCACTCCCTTCTTGTCCCCTCCCTCCATTGTTCTCTCCGGGCCGTGTCCTCTGTTTTAATATCAACTACTGTTTTTTCTCCTTCGTCAGCAGACCATGACCTCACATGGAAACACGGAGCAGCTGTGAAGTGTGAGTGTATAGAAGCTGTTTTACATGACTGCAGGGCGTGGATTTTAATCTCTGCTGCAGGCACAGACCCCGTGCACTCCTGTCGAGAACACCCTCTGCAAACATCTCAGAATGAAACCTCCGCTGTAGAGAAAGAGCTGATTTACTGTATTTATTTTACAGCGGAGCGATTTATGATTAATAACAGGAGCACACGGGGAGATGGAGCTGCAGCCAGGAGAAATACCTCAGAGTAAATGCTGCAGATCAGGTCAGATTGATTATTACTCCTCAGAGTTTTTTATAATCTTACCATTTAGTATCTGAAAATATGAACTGCAACCTAACTCGTATTTTTCTACCTTTTACCTCTGCCAAAGTTTCCAGGGCCAAACTTTTTTAATACATAACTTGATTCTTTTTTGTTTAAAGATGCCTATAAAGTACGACTCAATTGCTGTTGTCTCTGTTTTACTATTTCCTATCCTGCAGATAAAAAAAAAAAACAAGTACGTTTAGATATCATATTTTGCATAATTTTTTATTCATTTATACAAAATAACATTCACAATATTATGTTTACTTGAAAAACCATAATCCATTGCTTTATTCTATTATTTGAAATGACACTTTTAAGGCTCAGCTTAGCTGCACAGTCTCATCACTCTTCATGAATTTAGCTCAACAAAATTTTCAAAGAAAAGTTTTTTACGAGCAGCAATAAATCTTCCCACAAGTGACCGGATTTCAGAGTCAGAGTCAGACTTATGTAATTGATCCTTAAGGAGAACTTTTGCTCACTTCATAACTGTCCAAAGAAAAGGACCTAAAAACACTCAGTATGCTCCAGTGGAGTTTCGTCTTAAGAACAGCATGCCAGGCTTTTACTTTGAAAGGCACAAACAGGAAGTGTGTTTGAACTGGGTCTATCTTGTCTGTGACATGATATACCTTTCAAAGTAAAGGGTCAGTTTAATAATTCTGTGGAGAAACTCCCTATCTTCATACAAAATTATTTATTCTGAAGTTTAACCTGCAACAGTGAGCTGATGTTTATTGCTTTCCTGTTTTATTTTGAAACCTAACCTCAAAAATACACTTTGTTCAATATTTATTCAGAGATCTTTTTAACAAAAAAATTGGCGATCTTGAAGCACACCCATTCTATTTTACCTCTCCATCTATATTCTTATCACCTGGTGCCAAAACTACCAGTCATATAAAAATAAAAGTCTAAAAAAAGCATCAGAAAATATAACATTAGTTAGTTAATTACTATTTATAAATGATTAAATTATGCAATACTTTTGCATTTGCATTTCTTTTGTATGCTATGACCTTGGTCATGATTACTTTTAAACTCTGGTTTATTTTTGTGTTTCATAATAATATGATAATATTTTATGTTTCTTTTATTTTTGTTGTGCAGCATCGATGCAATCTAGTGCAAGAACTCCTTATCTTTTCTTTTTCTATGATTATGAAACCCTTCATTGTCTCTATCTAAACTCATGAGGATGACACACAGCCTTTTAATGTCATCTTCTGACCCTCAGATAATCTACGAGACAACATAAAAAACAACTTCTGACCCCTGAGGACTTTTCTTAAACTGGTCTGCAGAGGTGACGTCAATCAACCAGGTGATGTGGCATTAAAAACCTCTTCGTCACAATACTTCTCACAAACCCTCTCACGTCTCTGGTTTGAGATCTCCGTTGCTTAGATCCAGCAGGTCACACAGTGCTCCCATTGATCCACGTGAATTAGATTATTCAGTCCAGTTTGCTCGGCTAAGTAGCCTCTTAGTGAGTTAAACCCGCGATGCCTTCAGGTGTATATTAGGATGATTATGTGCACGTGAAATCCAGACTCAGACTGGTGACCTCGTGGCCATGACTCGACTTCCCTGCATGCTGCACGGTGAGGCAGACCCCATTCATCATGCAAAGGGGGCCTTTCATGGACCTGAAGCATCACAGAGGGCCTACGGTGGAGAGGGACAGACCGTGACTCAATCCCCACATGGGGCCGCACCGACCACCATTTCCTGGCTAATGACCCCAACATGTGGCGTGCTCTGATCCTGCGGGGTCTCTGTGCTCTGAGGAGCTGTTAGGGAGATGACTTTTTAAAGGGTGAACATGAGACTCATCCAGAAGATTCTCCTGGAGGACTAGAGGGTTCAGACATGGAAAACTGCTCACGTGGCCTGAAGTGTCTTATAACTCCTGTGGAATGGGACAAAGATCTAAGCATTAAGATAGTTAGCTAACACGAGTTATATAGTTTTTGAAAACAAATTTGACTTCACTTTAGCGCGATGGGCCAGCACCAGTTCCCAGCATCTCTGTGTAACAGATCCTCCGCTGTCCCTGAAGATGGGCACGAACTGACATTAATAGTTACTGGGCTGTTGATTCAAGTTCCCAAAAACCTGTCTTACCAAAGTCTAAATCTACCCAGTCTTTAGCTTACACTTTGGTTTATTTTTTGAGAGCCACATCAGGGTTGACCCCATCATCAATCCCACTTTTGAGTTTTACGGATGTGACGTTACGGCCCAGCAGGCAGGAGGACATTATTTCTTTGCAGACCAACGAAAAGCATCTCTCTGGATGAAATGATGGTGCTTATGAAACTGTTTCCCTAAACTGGAAGTTGGGTGGTTTGCATTAAAGTGAAGTATGTGTGGGAGAAGAGTCAGCATTTCCAAGTCCAGACCGTGGTTTTGGAGCCTCTCAGGAACACCAAGGAAGAGCTGGCAAAGGTTTTGGGAGAGAGGAACTTCAGGGTCCACAACCAAGCAGTGGATAAGTGGATGAAGATGTAAGAGTTAAAGTTTCAACGAACACAGATTTATTGCTTTTGCAGGTCGTAATTATTTCTGCCATACACTACATTTTAAATACAGTTTTTCAAGTTTTTGATTGCAAGCTGATGTTAAAACCCCCTTAAAATGCAAGGTTTAAGATATCTACCTAATATACACTTAACCAGACAGGATAAATATCTTACTTTAAGGAATAAAAGGCAAAACTAAGGCTTTGAATTACTTGTAATGAAATATCTGCTAAAATATCTGCCAATAAAACAAGGAAAGTTTGACTCAGTGAGGGTCTTAAATGAAGGTTTAATATCTGCTCAAGTTAAATTTGTCTTGTCTTATTGGCAGATTGTTTTACTTATCACAAGCAACTCAGGCCTTATTTCTAATTTTTATGTCTTCAAATAAGATCTTAATCCAGACATGTAAGAAACTGTGGATTAGAATAAGTGTAGTGAGATTTTTTTGTCTTGAAATTGGACAGGTACTCTCACTTACATAGATCTGAGTTTTGGCAGTGAACTTCTTCATTTAATTTCTCCCAAAGGAGGCTCTGTGTCGGGATCAAAACAGACTCGTCGAGCAGAGTGTTGAGATCTTTCTCAAGAAAATGAACAAGAAATATGTTCAATTTGTTGTCTCTTTTTGTCCAGAAACGTAAGATGGAACACAAAAAGTTTCCTTTGAAAGCTGTTATTGCTGTTGGTCAATACTTTTCCAGAACAATATTCAAAAGATAGTGTGTTTCAAAATCAGATGGTAAGAAAATCAGAGGTCCTTTACAGTTTCCAATCAATATATGAGTTTTAATTGGACCAAAGTCTTCACTGTTGATTAACCAACAGGTCTAATAGATATAACAGTTAAATGTCAGTTTTAACTGTGAACTCTGAGCAAAATAAACTTTAATTCAGTTGAGCAGCATGAAATACAGTTGAACGCTGTTGCCACTGATCTGCATCTCCAAACTCAGTGGGACAAAGAACATTCCTGCATCACATTAGTCCAGAGAGAAGCACAAAGGAGAAGAGTTTATCTAAGTACAGGAGCGATGCAGGGACCATGTGCAGCTGTTGTTCCTGGTATGTTGAGGACTGTAATAAAGTAAAAGCCTGAGAATCCAAGAAAGACGCTGTTGAACAATGATGCAGGAATTTTACTGATGAATGCGTCACAAGCATGATATTCAGAATCTTATTCATCTGTCTTTGGAAATCGTTTTATCCTTCCAGCTCTGCCTCATTTAAAAGTTTTACCATAGTTAAGGTAACATTTTCCAAAAATGATCATAAAGCATGGATCCATCCTGCCTTGGGTCAGCGGTTCAGGCTGCGGCTGCTGGTGTGAGGGTGTGGGGATACTGTCTTGGCACACTTTGGGCCCCCAACATCTCTGAGGGATGTTTCAGCACCTTGTTGAATCTATGACACCAAGAACTGAGGAGCTCTGAAGGTGAAAGGTGAACCCTAACCCTAATTAAGTGGCCTGACAGTATATGCTTTAGGTGCCACATAAGTCTGATGTGAAACTGTTCCAGATATCAGTCTATATCGATGCAGGGTCAGATCTCCTCTGCGTGGTCCTGCTCTCAGGAGTCTTGTTGTTGGTGATCCTGCAGCTCTGATTGGATAATGACTTGCAGACCTCCGTGTTTGGAGAGCTTGGGGAGTATTAACCTTGAACACACACTCCGAGCATTTCTACATCCAAATGCATATCAAAATAGACATCCCATGCCTTGTGAAAGGAAATAGCAGATATATGATGGATTCCAGATGAGGATGTGTTGGAGTGTGAGGAGATCCAGAGGCTGAGATCAGATCCAGGCCAGACGGCGGATGTTTCTCTTGGATTTTAATGAAACTGAAGTTTGATATTCATCTTTAATAAGAGTGTAAATGTGTTTGGCCTCTCAGCTTGTTGAATCAGCAGATAATAATAACCAAAGAGGAAATGTCCCCTTACTCACGGCTGATTGGATAATCACCGGCTGTGTGGATGTTTTGTTGTTTTTCAGCTTGTTAAAATGCTTGTCTTATCTAATATTTGTGTATAAACACACACACAGTTATTTGGATCCTCTCCGTGTTTAAGCATCATTATGCAGCTCCAAAAACTGGAATAATTTAGGATGGGCTGCCAAGAGGGGGCCGAGACACAACACCACAAATCCAAATACCTACAGTCCTCATCAGCCACGATGGCAGACTATTTGACATGTTAGAACAAAAACTAATATTTACAGCAAATATCTACCAGCAACAACATTACAAGAATTAAACAGCGATTTCACAAGGTGCTGTTCCTGAACAAAGAAACCAGCCAACACACAATGTGGTCATCTTTTGTTTCCTCCTTAAGATGTCCGTGCACAAGCAAGATCTGACGAGGTACCATGATGTTCAAACACTTAATGTTTGGTGAGCATCTTTCTCTTTGGGGCTAAAGAATAATCCCTGAAATACAGGGGGCAGCAGGTTTTTGTCTGTCAAAGAGCTCATCATTGTTCAAAAAACCTTCTACTTTTCATATACAGTAGACAGTCCACCTGATCCACCTCCATTCTCACTCTGTCTGAAGCTTATGGAGCTCCTGTCTCTTTGAGGTCCTCTCCCACGTAGGCCCAGCTCTTGCTCTGCTCTGCTCTGCTCTGCTCTGCGCCATGTTGTCAACAACTTTGCATTCTGTCTGGGGTCCAGGAGCTGGGTTAGATGGTGTGAGGTGCTTTGTCTAAATACAAGTGGTGCACAACATCTTTCGGGTGCTAATTTCCAGCATAAAGCAAGGCCCAGAGCACAAAGAGGATGGTTATATACCTGCTTATGTGTAGGTGTGTTCATTTCTCTCATTTTAAACCTTGTCATTAACTCTGGCACTGCTCTGCTGTCTTTACCCCTCTGCAGCATGTTGTTAGGGCTGTGGATGATGAAAAATTTGGTGCAATAATTCAATAATTCAGTGAAATAACTTCTGTGCAATAATACAATGCAATAATAATATTCAGCAGTAATTTTCAGAAAATTCAGTGCAATAATCAAAATATATTTTGAAAATAACTTCAGCAATAATTCAGTGCATTGCAGTTGTATTCTTAATCCTGTTCGAAGCACTCCAGCACTTTACTCTGTTTTTCTCTGTTTACTGGTTTGGTTTTATACTCATCACTTTTATATGTTTACTGTCTGAGCTCCAAAACAATAAGGCAAGATTTGCCTCTCAATGAAAATTAGCCACTTCCAGGGACAGAGGGAGTCTTCAATCTCAAGCACTGTTATTATGGGGTCAAGGCTGAAAATCAGGGAACTGCTGCTCCAGGGAACAAAGTGAAACACCTGCTTGTTTCTGTCCATGCCACTCGGCCCCCCTGGAGCAGGTTTTCTCCAGATATAACGGCCTAAACTGCTCCCATAAAATCGTCAGGGTATGTAAAGTAAGCACAGTCATACAGAAAGTGACGGATCTCTGGATCAATCAACTGACTGCAGTGCATCCAGCTCGATATTTCAGGATCAGATGGGTACGTTTTGGACCCTGACTGATTAGTTTTTGAGTGTGCTTCCTCACTGTTACTGTAGAAATGTAAAACATCCTGAACCAAACTGAACTGAAATCATTTGTAGAAATGCAGCTGCAGTGATTGACCCTTTATCAAGCCCTTCCCCCTGAGGTAAATCGAACTTAGCCTGTCAGAATCTCTTGTCATTTACTCCTCATTTGAGGAGTAAATGACATTATTCAGATATCTAGCATTATTGATTCAGAGCACTTCAAAATCAGGTATTTGAGGACCATTTTGACTCACTTCAAATATTAAAAAAATCAGAAAAAATCAAAATAAAACTATGATCTACAAAGTCCAACAGAGTGTTGTTGGGTACATCTCCAGGTACCTCTGTGCTGAGTTTCAGACAATTTGACCTGAGCATTATCTTTTATTTTTATTTAACCTTTATTTAACCAGATAAGTCCCGTTGAGATCAGCAGATCTCTTTTCCAAGGGAGACCTGACCAAGAATGGCAGCAAAATAATAAAAATACAGAACAAGACAGCAGTTTGATTTATTCCCTCAGTGCAGTGCCTCTAAAGCTCTTGTTGCGTAATAACATTTTCTCAGAGCTCTCACTGAGCGGCAGGTCAGAGTTACATCAGGAAGCCCTGAAACCGTCTTAAATTTAATAAGAGTGACTTAACGGCTTCATTAGTTTTGGTCTTTCCTGCAAATTAAGTTGTTAAGACAAAGTAATCTGTCTAAAACGTGCCTGATTGTTTGTGTTGATTTATAACATCCTGATTATGTAACATGAAAATAAACTGAAGAGTCTTTAGAGGCGGAAAGGAGGCAAAAGCAATATAAAATATAATGATTTGATTATTTAGTTTCATTTTGCACTTTAAAATTGTTTGACCAATTTAACCTTGATATTTTGTCTGACTTTTTAAAATTTTCACTTTATAAAAATGTGGTTTTATTTCAACTTTGTGCTTGAAATTTAGACTTTTTTCCCCGAAATTGCATCACAACATAATTCATACCACATTTAAGTCTTTTTTTTTTTTTTTTTGGTCTTTTACCTCTTTATTTATAGCAGAGAGAATGGGATAGAGTTGTAAGGGTGAATGAGAGCAGAGGAACATGTGCAGATAAAAGGCCAATCTCTGGAATAAATCGTGGGCCACCTGCACACGCCACGAGCCTTAATATGTGCTGTGTGCGCAGATGTAACCCACTCAGCTACCAGCACCCCTTCATTCTTGGTATTTTAACATAATTGACAAGCCTTTTCTCATTTTTTATGCTATATTAAATGCACCTCCCAGACTGGTTTTATCTTCTGTTTCTCACTTTCACTCCTGGCAATCAGAGCAAAAAATATCAAACAGAACTCACTCTGTTGCAGGCATGCATCACCAGCGATCATGAACTATAAAACACAGGCTGATTAGGCAGTTGTTGTAACACCAGGACCCTTTTTTTTCATTTTTTTAAGCTAAAAAACCTGTGGAAAACCTTCAAAGAAACTCTTTTGGCGTTGCTCTTTGCTCTTTCTTACATAAAGAGATGTTGTCCACTTGCATGGTTGCTTGGTGGTGCAGACGGTCAGTGTTCCTGCCTCACAGCTTCTTCAGCTCCCAGAGTTGATCAGGGCCTCTCTGTGTGGAGTTACATGTTCTCCCCGTGCGTATGTGTTTCCTCCAGGTTCTCCAGTTTCCTCCCGCATGCTCGTCAGGTTAACTGGTGACTGTAAGTCCCTCTAGGCGAATGTGTGTGTACATCTTTATGTTTATATTTTAATAAATCTCAGATATTCCAGCATAAAGTCAGCACTGATACCCTCCTCTGCAGCCTTTAGCTGACTGACAGCTTTAAAGAACTCAGTGCTCTCTCCCTTTATTATGTTTCATGAATATTTATGCCCACATGTTTTCAGACTGTCTGGTAGATCAACACTCTGAGGTGTGTGCCCTGTTTTTACACACTGTACCGCCCAGAGTCAGTAAAAATCAAACCTGAATAAGTAACATTATTTTGGACTGAACAGAGGTGACGCTGGTCTGTGTGTGAAGGCCCGTGGTGGTACAGTCTGTCACCGGTCAGCGGTGGTGTTTGAACAGTGAATTCCACAGTCAGGCTGTAGAAAAACATTCCCCTCATGAGCTGCACGGCTACAAGAGACCAAGAGACCCATCAGCTAATGGTCCAGACCTGTACACACCCAAACACACACCCAAACATCACCTGCAGACTCACATGGGCTCACTGTTTCTGCACTGTCACCTATGACTTTACTAAATCTACAAAATGATCTGACTAACATGAGCTTTAAATCAGAAAAAGCAGTTAATATGGCATTAAATAGGCCTGTAAATACCACAAAAATAACAAGAAAATAGATATTAAGTTTTGCTATTAGTACTAAAATGATTTAGTGTAAACATGATTGTCCAACTAAAATCACAAATACATAAATCTGGGTGGGGGCATGCATTCAGGCGCTGTTGCACTTGTGTGGTAGTTCACTTAACTCATACCTGTAAAGTTTTGGATTTGAAAATGAGGGAAATTTTCTGGCGCCCGCTGCGAGCCATCCCACCCCCCCAACCAAACTCCAGTATCCTTTACATTTTAAGACAGGTGTACAAGAAATGTAGAATTAACCCCCGCCAACAGCTTACTAACTACAATTAGGTGATCAGAATCTGACATTTGTTGGCATTGAAATGCTGTGAACATTCCTACATTATAATTTGCCTAAATGAAAAAAACAAAACAAAGGTTATATGAAACACATTTATTTATTTTACATGTTTTTAGTTTATATACAAGTCAGCACTTTACATATTTGCTGTTTATTTCAAGTTGCTTATCTTTAAGTTAAACATTTACATTTTGTTTTCATTACATACTTTTTTTTGAGATATTTACATGACTTCTTTGTTTTTTTTGGCAAGAATGCCTTCTCTTTTTTTTTTTTCAAATTTTTTATTGAAGTTTCAAATCAAACACATAAAACAACAGAAAGACAAGAACAACACAAAACACAAGACAGACAATCCCACCCCCACCTCCCTTCAAGCAGCTAAGATGTATTGTTCAGACAGGTTTAAGACAATGTGAAGATGTGACCACCTCAAGATCATTTCAGAAAATATTAAGTCAGTCACACAGGTGCACACATACTGAAAAAGACAGAATACATGAATACATTAGAAATACTTTTCAAAGAAATCCTAGAGTCCTTTTTGCACACACAAGAGGTCCTTAATTTTCTCTATATAAGAACACCAAGAGGCGATAGTGGCTTGCTTGGCATTGTTCATCCTTGTGACTGACAGTTCAATATGAGTAATGTCTAATAAAGAGTTTAACCAGTGCGACCGAGAAAGAGTTTGAGGTGGTTGCCAGCAGAGTGCTAGCATCTTTTTGGCAGCTGTCACACCAGCAAATAAAACAGACTTATGACAAGTTGATATAGTTAAAGCAGAAGTATCATTCAGTAAAAACAATTTAGGACAATAAGGAATTTCAACATTAAGAAGTTCTGATAATGTAATTGATATCATTTTCCAAAAAATAACAACTCCCAGACAATGCCAATACATATGCATGAAGGATCCAATATCATGATTTGGGCAGAGCTTGCAGTTCAGGGAGGATAAGAGTTTCATTAAATAAAGCTTTCTCAGTGTAAAATACATCCTATGTAGAAATCTAAATGTATTAGTTTATGGTTAGGATTTTTAGAAGTGTTATCTGAATTCTCCCAGATAGTTGTCCAACACATATCCTCCACAGAAATGCCAAAGTCTCTGCTCCAGGTTTGATTAATGATTAGAGGTTGCAGACAGAATTTAGATGGACATAGATTTTTTATGATAACCCTCTAGTCTGACCTCTGGCGTCTAATAAAGAAAGGAATGGATGAGTTAGTAAATTTTTACCCCAGGGAACACCATAAGAGCGCATAGCTAATCTGAGTCTAAGATACAGGAAAAAAGAGCTCCTAGGAACATTATATATAAAACAAATATCCTCAAAAGATCTCATCCCATTTTCTTCCCAAACATCAGCTATAACGTTTACATTCTTAACAGCCCATTGAGGGAACCGAAAAGGAGCCCCGCCTGTGCTAAGGTCAAAGTTATTAAAAAGAGGACTATGAGTGTGCCATTTAACAGAATCTGACAATATTTCTCTGCCCATGTTGACAGTAAAAAAGAAATAACTGACCCAAGCTGACTTTTAGCACTCTAGTGGAAAGACCAGAAAAAATAAGGTCTTGTAATCTATGTGGGAGGGCTAAATTTTCTTCAATTGGTGTCCACGGGATCTGCATAAGTGGATCCAGCCATACAGATACAGGGCGTAATACAAAAGACCAAAAGTATAATTTGAATTTGGAATATTTCAACCACCATTTTTCTTGCTCCTTTGTAATGTAGACAACTTGAGGCGCGCTCTTTTACCACCCCACACAAAATCTGAAACAAGCTTACTCAAGTTACCCCAATAATTTTCAGGAGGTGGAAGAGGAATCATGCTAGAAATAGAAGTAAAGTTTATTCTTGGAAGATCATCCATTTTAATTATGGATATTCTAGCTGACATTGAAATAGGTAATTTTGTCCACCTTTCCATCTCTTCCTCAACACGTTTAAATACATCTTGAAAGTTCTTGGTGGAGATGGATAATAGAGTGGGATGAATGTCAATACCTAAATATTTAAAGGAATGAACCACCGGGATAGAAACTGAAAGTGAAGAAGATTTAAAAGAGGAATTTAGAGGCATTAGCTGAGACTTGGTCCAATTGATCTTATTGCCACATAGGGCACTAAACTGAGCAAATGTCTCCAAAATGTGAGGAACAGCAAATAGGGTGTTTTTGACATACAATAAAATATCATCAGCAAATAGAGATATGTGATGGCTTGTGTTGCAAAAGGTAATAGGTTCAATCATTGAATGTTGTCTAATGCTCTGAGCCAGAGGTTCAAGTGAGAGAACAAAAAGGAGTGGAGAAAGAGGACAACCTTGGCGTGAGCCTCTACAAATAGGGAATGAAGTGGACAAAATATTATTGACTGTAACTACAGTCGTAGGGTTTAAATAGAGGACCTTAAACATTCCAATGAGACCAAAACCAAACCTACCAAGGACCTCCCACAAGTACTGCCACTCGAGTCGATCAAAAGCTTTCTCGGCATCGAGGGACAGCACTGTGCAGGGGTCCCTGATATCTTTGGAAAAATGTATCACATGCAATAACCTACGTATATTGTCTCCAGCTAGGCGGGATTTCACAAAACCAGTCTGGTCCTGGTGTACTAGCTTGTTTAAGTGAGGCTCAATTCTTGACGCTAAAACTTTGGCAAATCCCTTCACCTCAGCACACAAAATACTCAAAGGCCTATAATTATTACAGAATAGAGGGTCTTTCTTAGGTTTAGGAAGAACAGCAAGCAAAGCCATATTAACAACATCAAGAAAAGAGCCATTTTCAATTGAGGCCAAAATCATATCTAACATATACTGTCCAAAATCTTCCCAAAATGTAGCGTAAGGCAGGAATGCCTTCTCCTTCGCCGCATCCATGCATCTCTCTCCTTTGTTTTTCTAGGTTTGTTTTTTTGTTTTGTTTGTTTGGCTTTTTCTTCTTCTTTGGTTTTACGGCAGTTGGCATCCATCACTTTGGTGCATTACCACCCCATTCCCACGAGGCTAGTGACAGAGTTCAGTTTGGAGAGGCAGAGGAATGATTTTTTTATTATTATATTATAATACAGGAAATTTAGGGGAAAATACTAATACAGGAGGACGGTGGAAAGAAGGGTAAAACCCTTGACAGCTATGACTTAACCATCACTCAGGGGGTCAAGGGTTCGAGCCCAGCTCTGGCTGTCACATTCAATGTGTCCTTTAGCAAAACACTTAACCCTAAGTTGCTCCCACAGCTTGTAAATGGGTATGAACGAGTGGGAATGTGTTAGATGATGCAGAACTTACTTAGAAGCTCTAACCATCAGTGAGTGAATGTGTAGATGTGATCTGCAGTATAGAAGCACTTTGAGTCATCAGAAAGACCGGAAAAGCGAATCACGAGCTCAAGTTCATTTACCAATCACCTTCCAGTGAAGCCAATTCAGTGTTATCCCTCCAGCCAGCTGCCTGTCAAATTCCAGCCAGATACCATGTATGCATTTGTAGGGTGCCTCCATAAGATGGCTCTTCCCTCACAAGATCACATAGCCTTAACCTTTTCCTTGGTAATTAAAGTAGCTGCCAAGTCAACAGACAGGCAGACCCTGTTATGGATCAATAACAGACCGGCCAAGACCAGGTCAGGGTGAGTGAGGATCTGTAGTCGCCACACAAAACCTGAAATGACTTGACTGCCAATCTTTAGACATGAAAGTGAACTTTGTCAAATCAAGTTCTCACTTGTTTCCTACCCTTCATCATACGCTCAAAGACAAAGATCCAGATACTCTCAGCTGGGCTGTTTGCTGATAAATTCCTGTTTTGTAGAATTTCTCCCAATAGTTGTCAGCAAAAAGTGTAGATATGAACACCTGAGACTGGCCTAGACCCACTGTTAGGGTTCTTTACACTGATGGTCTCTTTTTAAAGAAAAGCTTTGCTTTATTAGCCTTGCAGAACGTAGCTCAAAGATTTTACTCAGCCCTGCTGGTGCCTCCTCATCATAACTTTAGTCTGAACTTTGGGAATCATGGACTATGGCCATGTTTATAACAACTTCTTCAGCTAAATGTGATTCTACAGAGAAAGACTGTATAAGGTTAGCAGCAGAAACAATTTAAGGTAGGCTACGAAGAAAATGCTGAAAATGTCTGTCAGCAATAAAACAAGGATAAGACTTAGACTCAAACTTTCTGAGCTCCTTTATCCATAAAATTTGAAGCACTGAGTAACTGATCAAGCTGCTGTCTCTAAAGAGAAGAGAGTCAAAACAGGCTTGAAAGCAAATTTTTCAACTTAGGTGAACTTTTACTCTTTAACCACTGAGACAGAGGCTTGTGTTAAATATACGGCCTTTGGCGAGATTGTGTTTTTGTCAGAGAAGCTGTCTGCCAGACATCTTTAAAAACTTGTCAAAGTTCATCGATTCATGAATGTTCTTCACTTACAAGAGAACTTTAAATCCTTCATGATGTCTGGCTGAGAAGATTCAGTCTTCGGCTAATGAAATTCTGGTGCACCCTCGGTGTCACGCAGAGATAAAACGCCTGAGCTCTCTCCCCCGTCTGCCCAGTATCTCCAGTTAACATGGCTCCATGAAGGCTGCCTCCCCGCTGTAACATGGCGGCGCACAGCGGGCTGCTCTCAGGTCAGCTTTCACGTCTTTGAAGGCTGAAAAATGAGGTGAAACACATACAGCTGTGGTTATCTCAGGTATGTCCGTCTCGCCCTTCTGTGTGCTCACAGGGTAAAAATAGCTGCTGCATTGAGTCAGGATGTCGGACATTTGGAGGAGAACAAGAGTTAGGTGGTCTGTTTTCAGCAGGACACCCCCTCCAGGTCGACTTGTTAAATTTATTTAAAGGATATGAAGAGGGTATTAACTTCCTGTCTGCAGCTCAGTGTCCTCGGGCTTCGGTAAATCTGGTGGTCAAGTTTACTTTGGGAGGGTGCTGAGAAAGTTTGTGCTCTGAGTGAGCAACCCTGGAGACCTTCGGCATCTCCTCTGGGCTCAGACGGCATCTCCCGGTGCAAAATGTCCCCGCGGCAAAAAGCTGTCAAGCATGGGCACCAATACATGTCTGCTTTTTGGAGGAGACTGAATAGAAGCTTAGCGCCGGGATGAAAGTCTTATAAAAGAGCAGACAGGCATGAAGACACACAGTGTAGTGCTCTGTGGATGTGTCAGGTAGAGCTGGAAAACACAGACGAAAATGTCTTTCATTGATTGTCTTAATTTGCCCACTTATCGACTTAAAAACAATCAATATCAATGTGCATGGCCTCATTTACACAACAACGTTGTCACTAGAAACAGAAAGGTTTTTCTTTTGTGTTTTCAAAAGCACTCCGCCTCCACACGGATCCGCTGAAAACACTGTAGCGTGCATGTCAGGCCAGTAGTTGGTGATGTAGGTTTTTGTAGTGAAACAGCGGTGTTACAACATGTGTACGGTTTCCAGTGAAAATGAGACAACAAACAGTCTGGACGACAAATCTGTCTGGATATTTTTGTCTGGATAACAAACCGAGCACGGTGAGCAGCACACATGTTTCTTGGTAGATGGCCAAAGCTGTTGTTGTTGTTGTTGTTGTTGTTAAAAAGTTTGCGGATTCAGGCACTCCGGGCACCGTTCTCGTGTAAACGCAAGGCACAAACACAACAAAAACTCTCAGTTTTCGGCCATTGTCTTGTAAACAGGGCCTAAGACTACAGGTACTGATGTTACCTCACAGGAGGTGGTGGGATTGGCATTGACCCCCTGGTTTCTGTGTCAGCCCTGTGATTGGTTGGCAAACAGTCAAGGGCGTCATGTCAGCTGAGATCGACTCCAGCCCCTGCAATCGTAAAGGGGACCCATGTCTTAGTTTTTATCTCATTTGAAAGTATGATGGTAAATCCAAAAAATTGGATCTGGTTGCCCTCTTCCTGTCACACAGGCTTGTAAACACACCTGAGCAAACACAAACTTTTCTGCTCAAACAAACTTTTAAAGACATCAGCCGTCCAAACTGGATGTTCAGCCAAAGAGGCAGCAGCATGGATCCTGTTAAAAAGGTTTTATTAGCTGAGACTCGAGCACTCTGGGGCTGGGTGCTTAATAATACATCCTTTCTCTCTTGGTAAGCCCTAGTGATGAGTCAGAGTTTAATGAAAAGACTCCACACTTCATGAAATCATCCTGATAAACCACAAAAACAAATCATCAAGTCCTCAACTCTCTGACTCTCATTTCAAGAAAGAAAAGATCTCATAAAGAAGACGCCTGCTGATGTGTTCACTTTATGTTTGTGATGATTTAAGCTGTTTTAATATTGAAGAAAGGAACTTTTAACGAATGAAAAGGCCTCTTAACATTCCTCCATCAGTGACTTCAAAGTTACATAAGGTAAATATTCGAGATCAACACTTTTTCTCAGTCTAAACATTAAACCATGCAGGGGAGAGAAATATTCAGAAATGTTTGTCTGCTTCATGGCTGTTAAGTTGACCAGTATGTTTGTGTTGTTTTCCAAGAACTTGCAAACTTCATGTCCAAATATTTAGACAATGATCACATGCAAGACTTAAACATAAGGATCATATCTCCAAAACATCCTGTGGAGCCAAAGTACTTATCGCATCCAGGACAAGCCTGCAGAGATGCTGCACTGAAGCTAAAATTCAACTTTTTATACAAAGTTTTTGTAGACTTGGGTTTGGATTCTTCACACAACCATCTCCAGGGTTCACAGAGCATGGTCCTAAAAAGAGAAAATAAGAGAATGGCAAGAGTGGTTTGGGTTGACAGAAAGGCAACAGGAACTCAAATACCTACAACCAAGCACATGCAGATGGGCTAAAGCAGCAGAAGACCACACCTGGTGCCACTCTTGTCAGCTCAGAACAGGTGCTGGTCCTCTGAGTTCCTGCTGCTCAATGGATATTTTCTCTTTTTCAGTCCATTAGACATGGTTATGAGTGAAAATCCCTGAAGTTTCTGAGGGACCAACAACCATACCACGTTCAGTCTGTTAAATCCCTTTTCTTCTCCATTTTGATGCTGTCTTTGACCTTCAGCAAGTTATCTTGACCATGTCTCTGTGCTTAAATGCATCAAGTTGCTGCCACGTGATTGGCTGATTAGCTATTTAAATTAACAAGCAGTTGAACCAAGTGAGAGTGTTAAATTGAGGATGCATCATCAATCCTTTTCGTTCTCTGCACCGGGCTTTCAGCCAGGCCCTCAGACAGGCCCTTCAACACTGCAAAAACTCAGATCTAGATGAGAGTATTTGTCCAATTTCAAGACAAAAACATCTCACTAGACTTATTCTAATCCACTGAAAACTAAAAATAAGGCCTGAGTTACTTGTAATAAGTAAAATAATCTGCCAATAAGACAAGACTATTTTAATTTGAGCAGATATTAAACCTTCATTTAAGACCCTCACTGAGTTTCCTTGTGTCATTGGCAGATATTTTCTCTTCATCCCAAGCAGTTCAATGCCTTATTTTTGCCTTTTATTCCTTAAAGTAAGATATTTATCTGGACTGGTTAAGTGACTGTGGATTAGAATAAGTGTTTTGGATACACAAACACACTTGCCTAGATCTGAGTTTCTGCAGTGAAGCCATCACATCAAGGCCCTTAAACGTGCACAGGTCTGCTGCGAAACCTTAGCCAGATGTTAAACAATAAAGGATTTCTTGTTCACTGAATTCAGTATCACAGCTCTCTGCTGTACTGCATCACGTTTCCCGGTCACATCGGGCTGGACCCCTCCCCGATGTTTGAGCCCTGTTGATGTCTAAGTGATATTTTCACACGGTCATTGTGTGTAATTGTGTGTGAAAGCCGTGCTGTCAGCTTTGCAGTGTCTCTGTGCTCTTTGGACGTGTCACTGTAGCTTCTGTCCCTGTGAAATGAAAACATTAGTCCGACACAGACAGTCTGCCTCTGCGCTCCACAATCAGACGGCTGAATCAAAGAAGCCGTGGGGCCTTCAAAGCTGCCGGGACACTTTGGACAGCTTAGCCTGGCTCGAGTTTAGAGCGGCTGAGCGGCTCTTTGTGCAGAATTTGAAGCTCCGCTCTGGAGTCTGTAGTGTCAGCGCCATTGTATAATTACAGACAGTTTATTTTCTGTGAAGGCTGAAATCTGCTTTTTGTTCAAATGAGAGACATGAGCAACATTCCGGATCATTCTGAGCCTGAAGACGAGCAAAAACAGATGATTATTCATTATTCATATATCTGGCATGAGGATCTGATGCTGCTCTGTTTCAGAACTTGTCAGAGATTAGCAGCAGCAGCTGCATCGAATGAAACCTCTCAGACTCTGGAGACCCAGAGGAGAAGATCAAACCTCAAATGTTAGAGCACATGTTTCATATCTGAATTCTGGCCAGCTTACAAAGTTCATCTGTAAAAGTAGAGCCCTTCCTGTCCATTTGTTTTTGTTTTGGATGTTAAATTCAAAGTCTTCATGGAAATAAAACTCTCCACCGTGACATTCTGATGTTTATTAAATCATGTAAAAGTTTCTGCAGGTCTTATGTTGAAGCCCCTCTACTTCATTCAAACTTGATTATTTTCAGCAAACTATATATAATATGTATTATAAACTACGGTTTCATCCTTGGAACTTTTACATAAATGGCTTCATATTCATGTCATATTTTTCCAGCTTGCGAAATGCCCTCTGTGTTTTGTTTAATGTGTTTGTTTTGGTAAAGTTTTGCACCAAAACTGTGTCAAACAGAAACAGAAGTTTTGGACGTGCAAGTATTAATTTAAAAACATCTAAATCCCTAAAATCAGGGTCATGGATCGTTTCTTTAAATCATTTCCAAGCTTTATAACATTTTTCATTTCTCTCTCATCTCATGGTTTCTGTCCAGGGACATCTGCGCCTGACTCAAATCTTGGTGGAGGAGAACGCCAGCTCCACAGCTGGTTTGGCGAACAAGTGCCACGAGGGCCGTTTGGTAAAAGGACTGACAGATTGAGGAGAGGCGGAGGAGGACTGGCTGAGTCGGCTGTTTTCTGCTCCGTAAACCGCACAGATGGCCACGAAGGCTCGCTGAGACTGATACAACATGGACACTTAGAGAAGATTTAAGTCTGTGAGCAGTTAGGAGCTCAGATTATTGTGCTGGTCCATATTATTAGTTTCAGAACCAGGATTTTACCACTCTGATAGATTAAACTTGGAAGCATTTGTAGAGGAACTTTGAGGCAATGTCAAAAATCATGAGACAATGATAAAGTCTCAACATGATGTGGATTTGACTCATCTTTGAACCACATTTGTCTGATGGACTTCCTCTGCAACCACACTTGATTATTTTCCTGAAATGAAGGTTAATGAAGTTGATTCTAGCCTTTAGTAGCCGTGTTGGCTCACTTGTGAAGTGTCATGCTCCAGTAAGGATGGATTCACACTGGGTGAACTGTAGTTTTTATTTCACTCAGCATGTTATCAAGTCAGAGCTTTCAGCCTGCCAGCCACTTCTCATGCCTGTCTCCTGGGCCCAAAACCTCAAAAAGAAGAGGTTTGCTTTTTTTTTTTTTTTTTCAAACTCTTGACCAAAAGAGACAGGAAAATTAAAAATACAGAGCAATATTTACCTTAATCCAGCAGATATGTACGTCTATAGCAGATATATGTCACAGGGGAGATACAAACCATCCAGTTACTTCCTGTCTGTGCCTCTTAAAGTTACAACTCAGTTCGTCTCCTCTGTGGAGGAACTCTCCTTGGTTGTTCAGAATGCTTTCAAGCTCATGATTTGGTAAATCAAGTCACTTACAGAAAGATTTATTGTGGTTCTTCCTAAACTTTACAGAATCTCATTATTGGAGTGGGAGAAACAGAGCTGTGACAGCAGGGGGATGCAGCCACAACGTAACCTATACAGCTGGTATGAAAGCCATAGTATCTCAAGCTGGAGCTGGCATGAGTGTCAAAGAAACATGCAGACATGCTCATGCATGCATACTTTCATGTAAATATATATATATAACCATGTCAGCATACATGTACACAAGCCTGAGAAACAGCAGCCTGTTGAAGCAGGTAGCTTAGGCTCCATCTTTAGTTCCAAACCCTGAATTAAACCCTATGTTGAAACTAGTTAACTTGTATCTCGGTCATCCTTACTAGTAGAGCATATTGTTCAAATCAAGGTAAATATTGTGCAGATAAAAAATTTAATTTCATTTGAGTGCTCAATTATCCACTTTTTTAGTTTTGCAGTGTTGCCTTTCATACAGGATCATTCTTGGTTACTGCACTGTAACTGTAAATTATGTCAAATCATTATCAATAAGGGTTAAGTGAAGCTCACATCCTTAAACTACAGCTTGAGCAAAATAAAATTGGTGATAAGAAGTGAAATCATCAATAATGTGATAATTCAACAGCATTATTGTTGCTGCAAAGGTGACATTTCCTCCACTGACAGAAAACAAGAGAGCAAACAAGAATGTCATCATAAATTCAATCTATTTGCATCTGAACTGCACCGACTTTATTTTCTGTTTTCTCTCCATTACACTACACACTCTATTGTATATCACACTCTGCTATATTTGCACTAAAGCTCAATTCCTGTGACTTGAATATTTCAAACTGCCTCATTTGTACAAACACATTCTTTCACAAATTAAGTAAGTACTATTTATTCTGTTCTTAGCGTCCTGTGCCAGGTGCAAAGGAACAGGATAAAATCTCTACCTTACAGTCAATAAACAGGAAGATTGATCTTGCAAAGCTTCAAGCATAACAGACTGAGCATGGTCTGCAGACGTTCTGCCCAATCTGTGAAAGAGGCAGGAACTAGATAAAAAGGAAATTCTGTAGGTGTCAATAACGGCAGCAGGTACAAAAATTAGCAGGTTTGATCAAATTGCTGAAACTAGATCTAAAATATAATGTTTCCTGGAGCTATCACCTGGCCCCTGCATGGAGAGGTAAAGCTCACAGCCCGAGAACAGTTATGCCTCCTGCCTCGGCTGCTGCCACGGTGGAGGCATAAAAACACTGTAACTTTGTCAGTGGGAGTCGACAGTCTCCTGAGAGGTGGTGAAATACTGTCAGTTGTTGTCTTAAACTTGACAATATGGCGTTATGTTTCTCCAGATTTCCATCCTTCTGCTGCATTCGAAGTCAACAGTCAATCAATTTAACTGGAAATTCATTTAAGGGTTTTGTTAAGTCCTGAAACAGCAGAATAATCTTTTTACAGTGCAGCCCTCTTTATCCGTGCAGAAGAGAAGGGCCGCAGAGTATCTTCATTTTTGCAGAGCACCTTTGTCTCCTTAGACTGTATTCTCTAAAGTTTGCAATCAGAATCCTAACTCTGGTGCATATAGCAGCACGTGCCTTTAGATTTAACCACAGGTTTTGCAACACCTAGACTTAAAAAACCCAAGCTATATATTTACCTGTCCAGAGTCAACAGGATCTGAACTTTTTGAGTAAAACCTACAAAAACAACCTGGACATGGACCCACCACATTCACACATGTCCTGTATGTATTTAAATCAAACCCACAGCTAAACATACTTCAAGGCTCCCTCTCTCTGTTGTGAGTTCAAACAGGTCAAAGTCCAGAAAGTTCTCAGTAGTTTTCCTACAATATTCACGTTTCAAAGTCACTGAGCAGTTTGGATGTTTTTTTATGTTTCATAGAAAAGGCATCCAACCTAAAAACTTTAACTCTGTGTAGAAATAAATGTCTGCTGCTTCAATTCATTCTTATAAATTTAATTTTGCCATTGAAATTAAAAAAAGAATGAACAGAATATGAAATTAGCATATCCTTTTCTGGAGATTTCCCTTGCGTAGCGACATCTTGCATCCTCCTGTGTGCTGACCAGACATTAAGAAGCTGAGTTAGGCCATATCCAGCACGTTTATTTGAGAAAAAACTCTTGGACTCCTCTTGCTTTACATACAAAACTTAACCAAAACAAATAAAGCAAACCAGCTCCATGAAGTCTGAAAGACTCCAGATTTCAAGTTCTTGCTTGAAAAACATTGGTGAAATCCCCACATCATACAAGATAATTCGCCTGATTTTCTGCTTGATTCCCCCCTCCAGATCAAAGTCAGCAAATGCAAGACCATCTGATGATTTTTTTTTTAATATATTTGCACCATTTTATCTTAACAATGTGTTGTGTTAGGGGTGTCCAGTCCATACTGGCTTCATGGCTTTTGTAAGACTTGATGAAAAGAAAGTCTTAAAGATTTCAGCACTGTCAAAGTCTTCAACTATGAATTACTTCAAATACATGCAGGACATGTGGCATTGTAGCTTAGTGGGTCAAAGCGCCTGTCTTGTAAACAGGAGATCCTGGGTCCAAATCCCAGCAGTACCTGCCATGTCTTCTTGAAGAAAGTTAAAATACCTCTGAACTTACCTTGTAAAATATCAAATGATCACACAACCTTCTTCCAGTCAAAATAGTTGTCCAAGGTATCTCAGGCACAATTCAGAAGTCTATCACACCCTGAAAATTCAAGATACACACCATATGATGATGTTTGAACTTTGGGTCTTTTTCTTTGCCATGGACCCTGAACATTTTTGTGTGAAAAGTCTTCAACAATCCATTTTCTATAATCCTGATGTCTTGTGAGTGCAACCCTTAGGCCTTAAAACTTTATCTAAAGGAAAACAAGCATTGGCACTTTCAACTACGTGAGCTACGCAAGACTTGATAGCAAGACATTTCAAGGGACTATCTGAATGTAATGATTATTGGGCTCTGTCCATTGTTATGTCGGGAGATTGCTATGCATAATGTGGCACTGTGGCTTAGTTGGTTAAAGCACCTGTCTTGTAATCAGGAGACCCTGGGTTCGAGTCCTGGCAGTGCCTGCTGTATAATGCAAAAGGCTCAAAACAAAAGCTCTATGTGGCTATATGTTGGGGTTACTTGGCATAAGGGACATATGTTCAACAAGTATATCACTAAGTTTGCTGCTGAACAATTCCAAGAATCCTTCAAAAATTATGTGAACCTCCTCTCTTCTGTCACGGACCCCTCATTTACTGACCCATATGCATGTTTACTTTTTTGATACCCCAACAGACATGGACTTGCCCTCTAAGTATATGATGTAAGACCAACCCAGAGACCAAAGAAGGCTTTGGGAGCTGCAAACAATCTTACTAATTTTTGTAAGGCCAGACGGGAATGACCGAAAATGTTGGCACTGTTGAAGGCCTGGTCAATGAGTGTCCAGGCCTTGGACAGAGCCAACAAGGGAGGTGGGAACATGGCTTAATTTGTTAAAGCACCTCTCTTGTAAACAGAAGACCCAGGGTTCAGGTCCCAGCAGTGCCTGGTAAAGACGATATATCCTAAGTCTGCTCCCCATTGGCTTAAGGAAGCTGTATTATAGAAGTATATTGTGAAGGGATGGGGAAATGACGTATGAATTTCCTTATGTCAAAGAATTCACACATCTACCGTAGGTAACCTTGTGATGTTTTTGTCATAATATATCTATAAAATTAGTGAAGGCTCTGGGAGCTGCAAACAACCTTTTTTAATACTTCACAGCTAGAGATTTCATGGGCATTTCACAATCCCACAAGATGAACAAAATTATTGGTTATGATTCCAGGCGAAGGCCCGGCCATGAAACAATTGGCAAATGTGGCACTGTGGCTTAGTTGGTCAAAGCGCCTGTCTCGTAAACAGGAGATCCTGGGTCCAAATCCCAGCAGTGCCTGTGATTTGTTTCCTAATGACCCAAAGAACTTCTGGTATCCTCTTGATGTCCACTTCTACTCGATGAAAAACAAGAAAGGCCTTAAAAGCTTCTAACTAGCCACATAAATCCTGAAAAACTAGATAACAAGAAATTTCAAGGCACTTTCTAGCACTTGGAAGTAACTTGGCTTCAATAGCAATAATAATCAATAAATTACCTGAAGTACAGACTTGCAATGTGCTTCTGTAGCTTAGTTTGTTAAAGTGCCTTTTTTGTAAACAGGAGATCCTGGATTCAAATCCCAGCAGTGCCTGTGGCCTGTGATTCTACTGTGAGCCACAGTGGGAATGCTAGATGCAAGTGAAGTATGTTTGATGCAGCCTACGATCAGATGATCTGCACTATACCTACAACAGAACTCTCTGACTAAAATTTGCCTGCCTGTTGGTAGGACGAAAACAGAAATTTCTGTGTTGAACTCCTGCAGTGTCTGGTATGTTGACACCAAGTTGCTTACTGGAGATTATGTGTTATTCATAATGGAACTGTTGGATTGTTAATTTTCCAAGGGGACCCTTCTTTCACTGATCTTGGTCTCTTACAGGGGTCTCAAAATAAAATAATCCCATTGAAATCTCTTGATAACAAGAGATTTATTGGGACTAAATGAAAGAAAATAGGATAATTGGGAATCGTCAATGCACATATAACCAAGAAAACTGAAGAAAATATAGCGCTGTGGCTTAGTTGGTCCGAATCCCAGCAGTGCCTATCGTCTGTTTTCTTAATGACCCAAAGAACTTCTAGTATCGAGTTCTACTCACATACTTGATCAAAAACAAGAGAGGCCTTAAAAGCATACCAGCCACATGACATCTGCAGCACTTGATGACAAGAAATTCAAAGGGACTTTCTAAGAACTTGGAAGTAATGTGGCCTGATCAATAAATATTTGAAATACACAAGATGCATGTGGCACTGTGGCTTAGCTGGTCAAATGTGTGCCTTGTAAACAGAGATCCAGAGTTCACATCCCAGTAGTGCCTTTGTGATATTTGGAAGGAAACTGTAACCCCATAAACTGTACATCCTTTTACCTTAAATTTACATTGTCAATGGGGTGTACAAAAAGATAATGGTAGGTGATTTTCAAAAAGCCTTAAGAAAGTCATGTGAACTTCCTACCCACTAGCATTCCACCTATCAAATATGACCTTCTTCTGCCAGGAACCATTATATGCTGGAGACCCCCTATGTCCCACTCTTATAATACCTCAGTGGACTTCTGGTTACCCCTCTGTTCTGGGATTTGTATGTAATAGGTTGGACAAGTAAAGCCTCTGGAATCTGCCGGCAACCTTTAAGACTTTACAGCAAGAGGTTTTAATGGGACTGCCAGAGGGTGATTAAAATTATAAAGAACTAGCCAAGGCCAAAGCCATGAATTAGTTGAAACACACACAGGATGTGTGGCGCTGTCTTGTACGCAGGAGGTCCTCGGTCCAAATCCCAGCAGCACAGTCTGCTTTTCAAATCAGTCCAGTATTCTTCTTTTTACTTGATTACTCCAAAAGCTACTCAACAGCTCTATGAGATTGGCCAAACTCAGTCACAAAACATTTCAAGGAAATTCCTGTATTTTTTAGGCTTGGGCAGTGTTTGTGGCATGGTCCATAAAAGTACTTAAATAGTGGTGGTGATGTGGCGCTGTAGCTTAGTTGGTCAAAGCACCTGTCTTGTAAACAGGAGATCCTGGGTTCAAATCCCAGTAGCGCCTACAATCTGTGCTGCAACTAGAGCCACAGCTTTAATTCAACATGTAGGTGCACTACACTTGATGGGTACAATGCTGATCATGGACGTAAACTCCTTGATTAAAATGTGCTTGCCTTTTGGCAGGATAGAAACAGAAAGGACCTCTTTCACAATACATGTAATTTTGCCCACAGCCCAATTTTTTGTTTATTGTGTGGTATTTGTAGTACACCCAGAGACTCCCAAGAATATACCTTTAGAAAATCCAAAAGTCATCCAGGGCCTGTACTATGACCTATTTTATGATCATTGCCATAGGTGTGAGCCAGGGTGCACACTTTACCCCAAAACTTACTCAAACACAAATAATAAATCATCAAATTGGGTCAAATCACCTTCACTGAAGTCTGGTGCATCTTTTGAAATCAAATGTAAAGCTAAGTATTACAATTGAAAGAAGTTATTGAATTTTAACTGGAAAAAAATTAGTTTTTTTATGATTTTTTCAACAAATTCAATTCTTTGGAGATGTGTCTGACCAACTTACAGTTGCTGTACACCTAAAATACTTACAAATTATTTGGCCACATATATATTCTCAAAGTGGAAAAAAAATCATCAAATTCTGAGACCGGTAAAGTTGTTCAATTAACAGGTTGGGTTACTGTGGTAGAATCAGGATACTGTTCCATATCTTGTATATCAGGGAACCTTTAAAGATTTGTTCAGAATTCATCCTTTAAGTATGATTTCTTTTAGAATTTGAATGCTAGATTCAAAACAAACATTTCACATGAAATGTTATTCATTTTAATATTGAACAGCCACAAAGGGCCTGTATATTATGCCTTTGTGATGAGATAATAATGAGCCATTGATACAAGTAAAAACCGATGCAGTTTTGGATTGTTGTAATCAGATTGTATATATCTACAATGACAGCAATACATAAACATTACTTCTGTCAATTTCTGTTTCTAGTACTTATATATACATGTAATCTGTTTTATGGCCTTCGTGTCTTTTGCATAGCAACGGCTTGGACAATTTTAATTTGTAGACTGGAACTATAGTGAGGGAAAGGGGATCTGAGAAATCCATAAGATGTATGATTGGCTGGTTATTTCATAGAATGGAGTCTTTGAATTTGCTTGTGTATGGTTGGAGGGGTTTCTGATTTTGAAAATGTTTATAATATCCCAAATAATAGATTACAGATGCAACATGTGCACACATGCCAGAGGTTCTCTTTCCAGCAGGACAGAGACAATAATATGCCTTCACAGGATCATCTGATGCATTCTTGTCAAATTGAATCCAAATATTGTATTTTATATATATATACCATCATTTTTTTTTTCCAGATATCTGCAATTGTATGAAAATATCTTGACAGTGTAGCTTGGGAAAGATTAGTAAGCATGGCCATTTGATTCCATGAAAGGTTTGAAAAATAAAAAACAAATATGTCACGTAGAGCTCGTAGTGAATGGCAGAAGCTTGAAGCATCTGATATCTCGTTCCCTCATGCGGATCTGGAATACCTTGAGACCACAACATGCGGTACATACCAAATCAAACAGTCCCCTGGCTACATTGCTGAGCATCAAAAAAATGCTGGTGACTATGAGATTTGGGTTTACCAGCATGATGCTGATCTCATTAGGGGACAGATTCATTCTCGTCACAGATCTCAAATAAAATACAATGTTTGGATTCAATTTGACAAGAATGCATCAGATGATCCTGTGAAGGCATATTATTGTCTCTGTCCTGCTGGAAAGAGAACCTCTGGCATGTGTGCACATGTTGCATCTGTAATCTATTATTTGGGATATTATAAACATTTTCAAAATCAGAAACCCCTCCAACCATACACAAGCAAATTCAAAGACTCCATTCTATGAAATAACCAGCCAATCATACATCTTATGGATTTCTCAGATCCCCTTTCCCTCACTATAGTTCCAGTCTACAAATTAAAATTGTCCAAGCCGTTGCTATGCAAAAGACACGAAGGCCATAAAACAGATTACATGTATATATAAGTACTAGAAACAGAAATTGACAGAAGTAATGTTTATGTATTGCTGTCATTGTAGATATATACAATCTGATTACAACAATCCAAAACTGCATCGGTTTTTACTTGTATCAATGGCTCATTATTATCTCATCACAAAGGCATAATATACAGGCCCTTTGTGGCTGTTCAATATTAAAATGAATAACATTTCATGTGAAATGTTTGTTTTGAATCTAGCATTCAAATTCTAAAAGAAATCATACTTAAAGGATGAATTCTGAACAAATCTTTAAAGGTTCCCTGATATACAAGATATGGAACAGTATCCTGATTCTACCACAGTAACCCAACCTGTTAATTGAACAACTTTACCGGTCTCAGAATTTGATGATTTTTTTTCCACTTTGAGAATATATATGTGGCCAAATAATTTGTAAGTATTTTAGGTGTACAGCAACTGTAAGTTGGTCAGACACATCTCCAAAGAATTGAATTTGTTGAAAAAATCATAAAAAAAACTAATTTTTTTCCAGTTAAAATTCAATAACTTCTTTCAATTGTAATACTTAGCTTTACATTTGATTTCAAAAGATGCACCAGACTTCAGTGAAGGTGATTTGACCCAATTTGATGATTTATTATTTGTGTTTGAGTAAGTTTTGGGGTAAAGTGTGCACCCTGGCTCACACCTATGGCAATGATCATAAAATAGGTCATAGTACAGGCCCTGGATGACTTTTGGATTTTCTAAAGGTATATTCTTGGGAGTCTCTGGGTGTACTACAAATACCACACAATAAACAAAAAATTGGGCTGTGGGCAAAATTACATGTATTGTGAAAGAGGTCCTTTCTGAGTTGAACTCCTGCTGTGTCTGGTATGTTGACACCAAGTTGCTTACTAGAGATTATGGGTTATTCTGTAGTGGAACTGTTGGACTGTCAATCTTCCAAGAGGACCCTTCATCTACTGATCTTTCACTCTGAGAAAGCCCTCACAATACAGTAACCCCCTTGAAATCTCTTGATAAGAAGAGACTTATTGAGACTAAATAAAAGTAATTAAGATAACTGGGCATTGTTAATGGTCTGGTCAACAGATTACCAGAAAAGCTAAAGGAAATGTGGCACTGTAGCTTAGTTGGTCAAAGCGCCTGTCTTGTAAACAGGAGATCCTGGGTCCAAATCCCAGCAGTGCCAATAGTCTTTCATGACAGTCAGAAGCTTAATGCCTTGCTAACCAGCAGCTCATCTTCAAGAGACCTTTAACCAAGTGATGGTTGATGAAGATTTCTATAAGATTTAATGCCAAGAGATGTCACAATGCCCAACTGTTGTTCAGTCAATTAAAGCAAATTTCATGGAAGTGTGGCATTCTGGGTTCAGTTTTGAATGTTTTCTTGCAGGTTCACTTCATGATTTGAGTTATTCTTCTGTAATATTGAAGGGTTAAACCATTGGGCTGCTTTCTAAAGAACCTTTCATCCTCTGACATGCATGTCTCTACAAAGTCCAAGTCAGAGCTTAGATCATCTCAATATTGTTTGACTTTATCAAGAGATTGCAAATGATTATTCGACACTGTCTGTGGCCTGGACCAAAAGTTACCTTATGCAGGATCAGAACAGTGGCATTGTAGCTTAGTTGGTCATAGCGCCTGTCTTGCAAACAGGAGACCATAGGTTCGAATCACAACAGTGCCTGCAGAGAGTTAAGCTTACTTGGTGAGTTCTAAAGTCAAATCTTGTGCAGTTTACTGTGACTTAACTTCATCAATGGTCCTTTATGGTGATATGTCGCTGAAAAAGTAAACATTGATTAACACATGTTTACTGCCTAAATTCCAGCTTTGAGCTTTCTTTTTTCTTCCAGCTAATCTGCAACCAGCAGCACAAGAAAACCTTTTTTAGGCCTAGTGTTGGAGATTCATATTTGCCTCCAGCTGGTGCTGTGATTTCACTCGGTACGTACTGTAGTCTGTAAAAGAGTCTTTGGTCAAAAGATGAATGATTCAAAGTATTAAATGCTGCCAGTCAGCTCTCCAGTTGATGACAAGAGATTCCAATGAACTGTTGAAATAAATAGTAAAAGCAAGTGATTCAGCACTGTTCACAGCTGATCCAGAAGATGCCATAAATGTGGCACTGTGGCTTAGTTGGTCAAAGCACCTGTCTCGTAAACAGGAGATCCTGGGTTCAACTCCCAGCAGTGCCTACTGTGTCCAGTAGCCAAGCTCTAAGGGTACTAAAGCACAAACTGAGTAAATGCTTGGGCGCTTTAACAGGAATATGATGTTTAATGTTCAGTGTTCAGCAATTAAAAGCCCCAGTCAGAAGTAGGAGATCTTGGGCATCATCATCATCTTCCCAGTAACCAAATCAATTCTTCTTCTCTTAAGCCAACAATGGCTATTCAAGAGCAGAACTCTGGGCTCAGCAGGGACCCTGTAACCACTGATTTTGATTTTTCTGTGAGAGGTCTAACAACACCCTGGTCTTAGATTATAAAAAGTCTTTAAAGTGATGTGGTACTGTGGCTTAGTTGCTCAAAGCGCCTGTCTTGTAAACAGGAGATCCTTGGTCTGAATCCCAGCAGTGCTTCCTGAACTTTATGCTCGTGCAATTAATCTCTAAGTGATTCTTGGTTTTATTGGGTAACAAATGTAGGAATAAAGCTAAAATAAAAAGATAATGCACAAGTGGACACTTCTCACAAGAACGTGGTGTACCAACTTACTTACAATTCCCAAAAGGTGATTCTAGAGTTGACCTGTCATCTGCTTCTTTGCTAGGCTTGCACTCAAGTCTAAATTCTTTTCACATAGGAGTTGTTGTAATGAAATGAAATGTCAATGATTTGTCTTTGAGAGAAAAAGAAAAACTGAGCATTTAAATGTATGTGGCACTGTGGCTTAGTCGGTCAAAGTGCCTGTCTCGTAAACAGGAGATCCTGGGTCCAAATCCCAGCAGTTCCTGCTTGCTGTTTAAGAAGCATGATCAAGACTCTGTTTGTGTGACCTTGAACCATATAACAAGAGTTCATTCATGGGATTATGTTTCTGGGATTGATGGACCAGCCCTTGGTCTGGAACTTTTAGCGAGTTTGTTGAAAGACTCATCATCAACCACTTAATAAGGGAATTCTTGATCCCATGATAAATAATGGCAGGCACCAGATTCTAATGACCATCTCCATAACTTCAGCAAAACAAGGAAAAAGGTGGAGTAGCACCACAGCAAATTTTCAATAGACTTTGGCACTGTCAACGGATGCTCTAGAAGTTACTCTTACAAACAAGCACAGACATGTGGTGCTGTAGCTTAGCTGGTCAAAGCGCCTGTCTTGTAAACAGGAGACCCTGGGTCCAAATCCTAGCTGTGCCTGAAAGTACTTTAAACAATACCAGAGGTTTAATGCCTTTATCACTATTGAAACATCTACATGTGGCTTTAAATCAAGTACTACTGACTTGAGAGAATTCCATGACCTTTGCCGTGTTGGGAAAACATTGGAAAAGTCTGCCCAAATGTATCTGTCAGTGTGCAGTAAATGACACCACACGTCTTTAAGAACTATAACTCCTGCCCTGTGCTAATCCAAACTCAGATTCTTCTTTGGCATTTTAAGTGTATTTGTTGGTCTTTGAGTTTTTTATCCAGGGATTCTGCATCCAAGGCGTTCTGAGTTTTAGGGACTTCCTGAGAATCACTCACATCATGGGGTACCATCAATAGATTACCCTTAACATTCAGAATATACTCACATCATGTGGCGCTGTAGCTTAGTTGGTCAAAACACCTGTCCTGTAAACAAGAGATCCTGGGTCCAAATCCCAGCAGTGTCTGAAATGTACTTTGGAGTAAAACTGTGTGGCTGTGCAGCAAATGTTGCATTCAAGGTCAAGAGACTTGGACACATATTATAAGGGTGTTTCAGAGTTAACCTTTTTTACTTTTGCAGGGAACCTTATGTTGATGACTGTCCTGGATTTTGAAATCCCTCTGGCCTTTACTTAGGAGAATAAAATAACAGTAAACTGGTTTGGCTTTCGGACAACATGCAAGACTAAGGTCTTACAAATGTGTGGCACTGTAGCTTAGTTGGTCAAAGCACCTGTCTTGTAAACAGGAGATCCTGGGTCCAAATCCCAGCAGTGCCTGTTGGGTGATTTTCAAAGTTATGAGGCAAGAGTAACACCTGTGCAGCCTAAAAGATCTTCTCATGAACTTTGACCAAAGGTTAAAGGAGCACCAACTTTCAGAGGATTGTCTGAGATGCTTGAAGCTAATGACTCAGGTCTGCTGGTACACTCCTTATGTACACTTGAGCCAAATCTTAGCTTTCATATTCCAGTGTTGACACAGGTTTTCCAAAGTGTTGGTAAAATAATTGTGTAACTATCAAATTTCAGAGTTTTTCCTCCTTCATATTGAAAAAGAGATTTTTAATCTCAATGAGGTTTTTTCCTGGTTAAATAAAGGTCAATACATAAATAAAATCAGCCCAAATTGCTTAATTTTTGAGATAAAGACCCAGAAACATTCCTGTTTTCTCCACAAGAGTTATGAAAATCTAGCTGTAAAACCATCCGGAGCTACTTTACTCCTGAAGAATGTAAACAATCTTTGGTAAAGTCTCTTGAGGTAGGAGTATTGAGTATGAGGCTGCAGAAGTTGAGTAAACTGAAGTATAACTTGGCCACATTAAAATTCTGTTTTCCTTTCCAACAGGCCAGGGCTCTGCACACCAGTGCGCTTACTCTATAACTTTAAGATAAATTAGTTATTTGAACAGATGTATCTGCTTTCACTTCGTAAATATGCCTTCTTGAATGCAAACTTGTCTTTATTATCTTTGTCATCTTTAGAGGATCCCTCAGGCCCCTAGCTGAGACGGACCTGAATCATTCACTTAACTGTTTCCACTGACGTCAGCCCAAACATTCAGGACCCTCAGACCGACGTGGGGGAGTTAGGTTGACTATTACAGCATCCTGAAACTATGAGGTGCTACTGCACACTCATGACAGCTGCTGGTTTTTGGTCATTAAGGGCTGTGGTGAGTCACGCTGCATGGGTCACAGCACAAACACACTAAAAGACTAGAAGAGGCTGTTCAAGGAAGCATACACATGTGAAAACAGCTGATTATATATTTAATTATATACAATTAAAGGAGAGAAGGAAGCTTTAGCATCCTGTTTTACACACAGTATGAGGATTATTCTGAACTTTTCTGACCTGCACAGGTGGAGCCTGAAGATGATCTTCTCACTTTAAACACTAGGTGGCAGTGTGTGGCCTCTTGAAGGAAGAGGTGAGTTTTAGGGTGCGTCTGAATAGTCCTATTTTCATAAGGAACCTTCCTTACTGAAGAAATGACCCGGACGCATTTCAGCGTCGGCCATTATAAGTGCTATTCAAATTGTCCAAAAGTTAAGGAAAGGATGGTCGTTGCTTCCTTTATTGTCTCCTAAAGCAGAGGACAAAGACACTTCTTGTAGTTCATTTTCTGAACATTGTAGTTCGTCATGGCTTACCTACGTCACAAGAAATCATCGTCGAATAAATATGACACCAAACTGAAAGTGCAGTTGAAATTCATCTTACCGCATTTCTCTTTTCCTTTCCTCTTGTGCCCTCCTTTCCTTGACCCTGTGACGTTTTCCATCGGGGTTAAGGTAAAGTGGATAGGATGCACCCTTAAAGGTCTCAGGTGGGCAGGAAGTAAAGGTGGAAAGTCTGACTTGAGAAACTTTTACTTAGACAAACAGCTGATTGATTTTGTGAATATACTGGATTAAGATGAATTAAGATTTCATTTACTAGATGCTTTCACTTGTCATGTTTATTAATCTGCTGCTCCACGCTTCAGTCCAATAGGTGGCAGTAATGCTACTTAAGCTGCTTTGTAAATCAACAATCAAATCAGAAGAAGAAAAGGAGTTGAGGTGAAAGGATCACATGAGTCAACTGTGGATAAGTGAAGAAACAACCAATGAAACTTCACAACAACCAACAAACAACAAGGAGGACACCTCAGCAGAGGAACTCATCATCACAGTAATTAATTGAAATCATTATTCAGGATGAAAATGAACATTATTCAAGGTATTTCACTCTGCACCTACATAATTTTGAATGTGATTCCAGGACTTTACAGCCATTTGACTTAAAGAAATGGGTGCAATTGACAAAGAGTCACAATCAAACTCTGATGTGTGAGATATTTTTGTTCTGATTGACTTTAAATGTTGTTGAAGATGTTTCCTGACATATCTTAAAGAGAATATCTTTTGTGTTGTAGCATGGTCTTCAGTGACACTGGATTGGATTTTAGACACTTGCCCAAATCTGTTCATTTGAGTGACTCTTGGATGTAGCTTGTCTGCAGGCCAAGCAATATACTGAAAATAATATATGATGTTGCAGATTATGGTGTTTAATTTGTCTGTTTGTCTAATTTTCTAGTGATTATCATCATTTTTGTTTTTTAACAACTGTCTCGAAGCAGTGATTCCCAAAGTGGGGCCAATTGAAATGGGAGAAAACTATAGCATCCACAAAGGCATTTGTACTATGGACAGGTGATGATGTGAGAGAATTTGCAGATTGATATTGAGCTAACAGTTTGATATGAGGAGTCTGAGGAGTGATATTGCTTCCTTGGCTTCACCTATACAAAAACGTTTAATAAGAGAGAAACTTCTTCATTTTGCAGCTTCATGCGAGTGTTTTGAAGTTTTATTTTGTGGCATCACCTTCCTATTTAAGAACTGCTCGTCTTTCTGTTTTGTCATCACTTGATAAAATTGTGATTTCATATATTGTGCAGACTGTGTTTCAGATGAAGTCAAACATAAAGGGATTTGTTAGCAAAGGAGACGACTGCCATGATGCACATAGGCACCAACTGAAGGTCTCAGCTGCAGGATTAATGGCCGTTATTGGTTCTGTTATATTAAAGTATTATCTGTTATATTATTAATATTTCATATTGTGCCATGTTGGCATGTGTTGCATATCACTGGTGTGTTCACTCTTGTCTGAAATCACACAGACACTTGAACTGCACTTTGCTGTTGTAGCATCATTGAGCGTGGAATTAAGCCACAACTAAGAATACTCACTCTACCGCTGAGCCACCACTGCGTCAAAAGTTGCTCTTCTTGGTCCCTCAACTCAGAGTCTGCGGACTTTCGACTGAGTTTTTGGTGAAATTACTGGAATATGGTTTGTGGTAAAACTCAGCCACAGCCAAAGTTATGCAGTAATGAGATCAGGTGACCCTAGTGCTGCGTTGAAAAGAGATCAACGCTGTTCTGTCAGATGACTGTGAAAGAACCGCCTCTAAGGTACAGAAGATTCTTATTGTTGCTCAAACTAAATCTGCAACACCTATTTTTTCATAACAAAGTTGACTTGCAGCTCAAAACTCTCAGATAGAGATAATCAAACTTTCCAAATGTCGAAGCCCTCCTTCTTTTATTTTTAATTCAGCTCAACTAAAGCGTAAATAATAAGTCAGTTCATTTTTCTGTACAGCTGTTCGTTTTCCAGAAATAGCTGAGCAAGCAGAGCCTACACACCTGCATATGTACACACCTGAAGCTCTGCAGAAGTGTCAGAGATTGAGCTCCTTTAAAGACCGGGGGCTGCAACTTTTTTTGAAGAATGTTTTCTTTGCACGGACGAGGCAGCCGCAGGAATGCTCGGCGAAGAGCAGAGGTCAGAGAGCGTTCAGAATAACGACGAGGAGAGCTGCAGAGGAAAACACAGACTGTGTCAGAGAGATACACACAAATACACACTCATGTACCGGAGGATGTATACACCGAGTGTTACATGCATGCATGATTAATAACAGCGTGTTGATCCCTGCAGGTAAATTCTCTTTCTTCACTCAGAGCGAGGCCAAGGCTGGGTCAGTAGCACATTTTTACATCCACACAACGACAAACATTAGACTGTTAATGTGGTCAGCCAGGGTTTATCCAGAATACAATCCAAGTTAGATATGAACAAAGACACTGACGATTTTATTTAGCAATCAATTTGATAAAAATATACAATCAAATGAGAAAAACAAGATAAAAACATAAATTTCTAATTAAAAATCAAACTACAAATAATCAAACCTCCACATATCTCACATAATCCATTCCCTGACATGTTGCCCAAGTGACTTGAAATACACTCAGCAGCCACTCTGTTAAGCTCATCTGTTTGTTAAGCGAGTTTGCTAATCAGCCAATCATATAGCAGCAACTCAGTGAAATCAAGCATGCAGACACGGTCAAGACCAGCTGTTGAAGTTCAAACTGAACATCAGAATGAAGAGGAAAGGTGATTTTAGTGACATGGCTGTTGCTGCAAGGCAGGCTGGTCTGATCAACATAACTAGGGTTTGCAGAGAATGGTCTGAAAAAGAGAAAATATCAAGAGCAGTAGGTTTCTTGGTGAAAATGTCTTGTTGATGTCAGAGGTCAGAGGAGAATGGTCAGAGTGACTAGAGATGATAGAAAGACAACAGGAACTTAGAAAACCACTTGTTGCAGCTTAGATATGCAGATGATAACTTCTTGATGATTAAGATGGCAAATCCTGAAGCAGATAGACTACAGCAGTAGAAAACCACGCCTGGTGCCACCCCTGTCAGCTAAGAAAAGGAAACTTAGGCTCACCAAAACTGGACAATAGAAGCTTGTACAAATGTTTCCTGGTCTGATGAGTCTGGATCTCTGCTCCACATTCAGATGTAGGCTCAGAGTTTGGTGTGAACATCATAAAGCATGGATCCATCCTGCCTTGGATCAGCGGTTCAGGCTGCACTTCAGGCCCCTTAATCCCACCTGAGCATGGTTCAAACCCCACAGCCTACCTGAGGATTGTTGCTGACCATGTCCATCCCTTTATGACCACAGTGGACCATCTTCTGATGGAGACTTCAGCAGCTCCATGTCTCAGAGCTCAGATCATCTCACACTGGTTTCTTCAGTGTACTCCAGGGGCCTCCACAGTCACCAGATTTCAGTCCAACAAAGCACCTTTGGGATGTGGTGGAGCAGGAGATTCTGTCATGGATGTTCAGCAGGTGTGTGATGCTGTCAAGGAGATATGGACCAACATCTCTGAGGGATGTTTCAGGAGCTCTGGAGGTGAAGGAGGTCCAACCTGGGACCAGAGAGGTGCAGGAGATCAGGAAACAACCAAATTCATGGTATAGAAAATATTATTATTATTAAAAATTTGCACCATAATGTTATTAATCAGAAAAACATGAAGCTCAGTCCCTGAGGAGCCAGAGTTTGTTGACTTCAGCTCTCAGTGTTAGGACAAATCTTCAGAGAAAGTGTAAATCTGAGGTGTTTGCTGCTTTAATCATCCAACACCTCCACCTACGGGACAGCGTTTGCACTCACACCCACACTCCGCCCCTCCTGCAGCTGTTTCCCCTCACTCTGCTCTTAAATGTCCGTTTGTCCCGCCTCGTGTCCGTCTGTTCAGCAGCAGCTCCCCACCCCTCAGTGAAGCCCTGAATGAACCCCCTCATCACCACAGTCCTTCAGCCACTAGAGGACGCTGTTAGCCCAGTAATTTCTCGGTGACCTGGAGTGACCCTGTTAGTAGCTGCGAGGCAGGAAGACCTCCCTTAGACCCAGCGCGGGGTCATTATCAAACAAAGTGAGCCTTTCAAGATAATTTCCACATCCTCTTCGCCTCTAAACACTCTTCTTCTTCAGCACTGGAGCTTTCTGACTGATTCAGCCTGAGGTTGTGACTCTGACAGCAAAATAGTTTAAAATAAATTCACATCATCCTGTCTTTTTGTTGTTGACGCACGTGTTCTTTAAAGGCTCGACGGGTTTTAATTCAGTTTTCTGCAGCAGAACGTACAAATAAAACAGAAAATCTTTTGCACTCACTGGTTCAACAATTAAGCCTGGGATGGTTTATAATTTCCTCGTCCTTGTGAGAGCACTCCAGTCCTCTAAAGTGGAGAGCCTTTGTCAGTGGCTGATAATTCAGAGAGAAATGGTTGTGACTGAATAATACTGCAGAGTTTGTCACGTGGCGTTAAAGCTGAGGAAGGTGCAAGCGTGAACTGTGTAGCTTCATGAAACGGAGCTGGACAGATTATTTTCAGATCTTTGCAGAAAATGAAGCACAGCAGGTTAAAATCAACCAGCCGGCAGCTTTTACACTTCCTAAAATAATCTGCAGACATGTCGGAGTCCTACTGAAGGGTCTTCTGGGTGGTCCGTCACCCCCTGGATGGAGACCTGCTGCTCTTTGACATCTATTATACAGTTCAGAGGCATCAGAGGGACCTCACCTCTGTCAGCGACGGTTTCAGGCTTTTGCAGAGCAAGGGCGAAACACAAGGCCTTCGGTATTCATATGAATCCACTGTAATGTGAACAGAACATTTAACAGTATTCAGGGGGCTTTTCAAGTCTTTGTTTGATAGAGCAGAGACACTGAACTGAAAAGGAAGCAGACGTTTTGAGGGACTTTTAAAGCAGAGAATTTATTGATCTCCTGTTACTTTTCAGCCAAATGAGAGAAAGAGAGGCCGCTGAGCAAAGTGCACAAATAAATTGGTAATTTTCTGCACATTGCCAAACTATTAATGGAATAAAGACAGCGTCAGGAGCTTGCTTACAGTTTTTGTAACTATTTAAGACTTAAATTCTATTTCTGCTTGTATGGGGGATACAGTTTGTTTATTTATTCTAAATCTTAAAGCCCTATTTATGAGATATTTTGGGCTAAAACTGGTTCCCTTTGTATTGCATTTTGGTGGTGAAAGTGGACTCTGAAGTGTAAAGGTTTGGGAACACCATCATTTCTGTTGCTGTGTCTGCAGGCAGAAAAACTGGCCTCTGAAAACAGGACCTGCTTCACATGTAGGCATTATTTTAATCCGTGATGTTTCCAGCAGTTAAATCTGACATAATGTTCACTGATCTGTGTTGAGGAAACAGGATTTTTTAAAAACATTTATGCCTTTTAAAGTTTGCATTTCTATCATTGGATATTGAAGCTGGAATTTCAAAAGTATGACTTTTACTTTGTCACCTTTGCGCTGTGGTCTGCGTGAACACGGAAGTCCTATTTTAGACATTTTTCTGTCATTATGCAAAATTCCTCCACAGTGAACAGTGAAGGGGTGGTGCAGCAGGTACTGCACGTGCCTCAAGGCAAGAAGGTTGCTGGTTCAAACCCCTTCAAAGGCCTTTGTGTGTAGAGATTGCGTGTCCTTCCCATGCACGTCTGGGTTCTCTCCAAGCACTCAAGCTTCCTCCCACAGACCAAAAAAACATGCTTGCTAGGTTAACTGGTGACACCAACTTGCCTTGAGGTGTGAGAGAGTGTGAATGGCTGTTTGTCTCTCTGTGTGGCTCTGCTGATCAGCTGGAGATCTGTTCAGGGGTTCAGGGTGTACCCTGCCTCTCGCCTAATGTCCGATGATGGGCTTGCTGCGACCTCAAGGGATAGATGATATAGATAATGGATGGATAGATGGATAGACAGTGCCCCCTGGTGGCAGATCGTACATACTGTATGACCGATTAAGTCTAAAATAAAAGGTTATAGAATAAACATGTCAATATCATGTCAATGCAGAAATGTTTTCAGTGTGTTTGTTTAACATTTAATAAAGAAATGTGGTCTAGATTTGATCGAACTGCCACTGCAGATGTTAGCATCTATGCTAATCTCTGTATGAGCTATCACTTCCTGCTGCCGTCTCACTCGTAGCTCCACCTCTTCCTGCTTTAAAGGACTCTGATTGGGCCATGCCGCTCTGGGCTGCTCACAATCGTAGATTGAACCTTGACAAGATGGATCTGACTGAAAGCTTTGAACATGGAGTGGGTTTGACTCCTGCTGCTTCTGCAGACAGCCTCTAGTGGACACTCCAGGAACTGCAGTTTCTTGTACTCGGGCGACGGCTCACTTCTTCAACACTGAGGGTTACTGCTCAGCCACACTGATTTTAGAGACGGGGGTGGTGTTTTCAGGAGTTATGGGGGGTCCAGCTGATGTCAGAGAAGAATGAAAGTCCATCTTGCAAAACATGAATGAGATACAGAAACAGAAGGACAGCCTCCAGTGACAGTTTCTGCTTTTTTATGCAGCAGTGTTTGGCCAAACATCGAGGGTTCTGTTAGGAAACACAGTCAAGTCAACTCGATCAAGATGGCTGCCATGATCATCTCGTTACATCTAAAGGCATAAATGATCCATCAGGCTTTTAGTATCTTAGGAGATGTAAGGACTAAACTAAAAACTTTCACAACAGTATTTTCACCTTTTAGTCAAATCATTTCAGACATGTTGTTGAAAAATGTACATTTTGTCCCTTCAAATATTAAAGGCGGCCTGAGTGCCAGCACAGTAACCAAATAAGGCTGTTGGAGGAAAGAATCCATCTGAAGTCTGTTTGAGATTTATTTGTTTCTGTCAGTGTCTCTGTTCCCCCGTACCCCTGCATTCCTCCACTCCCCTCTTTGTTGCCTCTCCAGCCCCCCCCCCCCCCCTTTTTCCTGAGGGGCCTGTGGTAAACTTTGACCCTCACAAAGAGCTTGTTAAATGCCTGTGTAATCCCTGCGTCTGTGTTTGTGAGTGTGTTTTTATTCACTGCTTCCCCCCCAAGTGCCCTGTCCGTGTGAGTGTGTAATCCTCAGGTCAGTCACTTAGGAGGTGTCTTGTCTTGGCCTATCGGATCACTCTGATTGATCACACGGACCTGAAGCTTTAACTCACTCACCAACAAGATCTCCCTGAAGCCTGAAGGATCCACCAGAAGGATCGATGAGCTTGACTAGGGCTGGGAAGAATATCATGTCTTCATGTTTGATTGTTGAGAACAAGACGCCTACGAGATCGAGATATTTTCATCAGTTTGCTCAAATGTCCGGTCTGTCTCAGAGATGTGATGATCAGATTTTGAAGGTCATAGCTTAAAGGTCATGGAGCCTCTTGGTCAACATTTCTTGCAAACCCAAGAGAGAGCGAGAGGGTGCGAGGCTGGTGGTACCCCTCCTCCCAAGTTGTCATTAAATAATATCAACGTGTAGGTAATGTGGGTAACCATGCAGTTGATTTGCACACCTCCGTGTTGAGGCTGTGGTCCTGGAGGAGCCTGGCCTGGTTTAAATGTGGCCTGTGGCTCCTTTACTCCATGTCATGCCACACTCTCTCCCCCACTGTCATCTCTGTCCTCTGTCTTTTTACGTAAATACAGGCATAAAAAGTCCAAAAAATAAAATATATGCTTAAAAAAGACATAATAATAATAATGATAATAATATCAGTTAACACATTGTAAGTTAACAAAACACCATGCACGGCTTTAATATCATAGAAATAAGGATCGAACCATTTCACCTGGAGGAGGCTTAACAAACAAACAACAAATAAAATGATTTTCTTTTCTACTGAAATAAGAAAAGTAAAGTATTCAGGTTTAAACTGTTAGAAATTCAAATGTTGCCATCATGTTTGTGCATATTAGACAGTCCTCTCTTTATATATGTCTGAAGTTCATTAAGGTTTATGTACTTTTTGAGCCTAGGAATTATTAAAAACAAATAATATATTATCATTTTAAAGTATAAAATATTTCAGAGGGTAGAAAATTATTGCTTTAAGAAGGTGCAATGCTGCATCTGTATTTCTTCAAACTTCGACCATGTGCAGGCGTTTGGCTGCCCTTTGGGAAACCAAAACTATAAATTAGCCAATATTGGTCATTTAAGACTTCTATTTGTTGTGCTGTTGTACAGAACAGTTTTTTTACTAATCAAAAAATGCTCCTGAATAAATGAATTTACTATGATAAATTCTCCATATAGTCATAAAATCTCAACTACTTTGTCTTGCTATCAATAAGAAAATAACTGTTTTGTTTCTTACTGTAGCTTTATTGAGCATCAAGCCTTCAAGACCTTTTTTTTTTACTTTACTCATCATTGCACTCAACAATGACCAGATGATGTCAGAAAATTTTGTTATTTCAATGCAAAATAAATTGTTCTGATTTAACCATCATTATCATACCATGTTTCTCCTTAAAAATGTACTGATACATCTTAAATTTTCTACATATTTCCCATCCCTACACTCAGCCATACGCCCGCCCTCCCTCTGAAATATGGCCCCCTGAGGCTTTTACACAAGGATGAAAAATTATGTAGATTTCTGACCCAGGCTGGTGCCAACTGTGTCGGCCTCTTTGAATGAAGACGGATGATCGGAGCGCTCTGACAGTGACTCACTGACATCCACAGACATGCCGCTCTCTTCCTCTGAACCCCGGCGTGCACCTCAGCGTGGAATGCAGAGGAATGTTCTCTGGTTCTCATGGCTAACGACCAGGATATGAATCAACTCGCCCTCCGTACATTCACACTGAGAGGACGCTGAGAAAGAGAGAGAGGGTGTGCATGCTGGTGGGCAGATATATGAAATAGTTTATGTGAGAGTCATGATGTGAATGGAGAGTGTTTATCAGAAATATGTGCTGGAAAAGTTCAAATAAACCTGTTTGTGCAGGCTGTGCAAGCACAAGGTCATGGATCATCAGGATGACAGTTTGACGTTTGAGATGCTGCAGATTTTCACAGTGAGGATGATGATGGTGACAGATGCTGATGATCACATTTTTAATCCATTTAAGTCCACTTTAGGTACATGTTTCTACAGTAATAGATGAACTATGAACTTCTTCATGATTCTAAAAAATAAAATGATATTGTTTCTTGTTTGACAACCTGGCAACAAAATGAAATGTCCAGAAAACCAGTATTAGGCAGTTAATTGTGTTTATTAAACTATTCAAACTGTTGTGAATCTTTAAGTTTTACGAGTATCAAATAGTAACCCTGAATGTCCACATAGTCCATCTAGCATCACATCCAGATGAAGAGTACATACCCTCGCCCACTAAAACTGTGATAAAACTGCTGCACAATGGGGCAACACAGGACAGAGCTCAGGACACTTCAAACATGAGATCATAAAGATCATTGGAGAACCACCACTTGATGAGGTAACTGTGATTTTATCAGAGAACAGGAGGAGCAGCATCTAAAAGCATTATACTGTTAGCATAAAGGTGATTAACTGTTAGCATGGATGTCACTTCCACTATTTCTGCTGTAGTCTTCCTGTTTGGGGTTGAAATGCTTGGTGGAGACACACAGAGTTGAAGCAGCTAAAAACAAACTGGCTGCGTATTTCCAGCAAACCAGCTCGGAGCTGTGTGGCTGGCACACGGCGGAGACAGATCGTAGTGCAGGTTTTGGAAACTGCACGTTTTTAAGAAATTTCCTTTTGGCATTCTTGTGATATTGTGCTCACGAGATCTCACTCACAAGCAAAGAATGAACATGAGGCTCCGTGACCTGGATTTTTGGATTTTTCTCATTTTTACCTTTGAGTCGGTTTGGACATTCGTGTTTATATGAAATCTTTTATTTCCAACACTGATCCTGATTTAAGTCACATAACCTTTAAAGCATCGTTTAGTGATGCACTCCAGAGTTTTTACTGAAGCATGTGGCCACCTGTGTATTTAACAAATTAAACTGTAATCAAGAGCAAAAGGTTACACCATATTATTATTATAGCATTATGATGATGTTTTGTTAAGGTGAATTCAGGTTGATCGACTGATAACTCCTTTCCTCATTTTTAAAATCTGCTTTTAACTCCATTTCCTGTCAGAATAACTCCAAGAGTCCTTTTGAATCATCCTGATGGTCTCTAATTTCACCAACTGATGTGAAGCTGTCAGACATGAACTTCATAAACCCAGACATGGTCTCTGAGTGGGAGGAACATTTTGACAGGATTTTCATGGTTCCCAGAGGATTTAATGTCCTGACAGACACAAACTGACATCCAGCCGCGAGTTATCAACAAGATTCTCTGTCTGAGTGTTTACATTCACCCTGAGGATACACAACGAGGTGTGCATGAGCTGTGAGGGACTCTACCTGCGAGGGGTTTTCAAAAAGAGTTAGGGTCCAGGTGACGTCCTTAACACCAAACAGTGCATATTTCATTCTTTACTGATTGTGAAAGAGTCAAAATTTAACCTCAGAGGCAAAGAAATGAGGTCAGTGCTGATGGTCCAAAATCTGTACTTCCTCAAGTGTCCACTAGAGGCTGTCTCCAGCAGTGAATTCATCTCCATAGAGCCCAATGTCAAAATGTCAAACATTAAGAAAGAAATAAACATGCTTACAGTCCAGTACAAAGACAAAAAACACTATCATGATTCTGTTTAAGCCCTCTGGAGGTTTTCCGTATAAATAACAGGTTAATAATAATTCGTCCTGCTGTGTGCGGTCCAACAAACACGAGCATTATCTTTTACAGCCACTTACCATCACACTGCTGTTTCAAGGCCCCCCTGTTTCGTCTCCACTGTGATCATCATGGAGACAGATTAGGGCAGGGGTGGGCAACTGGCGCCTGGGGGGCCACATGCGGCCCTGCATCTCACTCAATGTGGCCTGTCAGTCATTTCCAAAATATTGTAAATATAAAGAAAAAAATAATAACTGCTACATAAAATTCATCGTGAGTTACCAATACTACATAATGCTCAGATTGGGGTTGGGTATAGATTGTGTTTTGCAAGTCATTGAGGAACTTACTTTGCTATGATTTTGTCTCTGAATATCTTTTATGAGGTATTTAGATATAATATATAGTGTTGGTAAAATTACTGGATTGGACACAATGATAGAGGTAATGTATTTGTGCTTTAAAAAGCACTAAAAACTTTATATTATTGCATTAAAAAGAAGCTTAAATGGACTTCAATTACAGTGTTCATTTTGAAAGAACTTTTTAATTTAACTTTAGTTATAGTCTTTTGTCTACAATATCTTTTAGTTTTACTAGTAATGTAGTCATCTAAATTGTTTTAATTTTAGTCTAGTTTTAGTTGGTAAAATTTCACAACATTTTAGTCGATGAAATCTTCTGTAAATTCAGTCGACTAAAATATGAAGTGTAAAGGGTAAGGCATTTTTTATGTTTCCTTGAATTTCTGAAGTCATGTTTTACACTTAGATAAAATCAATCATCTAATAACCCTTTATTAAATGCTAGTAAAGTCTGAATGTATAAATGAACAGAAACAAATTGAACTTTTGTGTGAAATGCAGTCACCTTTATTTAGGCTACCTGGCAGAGCATCTCAGTTGCAATACCAGAACTGACAACAAACAGTGAACCTGCTCTACATGAATATATCAATTCATAAAGAGAGGAGCTCTGATTGGATCGCTCCACAACTTATCCCACCACCACCAAGCTAAAAGATTGTTGACGAAAACTGTGACGAAAATAATTAGTCGACAAAATTAATGATGTTCAATTATGTGTCTTTAAATTCTGTTTGAGTTAAAATATACACTATATTGCCAAAAGTATACGCTCACCTGCCTTGACTCGCATATGAACTTAAGTGACATCCCATTCCTAATCCATAGGGTTCAATATGACGTCGGTCCACCCTTTGCAGCTATAACAGCTTCAACTCTTCTGGGAAGGCTGTCCACAAGGTTTAGGAGTGTGTTTATGGGAATTTTTGACCATTCTTCCACAAGCGCATTTGTGAGGTCACACACTGATGTTGGACGAGAAGGCCTGGCTCTCAGTCTCCGCTCTAATTCATCCCAAAGGTGTTCTATCGGGTTGAGGTCAGGACTCTGTGCAGGACAGTCAAGTTCATCCACACCAGACTCTGTCATCCATGTCTTTATGGACCTTGCTTTGTGCACCGGTGCACAGTCATGTTGGAAGAGGAAGGGGCCAGCTCCAAACTGTTCCCACAAAGTTGGGAGCATGGAATTGTCCAAAATGTCTTGGTATGCTGAAGCATTCAGAGTTCCTTTGACTGGAACTAAGGGGCCAAGCCCAGCTCCTGAAAAACACCCCCACACCATAATCCCCCCTCCACCAAACTTTACACTTGGCACAATGCAGTCCCACAAGTATCGTTCTCCTGGCAACCGCCAAACCCAGACTCGTCCATCAGGTCGCCAGATGGAGAAGCACGATTCGTCACTCCAGAGAACGCGTCTCCACTGCTCTAGAGTCCAGTGGCGGCGTACTTTACACCACTGCATCTGACCCTTTGCATTGCACTTGGTGATGTATGGCTTGGATGCAGCTGCTTGGCCATGGAAACCCATTTCATGAAGCTCTCTGCGCACTGTTCTTGAGCTAATCTGAAGGCCACATGAAGTTTGGAGGTCTGTAGCGATTGACTCTGCAGAAAGTTGGCGACCTATTCGCACTATGAGCCTCAGCATCCGCTGACCCCGCTCCGTCAGTTTACGTGGCCTACTACTTCGTGGCTGAGTTGCTGTCATTCCCAAACACTTCCACGTTCTTATAATACAGCTGACAGTTGACTGTGGAATATTTAGGAGCGAGGAAATTTCACGACTGGATTTGTTGCACAGGTGGCATCCTATCACAGCTCCACGCTGGAATTCACTGAGCTCCTGAGAGCGACCCATTCTTTCACAAATGTTTGTAAAAGCAGTCTGCATGCCTGGGTGTTTGATTTTATACACCTGTGGCCATCGAAGTGATTGGAACACCTGATTCTGATTATTTGGATGGGTGAGCGAATACTTTTGGCAACATAGTGTATTACTGTTGGTATAATGTTTTTTTGGAGCTTTAAATTTGCAATTTTTTTATTGATATATATTTATCGTCATTGAGAGTGCCCGACTATATGTAACAGAGCAGTCCTCGGGCACTAAAAAAAACTTTAAGTGGCCCCCTTGGTAATCTAAGTTGCCCGCCTCTGGATTAGGGGGAACAAGTGATCCCCCACTGTTTGTCTCCAGAGGTAATAACAAGAGGTACTTGTGATATTGTTGCATGCATCCAAGGCTTAATGCAGTGTAATTCGACACAGATGTTACGACTATCCAAAGTTAAAGTGAGTGTTTCGTGAATATCTCAAGGTGTGAATGTAATGGTGCCTCGCTGCAGCTCTTTTTGCATACAGGCACTGTGAACTGGGATACTGATTAATTCACAATTTTGCAACATAAAGTGTTGGAGCTATCGGTGTCTGCACATGTGGAAAAATCATTTTCTAACACATTTCTTTGTCTCAGAAATACAAATATCTCGTTGACTTCAATGCCTTATGGCGAAGTCAGACTATATGATAGTTTTCACTGGGTACAGCAGTCACTATCTGTTTTTATCTGTGCTTTTAATTTATTTTAGAGAGTAAATTGGTTAATTGATTGATTGACGTCTCAGATAAGGCCATAATAGAGTCATATAATACTGCTGCGACTGTCAGAAAATGTCTGCCTAAAGATCTGTAGATTTTTTTCCAAAGCTTTTGTGTTTGGTTTTTTTTAAATTTTATTTTCTATTAATGATAACCAAAGTTATAAAGTTTGAATCATTTACAATGAGTCAAACCCTGACAGGATCATTTCTGGCTCCCACAGATCAGGCTTTTTAACATTTTTTACAAAGGATGGATGATGCTGGCTGGCTGCTTCAGTTCTTCACTCTCTCTGTGATCAGAGGTGTTTGCAGGTCCTAACTGTTTCTGCAGCCTCCTCTGGCTGAACCTCAGGGGGTAAAACTCCTCCTCTGACGCTCAGCTGCAGATCTGTGCTCGATGCCTCTAAGCTCCTCTTACAGGCCCTGAATCTGAGCTCTTATTTTGACAGATGCCCGTTCTGCTCAAATGGTTTCTTCTGCAGAATGAGACGCTCGGGCTCGGAGCACAAAGGCACTCAGGACGTGAATGAAGCCTTCATGAACTGCCACCAAAGAGCCCCGAGTCAGAGGTCAAGCTACTGATTTGGCCTCCAGTCCTTCTTCTGTCTGCACACACACAGAGAGCCCCTTAAGGCCCCACCCCTCTCCATGCAGAGCCCCGCCCACCCTCACTGATACCCCCGCCCCTCTCGCTATGCTTCAGAGGGAGAGAGCTGAACACATCGTGACCTGACAACTCAAGGCGCCAACGAGGGGGACACTACAGTGATGGGAAGCCCAACTTTCAGCAGTGAGCTGGTTTATTCAGCTCAGCTTTGTCTGCTCTTTGGCTTCATTCAGTCTTTACGTCAAAATCGAGCTCAATTATGCACGTTTTAGATCGATAACTTGCTTTTATGCACTGGGGTTGTCATGATATCAAAGCTCTGACCTTCAATGTCATAACTGTAAAAGTTAAAAAATAAATTTTCTGACAAGCTTGTTCTAGGATCATCCTCTTGAGATGACATTTATTAATTTACCCCGCCAAAATAAAAGCATAGAAATCCAGCTACAGTCCAGCTATGGCCTGCACCAGCTGTGCATTAGTTCAGATGTGGTCTAGTTTGAATGTAAATCCTCACAAATGACAGGAATTCACATTTAATGAATGTTTGAGGTGTTGCACCATCTCAGGTAGTTTCAACTTGATCTAAAGTTATGACTTAAATCTTACGCCTGCCTCCTGGTGGAGATATATGATGACTTTGTTGTTTTCACTTTTGTTTCCCTTTATCAGAAATCATTGGAGCTGGGTTTTTTTAAAAAGCAAAGTTAAATAAGTTAGTCTCACATTGTTACTGTTTTTATATGACTCTGCTGTGATTTAATATTTTTTATATAGATTTTATATATCGAGTTACCCAGAGTTATTTCCAGCCGTTAGCCTGGACTAGGGCTGTATATAAAAATCTAAAGATTATTTTAACTGAGCCCCTTTTTTTTATAACTGCGTCCCTTCTTGCTCCCAGACTATTATTAGGCTAAGAAAATGTGAGGGGGGGATTTTTGTTGTAGTTTTAAAGCTATCTCTTCACCATCAAATCTTTTCAACTATCCCCAAAACAGCTGTGATTGAAAATAATTGAAATCAGGGAGGATTTCATGTTTGATGTTTTTTATTGAAATCCACCTGTCCGCCATTTCTAATGAACATTCAACCAGGAAAATGAGAATATTGGAGTCCAACAAAGAGATGGAGAACCTGACAGCCCAGAGAGTAGTAGCCAGGATAGCATGAGCGCCCCCTGTGGCTGGCAGGAGTGCAGGTGATAGGGACTGATCTTGGTTTTACAGGCTGAAAATACATGCAGTAAGGAATAAATACAAATATTACGTTGTTGTTTTTGTTAAGCTCTTTTGGGGCTATTTTTTGGGGGGATAGTGGAGAAACTTGGAAAGGAGGGAATTATGTTAAAGAAGAAACAGAGCTAGTGGGCCTCAGTCGCTCGAATCAGACCAGAGCCTCAGAACACCATAAGAGCAGAGTTTTACTGTCATGTTAATAAGACACTTTTCTTTGTTTTGATTTACTTTATTACCTCCACTGGGGAGGTGATGTCTTTGCCAGAATTTATTTGTCTGTCTGTCTGTGAGCAAGATTAAAGTTTTGACTAGATTTTGATGGAGTAAAAGGGGAATGTTGGCCATGGCACAAAGAATCCAGGATTTTTTTTTATATAACTTTGTTAACATGGCAAGTTTTTCACATTTTTGATAATAACTCAGCTGATCTGAAGAACGTCAGAAAAGCCTTCGCGAAGGTCTTTGTAAAAACGTTTGTTTAAAATGTGACAAATATATATAATAAGATAAACAACATAATGTTAAATACTAACATTTTGTCATTTTCTCTAAAATCCAGCCCCCATAAAGCATGTGAAGAGGAAATACACCCTTGTAGAAATGAAGCTCAGAACTCCTGCTCTTCTTGCTAAGATGAATCCACATCTAACTTAAGTATTAATGTGTGTTTAGAGTCGACATTTAGCCAGAACTTCATGTAGAACTTACAAAACTCCTCTGGCAGTGGGGTTGGATCCTATGATTCACGAGAAGGAGTTAGTTCTTTCAGCTGAATCTTCCTCAGTCATATCACCAAAAACACGAGGTGCACCAGAGATTACTCGACCCCAACATTTCGGTCACGGTCACTCTCCCTCAAAGGCCCCAATTCTCTGCAAACTCCAGAACAAGTCTCTCCATCTTTTTTACCCCCGTCTCCCCCCTCGTCCCCCTTGTTTGTCCTCTCTCTCCCCTGTAGCCGGAGGAATCCCGGCCCCATCCACCTAAGTGTCACTGAGGAATGTCCCGTCATTTAAACGGGCTCGAATGCTCCGCTAATATATAACCAATTACACCGGTCACATTTCCTGTGTCTCCTTTGAGCTCTCTGCGGGCTCAAAGTGCCAATCAGGCCAGGAATGCCAGAACATGGCTCTTATTTGCCAGGGGTCAGTGCACCAGTAACCTCACATTCTAAAGGACCATTGTTCCCATGGCCAGAAAACTCTGAGAGGCACACACACACTCGCACACAAACCCCGGCCCCCAGAGGCCCCCACATCAAGGGCCCGCTCTGTTTAAACAGCATCCGCCTGCACAGCCACCCGCCATGAAAGGGATTAAACAAGGTGTGTGTGCGAGTGTGTGCTCATACATGGATGAACTCTGCAGAAACAAGAAAACATCCATGATTATAAAACTCCTTTAATCCAGTTACATGCTGTTACACCTAAAAATGCTCAGGTGACCTGTCCTGAATTCATCTGCATCGAAAACAAACCAGCCCCGAGGGTCTGGGTTAATACTCTGTCAGGATACTAGAGTTTTGTTTTGAGAATCAGTCTCCTTGAGATGTCTGAAATATTCAAAAGGGGGCGCTGTACAGGAAAGATAAGACTGTGCAATGTGCCATGAGGCTTTAAAGGACTGTTTTTTACCAAAGCGTGTTACGTAAGAAGAGAAAAAATTACGACTACACAGCAAAATCTGCATTTACTGCATTCACAGATGCATTGGAGAATCTGTGCTTTAACTCTCTTCAAGTTTAATTGCTGACTCTCTCTGGAGTTAAAATGTAAATGTGTGACATTTGATAAAGACTTCCATGCAGTGTTGGGAATGTACCTTTCAGAGTATATTTTAACTACTTAAGTGTTAGCTCTATATTAACATTGCTAAGTGTAAACATTTCCTGGTTTATTTTCTGTTTATCAGTATGGAAATTAGCTGAAATAAAGACATTGTGTTTGGTTAGAGCACACATGTCGTGGGCTTCTCACATCTGATGGTACCTGTCCAATAATTTGGGATGGGTGGGATGATTGACTCTCCAAGTGTCATCTCAAACTGTTGTCAACTATTTTTAATATTGTACAATTTGCACAATTGACTTTAAAATTTACATAAAAAATCAGATTTGTCTGTTCCTTTCAGAGGACTTTTTTCAACAGTTTAAAGATTTATTATCATCTAACAAGGCAAGCAAGGTCTGCTTTAGCTCTGATATTTCTTAACCAAATATCAGGGAGATTTCTCAGTGAATTTCCTAGCCTTGGGTGTTCAGTTAAGATTAATCAATATTGTTTTTGTTTTGTATCGGAGTCATAAAAATTACAATAAGTTTAGTAACGTGAAATGTATTTTTGGATCACCCTTGTGTTGTGGTACAAAACATGATTGTCATAAAAGAGAAAAGAATAAAAAAAAAGGACTAAACATTCCCTAAATCTTACAGAAATATGTTTACAAGAACCAATAAATATCTAAAAATGTAGTGATCAGTCTGGACAGTCAAAGTGACAGTTAGTCTTCACCAAGTCAGAGGTGATTAGATTTGTGTTTGATTTATTTGGATGCTTGATATTATTTTCCATTTCAAGAATCTTTCCAAGATCAGGTGTGTTTTGTCTTTCCTGTGAATTGTTTGAACTGATTTTGTAGATTTACCCAACTCTGTATGCCAGCTCGTCATCATGTGATGTCTCTGCAAGAGGATAAGTGGACAAAAGAGAAGATGGATGGCTGTTTTTTTTAGTCAAGCAGTCAGTCAGTCTGTATTTGATAAGTGCCAAATCATAGGGAATGTTCTCTCAAGACACTCTACATAAGAGCAGGTTCATGCCATACTCTAAATTACAGAAATATTTTATCCACCTTTGTGGGTGGATGGATTTATTGACCAGAAAATGGATGGTTGGATGGATTGAGAGGACGGAAGGAAGATTGAATTAAGAAGTGATAAAAGGATAGATAGATAGATAGATAGATAGTTAGATAGATAGATAGATAGATAGATAGATAGATAGTAGGGGTGGACAGAAATATCGATTCAGCAATGCATTGCAATTATTCCCCTCCCAATTCAATATCGATTAAGCAAATCCTCTGAATCGATTCACCTCCTGGCCAGTGGGGGGCGCTGTGCACTTTTTCAGCATTTATCCAGCTGCCGCCAGTCACAGAAGAAGACATACTTGCAGAGTGATAGGATTGAGAGCC